>WOXC01001402.1:0-406423 GCA_011680675.1 Gymnobelideus leadbeateri | reverse complement strand
CCTGTCTCTCCCCATCTCCTCTTGCCACTTTCCTCTTTCACCTCATAATTTCATCCCTTGAGTATTCTCCCTTCCCAACAAATTCAACCTATACCCTCTATCCATATATAACTGTAACCATATACACACACATTCACATATGTATTCATATGACCACACCCCTTCTTCCATTATTTTCATAGTGAGAAAGATATCATCAGTCACAGTTATTGCTTTTCCATATAGGAATGTAAATAGTTCAACTTTGATAAGTTCCTTTTTATTTCTTTTCCCTGATTACCTTCTCAGGCATCTCTTGCTTCTTGTGTCTGGATGTCAAATTTTCTATTCAATTCTGGTTTTTTCTCAAGAATGCTTGAAAGTCCTCTATTCCACTGAATGACCATATTTTCCCCTGAAACAAAATACTCAGTTTTGCTGGGTAGGTGACCCTTGGGTTCATTCCCAGCTCTTTTGCCCTCTGGAATATCATATTCCATGCCCTTCTATCCTTCAGTGTAGAAGCTGCCAGGTCCTGTGCTATTCTGATTGTGTTTCCACAATATTGAAATTGTTTCTTCCTGGCTACTTGGAGTATTTTCTCCTTGATCTGGGGATTCTGGAACCTGGCTATAATATTCCTGGGAGTTTTCTTTTTGGGATCTTTTTCAGGAGGTGATCAGTGGATTCTTTCAACCTCTATTTTGCCTCTGGATCTAAAACATCAGGGCAATTTTCCTTGAGAATTTCTTGAAGGGTGATTTCTAGGTTCTTTCTTTGATCATGGCTTTCAGGTAGTCCAATAATTTTTAAATTGTCTCTCCTGGATTTATTTTCCAGGTTCGTGGTTTTTCCCATGAGATATTTCACATTGCCTTCTAACCTTTCATTTGTTTGGATCTGCTTAACAGCATCTTGATTTCTCATAAAGTCACTAGCTTCCATGCTCCAGTCTAACTCTGAAGGAATGAATCTCTCGGAACTTTTGAGATTCTTTTCATGCTGGCAAATTCGACTTTTTAACATTCTTCTATTCGTTGCCTTTTGGGCCTCCTTTGCCATTGAGCTAGTCTATTTTTTAAGGTGTTGTTTTCCTCAGTCAGGCTGTTGACCCTCATTTCATACTTTTCCTGCATCCTTCTCATTTCTCTTTCTAATTTTTCCTCCACTTCTCTTATTTGATTTTTAAAGTCCTCCTTAAGGTCCTCTATGGCCTGCAACCCACTCATGTTTTCCCCTGGGGCTTTTGGAGCAGGACTCCTGACCTCACAGTCCTTTTCCCGCTCTATGCCCCCAAAATAGGAGTCTAGGGTTGCATTTTTCTGTTTCCTTTGCCTTGTCATGTTGCCACTTAATTGCTTGACTTTTGGGCTTGTTGCCACACTATGGCTTTAAGGCCAGATAGAGGAATTTTCGTCCCCAACGTGTGGGGGGGGCAACTTCCGTTTCTGGCAAGCTGTAAACCCACCCACAACTTCCACCCTAGATCACAATCCAGATCCAGGGAGGTTAAAGCAAGAGCGATTACCCCCCAAGACTGATCGCTGTATCTCCCCACGATTTGTAGGCTGGGAGCCAGACCTGCCTCTGAAAACTACAAAATGGGGTGTCTCCTCAGCGGCTTCTAGCCCCCAGGGGAGGGAGCTGACGCATTCCCCAAATACAGGTCCCAAAGTCCATAGGACACTAACCTCTTACTTTGTCCTAGGCATGTCTATGTTGATAATTCTGGAGTCGCCAGGGTTCCTGGTGTTCTGGGGTTCCTCCAGCCGGCTGCTGGCCCTGCTGCCCTGGGGCTAAAACCTCGGCTCACGTGGACCTGGGCTCGGCTCGGCTCCTGCGCTCTGCACGCTGCCGGCTCCCAGACCACTGCGCTGGTCCTTCCTGCAGGGCTGCTGGGCTGTCCTCAGCGGGAGGTTAGCTTCTCTGTGTCGTTCTGTGGGTGCTGGGGCTCCAGAAGTTGTTCACAGTCCTTTTTTACATAGTTTGTGGGGAATCTGGGGGCAGAGAGGCTTGGAAGAGCTGTTTCTACTCCGCCATCTTGGCTCCGCCTCTAGTTTCTTTTTTTGATCATGGCTTTCAAGTAGTCCAATAATTTTTCAGTGATCTCTCCTGGATCTATTTTCCAGGTCAGTGGTTTTCCCAATGAGATATTTCACACTGCCTTCTATTTTTTTCATTTGTTTGCATCTGTTTAATAGTATTCTGATTTCTCATAAAGTCACTAGCTTCCATTTGCTCCAATCTAATTCTGAAGGAATGATTCTCTTCAGTGAGCTTTTGAGAGTCTTTTTCCATATGGCAAATTTGGCTTTTTAAGGCGTTCTTCTCCTCATTGCCTTTTTGAGCTTCTTTTGCCATTTGGATTAGTCTATTTTTTAAGGTGTTATTTTCTTCAGTCAGGTTTTTGACTCTCATTTCATAATTTTCTTTCATCATTCTCATTTCTCTTCCCAATTTTTCCTCCACTACTCTTATTTGGTTTTCAAAATCCTTTTAAGAAGCTTATTCTTTTGTTGGAAGCTTTTGATGCAGGAGTTCTGACTTAACTGTCTTCCTCCTGTTCCATGCCCTGATCCTTTTTGTGGCCAGAAAAGGAATCCAAAGTCAGACTGCTGTGCTTGCCTTGCTGCCCACTCTTGCTCATGTTGCCACTCATGTACTTGACTTTTCAGCTTTTTGCCACAGTAGTACAATGCTACCAGAGGGGGAGCTTTGTCCTAAATTGCTGGGGTTTTCTCAGCTGCTGGTATTAGTTGGCTGCCCTTTCTGAAGCCTCCACATGCTCTGGCACACTGATCACTCACCCCATGACCTCCACCCCAGACAGTGATCCAGATCCAAGCTGGTTAAAGCAAGAGTAATACCCCTCAGACTGGACACTTGATTCCCCTACAATCTGCAGAACAGGAGCTCTGAAGAAGCCACGTGGCAGTGGCTGGATGGCCACCACACCTCATCTGCTTCTTGCCCCAGGGGCAAAGGTCAGACTGCACTCCTGAGCTCCCAGGCCCCAAAGTCCACACTACACTGACCTCTCTCACTTTGTCCTTAGCATCTATGGGTTGATAATTTGGAAACTGCCACAACTGCTGGTGATCTGAAGTCCCTCCAGCTGGTGGCTGGTTGTGGCCACCATGAGGCTAAAACCTCAGGCTTGGTGGGACTGGAGTCGGCTCCTAGAGCACTGTTCTGGCCCCTTCCTGCTGGCCTGCCAGACTATCTTCATTAGGAGGTTAGCTTCTCTGTGTCATTTTGTGGGTTTTGTAGCTCCAAAGTTTGTTTAGAGTCATTTTTTTACATAAATTGGAGGAGTTGGGAATGGGAGCCCGGGAGAAGTCCTGTTTCTATTCTGCCATCTTGACTCCACCCCCTCACATATTTCAATTATATGAAAATGCCAATTTAAGTCTATCAAATATAATATAGCTAAAATATATGTACTCTGATGCATCTGTTTCTGAATCTACATGTTTTACTTTCCTCATAGAATATGAACTCTTTGTCTCTGTCTCTCTCTGTTAGTCTCTATTCCCCTATCTCTAACAAACTTGTTTAAAAAAATGTAAAGATTTTTCTGTAAGAAGTGAGTGAACAGGGGCGGCTAGGTGGCACAGTGAGTAGAGTGCCGGCCCTGGAGTCAGAAGGACCTGATTTCGGATCCAGCCTCAGACACTTAACCCATACAAACAAAAACCTAGCCGTGTGACCTTGGGCAAGTTACTTAACCCCAATTGCCCTAAAGGGGAGGCTAGGTGGCGCAGTGAGTAAGAGCGCCGGCCTCGGAGTTGGGATGACCCGAGATCTAATCCAGCCTCAGAAAATGAGCACCCACACATAAATAATGACTAGCTGTGTAACCTTGAGCAAGTTACTTAACCCCAATTGCTTTAAAAAAAAAAAAAAGAAGGGAGTGAACTCATTGTTTATGAGCTATGTGTATAGGTTACTCTTAATCAATGAATTTTCCCAACATCATGAAATGTTCTTTCTCTATTTTAGAGATTTTAGGGGAAGAAGAAAATAACATCTCAAATATTCATTCCAAAGGGCCAACGCACCAAGTGGATTTGCAAGAAGTTGAATATGGATTGTGTGTGCGTGTGTCCATGTATGTACCCACACTGGACTATTTCTTTCCTACTTTCAGCCACTCTGCCTGGCTTGGTGCCATTTCATGCCAGTCTCCATGGCAACTTATTTATGGATAAAGTAACAGAAATATGAGAAAGCTGCCTGCTCTCAACTCTGCCACCCAGACCACATACACAGGGTGTTTCAGCCCCCTGTTGTGAGAGGTCTGACTACACAGGTTCCCAGAACACTCAGCACCTTACTACATCTAGCCTGCTTGTTATAGCAGATTCCGTTTAAAAGCAAAAGGCCTCCTTTTCCCAAGAAGCCAAGTCTTCCAACTCATTCTCCCACATTTCAGCATGTAGTCCCATAATTCTTATGCCACAATATCACCTTCCCTTGCCAGCTGCTCATCATAATTTAAACAGCTTACATCTACCATTTATTTGTTAGGGGTCTTCTTTGTCTCCAGAAAGAAGGATACCCTTATACTTGGAAAGTCTTGAAGGAAATGTTTATAAGTGAATTGAGATCAATCATTTCACTGAAATGTTGGCTCCAGCAATTTTCTTCATACTTTGTTGAGTTCTGTGGTGGTGACATGTTATTGGTACTTATTATCAGAAGATGGGAAAAAACCAGTTTTTAGTCACCCCAGGGGATCCATTGCTTATGCATTAATGTGATGCATTTTTCCTACTCTACATCCAGGCAGACTGTAAAATCTGGGAGACTTAAAACAAATTATACTTTAGTGTTTCAATGTTTACACCAAAAGAAAAACAAACAGCTCCAGGTCACTGTTCCTCTGAATCTTGCTAATTATTCTTTATGGAACCTTTTTTGGCAGTATGAGATTAATTATTTTTTCATTATGAAAAAAAAAGTTTCCCATTTATCCTTATGTTACTGCTTTGGTTAAGTCTTTCTTACAGTGCCACCCAGATCTCAGTAATTCTAAGTGACTATGTAATCTTGTTGTGGAACAGTTATAAAACTTGATATTGTAGGTCTCTGTCCAATTACACTTGACTTTTAGCTGATTTATACATTTTTTCTGCATAAGAAATGACTTATCTTGTTTGATGCTTAAAAAAAATAGACTCATGGGATAGCTAGGTAACACAGTGAATAGAGCACTGACCTGGGAGTCAGGAGGACCTGAGTTCAAATATGACCTCAGACACTAGCTGTATGACCTTGGGCAAGTCACTTAACCCTAATTGCCTTGCCTTCCCCCTTCCCCCCAAAAAAGACTTTAACAAAGTCATTTAAAAATAGTTTTGCTCTCGTTGCCCTGTGACAATGCCAGATAAATAGTTGACAATCATTTTTAATGACAACCATAATCCTATATTCCAGGAGCTTTGCTAGACTGGGGATACTGAGGGAAAACTGAGACAAACAGCCCTTATCCTCAATAAGAGTACATTCTTTTGGGGGAGAATACATCTATAGAAATATGTAAAATCTGTTCAGAATAAATGTAATTATCATAATAATGATTGTTCCATGCATAAAGGCAAAAAATAAAAACAAACAGTGCATCCAGTGGTCAGAGTATTAATGGGTCAAGTAATAGTACAGTTCTTGGGGGCTGAATTTAAACCTGATGGTGTATTTCCTAGCTCTATCATTAACTTATAGTGAGATCAGTTTATATACCCCCTCTGTTCTTTGGTTCCTTCCCATGCCTTAGGAATCATGTCAACTCTTAAGTAGTCTGACAAAAATGTAAAGTGGGTGTTTTCAAACAGCAATTGGCAGCATATTACAATGGCTAAAAAGCTTTCCTTTAAGCTACAACCTTGGTTCAAGTCCCTGCATCATTTGATCTCTTAATGCCTCAGGTAACCCCCAGAGATTTAGTAGGAGTGCATCTGCTTTGGTAGAAAAAATTTCCTAAAGAAATAATAAAATCTAATAATAAATAATATGTGGCCTAAAATAAACTCATTTTGATAAAATTCCATCTTGATGCCCTTCAAGTGAGTGGCAGACAGGTGCTGATCTGTACTCTTAAAGAGCATTTCCTCACCTAGGAGGTCCCTAAATCATTGGTCAATCTCTCTCTCTCTCTCTCTCTCTCTCTCTCTCTCTCTCTCTCTCCATATATATATATATATATATATATATATATATATATACACACATATATACATGTGTATATATACATATATATGTGTGAATGTGTGTATTATGTGTATACTCTGTATCTGTAATGCATATTACACATATACATGCAGGTGTGTGTGTATATACTAGTTGTGCATGTATATATACATACATTTATACACAAATACATGCATATATCTCCATCTATCTATTTAACATACACATACAGTAATTTTTGTTTCACCTCCATGAGGGGAGTTTCCTATTCCTCCCCAAATCCCCCAGAACTGAAAGTACATTTGTTCCCATAACTGTTCTCAGTAACAGCTCTGACTATGAGTACTGTGTGTGAAGACAATAAGACTCAGAATAGGGCTGTTTTAAGGCCACCTAGGGACTCCACAGCAGAATAAGGAAGCGTCCTGGTTTCAGACGCATAGCTCAGAACCCCTGCTTACTTTGTAACCATTTTGTGTTTACTTGCCTGTGCACCATATTGTATCTCCTAATAGAAAGGAAGCTCATTGAAGCCAAGTACTATTTCTCTTGTATTCTACACATCTGATTACACATAAGTGATTAATGTTCGAATTAAAATTGAAATTGAATAAAAGTGAATTTCCATTTTTCACTGATACCAGTGTTTTGAGACTTTTTCCACCTTATTTTGAACAAGATCCAGTAATGCAGAAATTCTTGTACTTCCATGAAGCATGGAGACATAGTGGATAACGGGCTATTAGGGGTAGAGGAACATAAATTTCAAGCTAATCTAAGCCCCTTAAATATTTTATAGCTAAGGAAACGGAGATGTGGGGATAAGTGACTTTACTTTTTTTTTTGGAGGGGAAAAGGCAGGGCAATTGAGGTTAAATGACTTGCCCAACGTCACACAGCTAGTAAAGTGTTAAGTATCTGAGGCTGGATTTGAACTCAGGTCCTCCTGACTCCAGTACTTGTGTTCTATTCACTGCACCACCTAGCTGTCCCATTAAGTGGCTTTTCTAAGGTCACTTTGAACTCAGAAATCTTGAGTTTGAATCCTACTTCTGATACTTAATACCTCTGTGACAATGGGCAAGTAAATTAACATCACTGAAACTCAGTTCCTTCATCTGTAAAAAAAAAAGTTTTAGAATAAATGGCCTCTGCATCCAGTTGTCAGTCAATGATCCCATGACCCAAAATTCTTTCATTTCTATGAACTTGTCTCCTTATCTATAAATTGGAGATTATGATACCAGTACTCCCTCCCTCAAAGGCTTACCATGGAGGTAAAACATGTTCGTGTATATAAAGTGATTTGGAAACTTCGGAATGCTCCATAAATGTCAGTCACTGATGTTGAACATGACTGTCATTCCAAGGGATTAGCGTTGGAGCTGCAGGGCCCTTGATATGTGCCTGGTCCTATGAAGCTGGAATTAGAAGCCCTGCTCTTCTCTTCCTATTGTCGCCGAGCAGAGCCCCTTCTGCTCTAACCATGAATGCCAAATGCATGCTTTAAATAGTTCTAACCTGCATTAAATTGCTACTAATAAAACCATTCTTCACTGCAGCCTGTCAGAGCTAACCAAATACCATCTCTTGATTAGTGGGAGAACTCAGGACTGTCCAGGCCTGTTCGAGTGGTTGATTCACAAGGTTAAATAGTCTGCTGGAGACAGTTGCCACTGATGGATGCCTCTGGGGCCTGAGCTTTGGAATAGAACACCTCCATGCACTCTGGGGGCCAGTACATGGAGGGAAGCTGTTCTTCCCTCATCCCGGAGGTGACTAGTTCATACCTTGAAGCATGGATTTTGATTACCCCACTCTCAGCTGTCCCAATATAAATGTTATTGTTGATCATAAAATTATCCAGCCCCTCTTTAAATCTAGCTCTGGAGTTTGACATGCTGACCTTCAGTGACTGTGACTGCCACTAACTGATTGTAAACTGTGTGTAGGAAGGATTTAAGAAAAAAAATATTTACTATGTTTACTTGCCATTAGCTTTGAGTGACCACTGGCTTTTGCATTGTGAGCTTGTATAACCACAGGATTCAGGTATTTTTTTTTTTACTGTAACCAGTATAATATTAAATTCAGCCCTCTGTGTCTTCCTCTTGCATAGTTTAAGTGATTTTTATGTTTTATTATTTCATGTTATTTAAGTGTGTGATCCAGGATTGGGAAATCCCAGCATGGAAATTCTTTCTATTGAGATAGCTGGCTGCTCATTTATGACTTAGTACATAAGTCCTAAGGATTTTCCCAAGACAAACAGAATTAAAGTAATTCACCCATAGTCACACAGGTGGCAAGTGTCAAATTGAGAATGTGAACCCAGGTCGTCTCTGGCTCCAAGCCTAGACTTTATACTTTATCTGTCAGAATGCCATATTAACTCTGTCTGTGGCCATATCAGTGTGTGTGTGTGTGTGTGTGTGTGTGTGTGCATGTGTGTACGTACATGTATTTCACTGTGTGTGCATGCATGCATGTGTTTAGCTTTAAGATTCTGATCTAAAACAGGCCCTTTAAGTGAAAAATCTTTTGCTCCTTCTCTGGACCTTTTCAATTCCAGCTTCATATTTCTTAAGGCAAGGGGAATGAAATTAAATGCAATTCTTCAGCCTAGTGTTAGATTTTCTCCCTTTTTAAATTCACCCAAGCATCCTGTTTGCTTTTTAAAAATTGCTTTTTCACAGTGAGGAGACCTCATTAAAGTAACTCCAGTATAACTCTGAACTATTTTCCTCACATAACATTTTGTCAGCTTATAGCCCAGCTGTTGACAGATACATGTAACAAGTAAAAACTTATTGTGCAGTGGTATTTACCCTTTGCTGGTGAGGTGTTGTGGTCCTTTGGTAGTGAAATACAGCCACGAGTTGATTCTGTACACTGAGGGAGGCTGGGCCATCTCAAGTGATACACAGGAAAGTGATGCTTCTCTGTGCATTTGTGTGTGTGTGAGTGCAAATGTGTGTTTGTGAGTGTGTATATTAAAGCTAGCATTCATAATTAAGAAATTCCTTCTTCTAGTTCTCATGTTTAAAATTTAATAATAAATTATATATTATATAATATTTATATAATAATATATATTAGTATATTATATATACTAATATATATAATATATATTATTATAGTATATTATATACTAATATATATTATTATATAAATAATAAATCCTGTTACATAGAAATCCTTCCTAAAACTGTTTCCTCCACATTCCTCAAATCCAGGTGACTTGGCCTCAATTGGAAATCTTTATTCTTACCCCCCAGTTTGAAACAGCATATGAGAGGTAGCTTTGCCTAATAAATAGCTTAGTCTATTTATTCAGTAGCTGGTCTAGGATGGAGTAAGTTTGAATCCCACCCCTGTTACATGATGGCTGTGTGACCCTGAGTAAAACAATTAGCCCGTCTGTCTGAGTGTCAGTTTATCATCTGCAAAGTTAAGAAATTGGATTAGATGGTTTCTACGTTCCCTTCCAGCTCTAAATTAGTCACCCTAACAGCAGGGTTCAAGTCCAGCTTATGATACCTACTGGCTCTGGGACCTTAACAAGTAGCTCTACATGGTAAAGTTCACTTGGAGTTCACCGTACTGATGGAGTGAGAGGTTTGGTTTAAATAAGAAAGGGATGGGGTGCGGGAGGGGCAACATCTTTGGTGTTTATTCCCATCTAGACTTTCCTCTATGACTCTTTTTTCCATGAAGGACCATTTTAACATTCATAGTAGATAGATAGCTGAACATAGAATTATATTGACCTGCCTTTGACTCTTAGTGCCGTGTGGCCTTGGTCACTAAAGTCTGTTTAACCTTTGAACTCCATGAGATTTAGCTACTAAGTTATAAACAATTTGCATTAGTGAAAGGCAGCACCATACCCAGACAGAAATTGTATGGGAATAAGAGTTATTACTATAATCATCATTATTAATTATTATTATAGCACATAGAGCAAAGGTATCACTTGTCCCTTGAGTCTAGGGTAGGGGTTCTTAATGTAGGTTCTTAGCCATCATTTCTTCATATTTTGATAATTAGTTCAATATAATTGCTTTCATTTATAAATTTTATATGTTTTATTTTATGCATTTAAAAACATTCTTCTGAGAAGTTTAACTAGACTCTCAAAAGAGTCCATGAAACAAACAAACAAACAAAATACTTAAGAACCCCTTGTTTAGAGTGCTAGTACCTGTGGTCGCAGTTCCAGAGCCAAGAGAAGTACTAGTGCTTGTGACTGTAGGAGACTAGGGATCTTTCCTGGGAAATGACTAGAGTGCAGAACAAAAGAGCATTAACCACACCTCTCCTCATATCTCACCACCTTGGAAACACCCAAAACTTTCAAAACCCTGGCACAAATTCTGAAAACAATAGCACAAAAAAGCCTGAACCTTTGGACAGAGTTGTCCCAACCCTAACTAAGTAGAGCCCAACTTCAACATAAAGTTCAAAGTAAAAAAATGGTCTGGAAAATGAGCAAACAAACAAACAAAATTAATTTTAAAAGGTACTATGATGGCAGGGAAGACCAAGATAAAAACTTGGAAAAAGACAACAATCTGAATATGGCTACAACCAAAGCCTCAAAGAAAAATGCTAATTGACCCAAGAAGAATTACCAGAAGAGTTAAAGAAAGAGATAAGAGTGATAGAGGAAAAACTGAAGAAAGGAGATTAGAGTAATGCAAGAAAATTATGAAAAGAGAATTAACAACTTGGCAAAGGAGGCACATAAATTTTCTGAAGAAAAGAAACCCTTAAAAAGCAGATAGGTCCAATGGAAAAGGAGATACAAAAGCTTACTAAAGAAAGCAATTATTTAAAACTTAGAATTATGGAAATAAGTGGGGCAGAGTCAAGATGGTGGAGTAGAAACATGACTTCCATGGGACTCTGGCTCCCCCTCCCCCAATTCAAGTAAAAAGGTGACTCTGAAGAAAGTTTGGAACTACAGAACCCACAAAATAACACAGAGAAGCTAACCTCCCATTGAGGACAGCCCAGCAGGCCAGCAGCCAGCTCAGCACTCTGGGAGCCAAACCCAGTCCTGCATGAGCCCAAGGTTTTAGCCCCAGGGAGGCCCTGCCCAACCACTGGCTGGAGGGACTTCAGATCACCAGCAGCTGTGGTGGTTTCCAGAATTATCAAAACATAGATGCTAAGGACAAAGTGATAGTTCAGTGCAGT
The DNA here is from genome assembly GCA_011680675.1 of Gymnobelideus leadbeateri. Classification (NCBI taxonomy): domain Eukaryota; kingdom Metazoa; phylum Chordata; class Mammalia; order Diprotodontia; family Petauridae; genus Gymnobelideus; species Gymnobelideus leadbeateri. The sequence goes on along the minus strand of WOXC01001402.1, from coordinate 395,053 downwards.
GTGGACTTTGGGATCTAGTAGTTGGGAGTGCGGTCAGCTTTTGCCCCTGGGGGGAGAAGTGGCTGAGGCACTTCAGCTCTGCAGCTGCAGTCACACATGGCTGCTTCAATTCCTAGCCTGCAGATTGTAGGGGGACCAAGTGACCAGTCTGAGGGGTAATCACTCTTGATTTAACCTGCTTGGATGTGGATTGTGGTCGAGGGTGGAGGTCCCAGGGTATGCCACCTGCTTGCCAGAGCCTGTGGAGTCTTCAGAGAGGGTACCCAACTAATATTGTTGGCAGCTGAACAAATGCCAGTATTTGGGATAAAGGTCCCCTGTCTAGTGGCAGAGTCCTACTTGGCAAAAAGCCCAAAAGTCAAGTAATTAAGTGGCAACATGAGCAGGCAAAGGAAGCAAAACAAAAAGCAACCCAATTTTCCACTCCTATTTTGGGGACAAAAAGGATCAAAGCATGGAACAGGAGGAAGACAGTGAAGTCATAACTCCTGCACCAAAAGCTTTCAAGAAAAATACGAGCTGGTTACAGGCCATAGAAGACCTTAAGAAGGATTTTAAAAAGCAAATAAGAGAAGAGGAGGAAAAATTGGGAAGAGAAATGAGAATGATACAAGAAAATTATGAATTGAGAGTCATCAACCTGACTGAAGAAAATAATACCTTAAAAAATAGACTAACTCAAATGGCGAAAGAGGCTCAAAAAGGCAATGAGGAGAAGAATGCCTTAAAAAGCCAAATTTGCCAGATGGAAAAAGACTCTCAAAAGCTCACTGAAGAAAATCATTCCTTCAGAAACAGATTGGAGCAAATGGAAGCTAGTGACTTTATGAGAAATCAAAATACTATTAAACAGATGCAAACAAATGAAAAAATAGAAGGCAGTGTGAAATATCTCATTGGGAAAACCACTGATCTGGAAAATAGATCCAGGAGAGATCACTGAAAAATTATTGGACTACTTGAAAGCCATGATAAAAAAAAAAAAAGAAACTAGAAATCATTCTTCAAGAAATTCTCAAGGAAAATTGTCCTGATGTTTTAGAACCAGAGGGCAAAATAGAGGCTGAAAGAATCCACTGATCACCCCCTGAAAAAGATCCCAAAAAGACAATTCCTAGGAATATTATAGCAGGTTCCAGTGTTCCCAAATCATGGAGAAAATATTACAAGCAGCCAGGAAGAAACAATTTGAATATTGTGGAAACCCAATCAGGATAACACTGGATCTGGTAGCTTCTACACTGAGGGATCAAAGGGCTTGGTATATGATATTCCAGAGGTCAAAGGAGCTGAGATTAAAACCAAGAATCACCTACCCAGAAAAACTGAGTATCATGTTTCAGGGCAAAATATGGTCATTTGGTGGAGGAGAGGACTTTCAAGCATTCTTGATGAAAAAACCAGAGTTGAATAGAAAATTTGACATTGAAATACAAGAAGCAAGAGAAGAATGAGAAGGTAAACAGGGAAAAGAAATCATAAGGAATTTATCAAAGTAGAACTATTTATATTCCTATATGGAAAAATGATAATTGTAACTTAGGAAACTTTTCTCAGTATGAAAATACTTGAAGAGAATATATATATATATATATATATATATATGTCTATATAGGAGGGTATATATTCATATGAATACATATGTGAATCTGTGTATATATGTTTACAAGTATACATAGATAGAAGGGACAAGACCAATTTAATAGGAAGGGATGATACTTAAAAGGTGAAATTAAGAGGCGAGAGAGGAATATAATGAGAGGAGATGAGGAGAGACAGAATAGGGTAAGCTGTCTCATATGGAAGAGGAAAAGAAAAATGTTTACAATTTAGGGGAAGAAAAGGAAGGTAAAAGTCAACCTTATTCTCATTGAATTTGGCTTAGGGAGGGAATAACATACACACTAAATAGGGTATTTCACCCCACAGGAGAGTAGGGGGGAAGGGGATGACAGGGGGGATGATGGAAGTGAGGACAGGCTGGGGGTGGGAGGGAAGTTGGAAGCACTCACTTTTAAAAAGGGCCAGAATCAAAGTAGAGAATAGAACAATTGGGAGGTGGGATAGGAGGGAGAGAAATATAGTCAGTCTTTTACAGTATATCCACTATGGAAATGTTTTTCATAGCTACACATGTACAATCTATAATGAATTGTTTATCTTCTCAGTAAGGGTAGGTGACAAGGGAGGAAGTGAATGAATCTGGAATTCAAAATTTTAAAATCAAATGTTTAATATATATACTATTAATAATATTATTTTGCATGTAACTGGGAAATGAGGTATACAGTCATTGGGCATAGAGACTCACCATGCCCTACTGGAAAGTTGAAGCAGGTACGAGAGAAGATATGGGAAAGAACAGATTGGAGGAGGGGATTTCCAGTGGGATTGCTATTTTGAGGCAGTGGGTAGGAGAAAAATGGGGAGAAAATTTATAGCTCCAAATCTTGCAGAAATAAATGATATAAACAAGAAGTTAATAAAGCATTTGGTTTGAAAAAAATAAAAGGACCCTATGTCAATACATTTCAAAAAAAAAAGAATTATGCAAATAGAAGCTCATGGCTCCATGAGATATCACTCATACTTAATCAAGGTCATAGAAAGGAAGAAAGGATTTGAATGCAGCTTCCATGATTCCAGTCAGTGATTTCTTATCTATCTTGAAGAAATATGTCCAGTCTACTCTTGTAAGTAGAAGTTCTGTTCTATTTCCTATCAACTACTTGCATTTTAATTCATGATGCTATTAAGCTAGAAGAGGACTTCACTTATGAACTGTGATTATATTTCCCTTGGTAATGATTACTTCAAGAAACATTCTGAAAAGAATTCCATTTGAAGGTAATAGGAATATGAATACAACTCAATTTTAAAAGAATTTTACTTTATATCTTTTAAAATAGATTAAAGAAAAATCTATGTTATACCAATATATCCCTCTTCTTCACTACCTGCCTAGAGCATCACTTTAAAAAAAAATTGAAAAGAAGAGGAGAACACCATTCAATAAAGCTTGGCCAAGTCACTTAACCCCAATTGCCCTGCCTGTCCCCCTCTAAAAAGAAGCAAAAAAATTCTACAAAGAAGAAAGGGAGGTGAAGTCTTTTATCTATTGACTAGGGTCAAGTTTGGTTATTACAATTATACAGGATTCAGTCTTGACTTTTATTATTGATATTATAATCTCCCTTTAGTATTTATTTACATTTTTCTGGTCATTTCATATATTTTTTCCTGGTTCTGCTTATTTTATTTTTTATATCAGTTCTCCTGGTACTTCTCTGTATTTACATAGTCATCATTTCATAGTTTCTCCCAACCCAGGAATAGTCCGTTTCATCCATATACCATTATTTCTTTAACCATTTCTCTGTTGATGGCCATTTATTTTGTTTCCACTTCTTGCTAGTACAGAAAGTTTGACCATATGGCACAATATTGTGTCAGTATAATCCTACATTGGCTTTTGTTCAGACATGGGTACTCTGTTAGGATTTGATTCTTTGATACTATAAAAAAATTGCATTTAATATTTAGGCTTTCACAGTTTAAAATTATACTAAGACTTTTGGAATGCCCTATATACATTTTCTTCTTGCTTTGATATCTTTGGGAGTATAGAATATAAGGCTCAAAAGTGATTTCCTTTAGAATGGGACCTACATTTTTGGATATGACCAATGTGGAATTTTTTTGATTGACTTGGCATATTTACTACAAGGGCTTTGTTTTTCTTTTTCTATCCCTAGGGGAAGGAGGGAGAGTGAAATGGAAAGAAAAAATACATGTTAATGAAACAATGTTTGTAAAGTAAGACCATAACTATTTACAAAAGAAGCATATTTGGTTGACTAAATGGATTTTTGTAGACCTCTACTAAGTATCCAAAATGTGAGTCAGCAAATAAACAACTGCTCAATTAGGTCATAACTGTTCTGGTGCCCTTGCTATGCTTACCTTAACCCTAGCTCAAGGAGTATGATGGATGGCATGCTGCCAAGGCAGGTATCCTGCCTAATGTACGGTGACAGTGGCTAATGAGCTGACAGCCAGGATTACCCGAGGGGATGGGAATCTCTGCCACCTCAGGTCTGAGACAAACGCTCTCAAGTGTTTGTGTTTCTCTGCTGTTTGTTTTCTCCACAGGGTTGGTTTTGTGTGGTCCAAGTCATATTTCTTTATTCCCTTTTTGCACCATGGGTAATCTTATGAAAAAAAAAAGAGACCACCCATGATTCTTTGTGTGTTATCTTGTAAGACTTGCCAGTCTCTGAGACAAGATCATACATTTTTAAGATAGATGAAAACTTCAAGATTAACTCTTCATTTTATAGTTGATGAAAGAGACCCACTGAGGTTCAGTGACTTGCCCGTGGTTACAGAGATAATTGGTGGCAGTGCTGGGATTTGAACTCCCATTTTCTAACTACAAATCTAGTGTTTGTTTCACTGCACCACACTAACCCCCATAGCCTTCATAAGATGTGGCTCTCACATAGGGTCTCTTTCTTAAAACTGGGCTGCCCTATCTCTTTATTATTATTGTTATTATTAGTTCCTGACCTAACTTTTTTTCTCTTCTAATTTATTCATATTGTTGGAAACATTTAGAAAATGTAACCAAATGTTAAAGACAGCTTAAAAGCCTGACTGCTTATCAAGCCCAGTCTTATTATTCAAACTATAGCTGCATTTCTAAATAATTAACTCCATGCCATTGCAAAACCTTTAGGTTTTTTTTTTTCTATAAATGTCAAATTTCACAGACTTTTAATAATGATTCAAAATGCCTGGTGCATAGGAATGGTGCTTGGTCATTAACATTCCCCTAACATCCCCCTACAAAAGCTAGAACTCATTCCTTTATTGATCTTTTTGAATCCCAGATTATTAATTTGTGGAGAGTGAAAGAATCCCACTTGTCCCCTTCTTTGGCTCTCCCTTCTGTGGGTAATTCTTCACACCCTGATCTTGCTGAGATGCACTAGGGATATTAAATGTGGGTGACCTCTAGGGGGCACTCCACAAGCTCACTACTCAGCCTTTACTGGTGGTCTGTAATACCATTAGCGAGATGAGGAGGCCAAGTGGCCCACACTATCCTTTTATGGAAATGGATTTCTTCTTAATGTGTAGGAGGCAGCACCCTTGAAGTCACCCTCTTTAATGAGAGAGGCAGTGCCGGGGAAGAAATTGATGGAACCCTCCTGACAAGGCCCGACCCCTTGCTAGAGTCAGTTCTGCAGAAGGGGAGGGAATGCTAAAACCCTTGTCAGCCCTGGAAATGGCTCCTTGATTCATTAGCTGGAGAAGAGGGCATATAAATTTAACAGCTTTGTGAATATTGACCCTCTAATGTATTGTTGCGGCAAATGATCACAAAGTGTTTGCCAGGGCTGAGGGGCTGGGCTTTGTTTAAAGGGCATAATTGTGATGGATTGGACTAATAAAATATTTAGCCGAGTCATGGTGCCCTGCATGACTGCAGGGGAGACAGCTCTTGCCAGCCACGGAAGCCAAGGAGAGCTCTTCTGCTTTCTTTTGCCCACTACAATTTTTGTTGAATTAAAAAAAAAAAATTCCCTATTCACAATATGTGTGGATTTTTGAAGACCACAATGTCTAGGTCAACATTGTTACCAAATCTAAAAATAAGGTCACAGTGACTTAAAAAGACACAGTAGAAAAGAAAGTGATATATGCATATCAAAGAGAGGTATGAGTGAGTTTATAATATGCAACAGATATCCACATGGGAAAGGTTGTTGTTCCAGTTGTTTGTGTCATGTCATACATACTCTTTGTGACCCCATTTGTTGTTGTTGTTGGTTTTGTTTTTTCAGCAGACACTAGAGTGGTTTGCTGTTTCCTTCTCCAACTCATTTGACAGATTAGGAAAGTAAGGCTAACAAGATTAAGTGATTTACCCAGGTTTGTACCCAGTCAGTAAGTTTCTGAAGCTGAATTTGAACTTAGATCTTCCTGACTTCAGGCATGATTCTCTCTCTAATGTACCACCTAGCTGCCCCCCTGGGAAAGTTAGGCAAACATGCAACAGATAAAAACATAGGGGGAATATTACATGCATCAAATACTTCTCTACCACTACAAGGCAGGTAGGAGGCACATTGAATACAGGGCTAAACCTTGAAAACTTGAGTTAGAATCCTACCACAGATATTTACTAGCTGTGACCCTAGGTAAATTGCTTAACCACTCTTTGCCTCAGGCTTCCCATCTCTAAAATGGGGATAATCATAGCACCCATCTCCCAAGGTTGTAGGAATCAGATAAGATAATATATACAAAGAACTTTGCCAGTCTTACAGTGCTATAGAAATGTTATCATCATGCTAGATTTCATGACCCCAAGTATTCTTCTCAGACTATTAACAGAGTAGTAGAAAGAGCCAGTAGAGTATGAGGAAAAGAACATAAGATTTGGAATCAGAGGAAGTGAATTTAATTCTTAGCTCAGCAACTTGCTATCAGTGGGAACCTGAGTGTCTCTTTACCTCTCTGGGCCTCATCTGCAAAATGAAGAGTTTGGATTAGATTAGGATCTGATGTCCCTCCCAGCTCTAGATCAATTGTTCTCTTAGCCTAATCTTAAAATCTTAATAGTTTGTATCATATACCATTCAGTAGGAAACTGCTTTGAAATGACAAGACACAGAAGACTGGACATAAATGCTACCTTGGTAGCAAGTGGTATTTATATCTCCTTAGAAGTTATATATGAGTAAATAAAAATAACCAATTTTCTTGTTTGGTTTTGCTGTGCTGTTTGTGGATGGTGTGTCTGTGTGTGGGAGGTAAGGAGAATTTTTACTAAACCTCTAGTGATAAACTCAATTAGTAAAATTCTAAAAATTAATGAGTTTTACTTTGTAATAATGATTCTCATTCTTCACCTTGGCTTGCTCATTAGTACCTAAATAATGCTTTTGAAAATTGTTTTGTGTGTGTGTGTGTGTGTGTGTGTGTGTGTGTGTGTGTGTGTGAAGTTAGAAAAGTTGTTTCCATCCTTACAAAGAAGTTTGGCCAACAGTTACTTAACAAGAGCAGAAACTGCTGATTGACCCTTTGAAACTGGACCATAAGGAATGCTTCAAGATTTGGGTATTAACCCCAACTCTATACAAGTTCATGGGTCTACCATGAACACTTTGAGGAAGACTCAAGATGAAAATAGAGTTATCCAAAAGAGCAATGAATGGCCTGCCTCCAAACCCTGTGGGTAACCATCTTTTGAGGTCTTCCAGCAGAGGCTAGACACCCCACTAATTGTTGTAGGGATTTCTTAAAGATTATACAAGTTGGCCCCAGGGACCCCTTTTGCCTCTGTAATCAAAATTCTTTTGTGCTTTTGGGGTGTTTTTCTTATAAAATGTAAGCTCTTTAAGGGCTGGGTCTGTTTCCTTTTTGTCTTTGTAAGCCAAGCACATGGCACAAAGACCTATATACAGAAGACAATGCTTATTGATAAAATAGAAGCGGAAGGTCATAATTGTATTTTTTTTAAAAGAGATTTTCTTCTGGAAAGCAATGGTAACTTCAGAAATAGTCATAGAATCTCATTATTGGAAGGGACCTCAGAGTTCACTTAGTTTAAATGGTACTTATACAAAGATACCCTTGGGCAGCCTACCCTACCAGTGATCACCCAACCTTTGTTTAACATCAAGGGGAAGGAACCATGTCAAGGATAGCCAGTATCAAACTCATTGCAACCACGAATCATAGATTCTAGTTGGGGCCCAGTACAAGTTTAATATATTCCACATGGAAGCCCTTCAACACTTGAAGACAAGGACTGTGTGGTCTTGCCCAAATCCATTCTGCTGTCATCTAAACATCCCCAGTGCCTATAACCATTACTCATATGTCGTGAGTCACTGTTGTAATCAGTGAGCACTTTCTGTGTATGAATCAGTGCACAGCCCTGTGGTGAATGAGTAAATGTTTTATGTTCAGTTTACACCATAGCTACTTGCTACTTCCTGTATGTGTCTGCCAACAGGAATATATTTGGCAATCTAGATTCTGAGCTATTCTGATAAAAGAATATTTTCAAAGCACTGACTGTGTTTAAGCTATTGCATATACTATAGGCTTAGGAATTAAAAGTAAAATGCTGTCCTTGTCTTCAAGGACCCTACAATCCAGTATACCACAAGTAACTCAAGTAAAAAGTGGAATAGGTTCAATATTCTAAGAGAGACATAAATGAAGTCCCATGGGGGGTTAAAAGTGGGCTAGATTGAGAAAGCCTGTATGAAAAATTCAGCATGTGTAAGAAACTTACTGCCAAGTGACCATGGGCAACTTGCTGCAAAGAATTTCCCAGGGCTTCAGTTTTCTCTTCTGTACAATGAAGGAGTGAAAGAATGGCTTCTGAGGTACCCTCTAGCTCTGGGTATGTGATTTTATGCTTCTGGAAAGGGATTTTCTTTTCTGTTTTCCCCTCTCTTCACAGTGAAGGAAATTTTTTTGCTCTGTGATCATGCTTTTCTATTACTTAATAGTTAGTCAAAGCTAATTGACTTCTCATCAGAGCCCTACAAGTGATCAAGTTCCTGACACTGATCAATTTCTCCTCCCTGGTTTATATCATGTTATGGTTCCATGTGACACTTATCAAAATTCTGAGTCTACTTTCTCTTCCTTGTTTTCCCTTCTAGCCAGTCAGCTTACTGAAGTCTGAAGACTTTGTGGTGAACTCTATTGGAAAAACAGGTTGTCATGGGAAAAAAAAAATTATGTTTGCCAGTGTGTTCAGTATTGGCAAGCAATTTTCCATCTGACCAGTTGTAGTCTCTTGCTGATGAAAATTGCAGCCATTTAGTAAAACCCTCAGGTCGGTTGGCTTCAGAGATATTTTCCTTTGAGTTGATTGTGATTCCATTTGGATTCCTGAATATCAAAAGTATCTGCTGGGTTAAGAGCGAGAAGCAGCATTTAATATTCCCTTGTCACGGATTGAAAGGGAGTTCTTTTGAAAATCCTCCTGCAAGTTACTACACATTAAAACATGTCTCACTGGCCAATTTACATACTCTCATAAACAAATCCAGGTTCTCTCCCCTCCTCCCCACATGTACACATATCACTGGATTGTCTGAAAAGTTCTCTATTGTTGTATGGGTTGCAGGAGGAAGAGGAAAATGCCACCTTTGGAAAATCCAATGAGCTTTCATTTCTGTGCCTCTGATAGGCCTGTACATTTAGAAAATGCAAAAGCAGAGATGGCGAAAGAAGACAAAGTGAAAAAAAAAAAGGAACTGTAAGAATTTTTAATATGTCTCTGATTGCGGAAACATATGGAGCCAATCACAGGCCCGGCCACAACACTACTGGGACTGAAAATTAGCATTTGTGTCAGACAAATGTGGGATGTTTCTTTTTACATTATGAGAGAAATGTGCGTGGGTTTTGTTTGGTTTTGTTTCTTTCAGGCTCATTTTTTTTTTAACAGCAGCCTGACTCTCAAAAGCAGGAGGTGGGGGGCTGGGGGAAGTGAGGGGAGGTTGAACACAAATGCATTCAAACCATTTCTAGGCCTCTTTTTGAAGTAGTTTTTTTTTTTTCCAAATTCAAGAAACTTCCAGTCAAAGGAAATGTTAAACAGTAGAATAAACTTGGTCAAGATGGAAGTAGGGGTTAATGGAAACTTATGCTTCTCACGCTATTTTTAAAATTTTTAAAAAAGAAAACATTTCTCCTTTTTAGAACATACCATAGACATTTCCCTCTATTTCTTCTCTTCCCCGTCATCTGCCATAGCTACCACATCTCACAGGGTAGACATTATCTGTGACCTGAAGACTCCTCCTTCTTTCCCAACATTGATTTTCTTTGATTTGGTCTTGGTCATCTTTATGTACTATTAAAAAAGATAAAACAATCTTTTTGACACATATAATGGGGGGAATCAAATAGAAGGCCATTAAACCAGTGCACATATGATTTTGAAGTTCTTGATCTTAGCATTTTCTTCATTACATCTTATATTTTCTTCATTACATCCTATATTTTTAATACAATAATCACAGAATTTAAGAGCTGCCTTCTGGTCTAACCCATACCTAAAAAGAATCCCCTTTATGACATGCATAATGGTTATTCAGCCTCTATTTGAAGACCTCTAAAAATGGAGACAACAAGTGGTTATCCAGCCTCTATTAGAAGTTCTCTAAATCGGGACTTTTGCCCACTTCTTGAGGCAGCATATTCCACTTTGGGCCAGCCCTCATTTTTACTTGTTTTTTCCCCCGACCTCAAACCTAAATTGATTCTTTGAAACCTCTACCAGTTGTTCCTTCTTCTGACCTATGGGACCAACCAGAATCCTCCTCCACATGGCCCACTTCAGATATTTGAAGAGATATCATGCCTCTCTTAAGTCTTCTTTCTCCAGGCTAAACATTTCCAGTTCCTTCAATTGATCCTCATATGTCTTGGACTCAAGGATCTTCACCATCTTGTTTGCCGTCCTCTGAACCCTACACCTTGGCTATGTCCTTTTTAAGTCATGGTGACTTAACAGAATCCAATCCTTCTCTTGAGACCTAATAAGGACAGAGTACAATGACTCTATACAGAGAAGTTTCTCCTCTCTTGATGTAGCCCAAGATTGTACCAGTTTTCCTGACTATGACATCATATTGCTGCCTCATAGTAACCTTGCAGTTTATTTATGCTTTCTCAATTGTATACTTTTGGGTTGATTTTTTGTACCCATATGCCAGATTTTACATTTACCAGGGATGTGCTGAAGCTGACTCCTACTGGCTCATGAAAGCCATTATTAGATTATCAGAATGAGCATTTTTACATCTTGGAAATCAGCAAATGCTACACATTAGGACTTGACTTAGTGTTTTATTAATTGTCCCTGACTTAAGAAAACGATGGAGAAAAAATGTTCAGAAGATAGATTAAACTTCAAATTATGTCATACATAATCTTTTATTTCTGGAGAGCCAGTTGTTAAATATTTACCAGGATGCTCCTGCCTTTAACCCTTTTGGATTTCATCTTATTAAATTAAGCCTGACAGGCTCCTTTTGGATCCTTACTCCAATGTTATGTTTGATATACAAGTTGTCCTAAAAATCTTAGTGTGGTTTTCAGTTATTAAAGATTTTGGAACTTTTGCAATACTCTGTATATAGCTTGCTCACTCATTGTATCTATCTCCTCTCTTTCTCTCTAGCTCTATCTCTTTCTCTCCCCCTCCCTTTCTCTCTCTCTTTTCACCTCTCTCCCTCCCCCCTCCTGTCTCTCTATCTCTCTACCTACCTAGCTACACATATAAATATAGAATATACAGTTGTATATTTGTCACCTGTAAGAGCTATTACATGTGATATTTAACATTTATATGATTGTTCAAAGTTTACAAAGCATTTTTCATGTGTATTCTCGTCTGATCCTCATAATATAACATTAATAGGGCAATAACTTTATCATTCTCTCCTTGTCTATTCAGAGTCAGTAATTTCTGCACATTCTCTGTGACATTGGAGTCTTAGTTCTGTGCATTTTACTTGTCTGTGACTCCTGGAGCAGACCATTGAGTCTAAATCAATAGACAGTCTTTGTGTGGCTACTCTTGTGCCAGGTACTGGTGATACAAAGCCACAAACAAAAGGGTTTGTGCCCTTCTAGTTGGAAATTCCTTGTGACCAGAGGCACATGGGTATTCTTGTGGCCATTATATTTTGTCAAATGGATTTACAGCTCTGGTCCTTCCTATTTTTTTAAGTTTAGAGTTACCATTGGCACTAGTGTGTATTTCTCAGCAGATAGAAAGTAAGTAGAATAAATGGTGCACTCCAGGTAGCCGGCTCCCTTGTCTTTCCTGGAATTTACTGCCTCCCCCTGAGTGCATGACTCCTGCAGGTGCTTCATCAAAATGGAATGGGGTCTAGAATACATCACCGACTCTTCACAGGAGTCTGCAGGCCCTAGTGAGCTAAAGCTGACCCAGCCAATAGAAACTGCAAGGTTATAATGACCCTAACTCTATCTCTAGCTTATTCAGGCATGTCCCTCAATACTATGCTTCCTGGATCCCTACATACCCCTTTATGGCAGGCCAGAAAAAGAGATGTAAAGGGGCCTGGTGTTTGTTAGGGAAACCCCACAGGAATCAAGGACAAAAGAGATAGCATCACTCTTTGCCCAAGGGCACAGCAGGAACAGTGGGCAGCAGAAGCTATGCTCCTTTAGTCTTTCAGAATCTTTGCATTAGGAGTTTTCTCAGTTTATATAGGTACTGAAGATTTTTCCTCAGTGCTAGTATCATCATTCATACAAGAGTGTTCTCATATTTTCTGTCAATCAAGATCATATTCAACCAGTTGTTCTCACAGATCTTCTACTTATATATGTGTTTGGTCTCAGGAAAGTTACTTATGAGCTTGTTTGTTTGTTTGTTTGTTTTGTTTTGGCATCCTGATTTTTGCAGTCATAGTCTTCTAAGTTCTAGATTTAGAGAAGCAAAGGGACCTTGGAAGCTATCCAGTACAAACCTTTGATTTTACAGATGACTAAACTGAGGCCCAGAGGGGTAAAATAGGTCCTTTAATTGGTAAGTGGGTGAACTAGACTTTGAACCTCTTTCCTCTGTCTTCACGTCCATCCAGTGTTCTGCCTAGTACTGTGGTGCCTCTATGGCAGATCATGGTTAAACATTGCAATTTATATTGCATATATCATGTTTCCGTGATATAATGAGTGTGGGTAACCCTCAACATCTTGGGATATCATTTCATGAGTGGGTGGTTCTGTCTTTGTGTGTCAATTGACTTTATCATTAGGAGTTTCTCCTTACATAACTAAGTTTGTCTACATGTGATGAAATGTGGACTATATGACTGGTGCCATGCTCTAAGGCTCTCCAGCCCAGTAACAACTGACATAACGTTCAAGGACCCAGTGTCACATCCAATTTGACATGGCAACATACCAGAGTAGGATGCTATACATATATACCCAATTTTTTAAATTAAATTTTATGTTTATTTTTAGTTTACATCATTCATTTGCACAAGGTTTTGAGTTACAAATTTTCTTCCCATCTTTTCCCTACCCACAACCCTAAAACAGTGATCCCACAGTATACCCCCTCTCCCAATCTGATCTCTCCTATATTCTCTCCCATACCCCCTCTGACTTTCCAGTAGGGCAAGATTGATCTCTATACCCCAAATGCCCAATCTTTTTTTTTTTTTTTTGGGAGGGCAATTGGGGTTAAGTAACTTGCCCAAGGTCACACGGCTAGGTTTTTTTTTTGTTTGTGTTTGCATTGAGTGTCTGAGGCCAGATCTGAACTCAGGTCCTTCTGACTCCAGGGCTGACACTCTACTCTCTGTGCCACCTAGCCGCCCCCTCAGAGATTTTTAATTGAAGAGATACTCTAAACTTCTGGGGGCTAGAGTTTCATTCTATGAATTCCCATTTCTCTCACTCTCTTTCTTATGTCATTAAGTGGCTTGTTTCTACCTACTTCCAAGAGCAAATGAGTGGAATAAAGGGATGGAAATGCATTATCCTTCTGTGAAAGCTCATCAAAATTTGAGTCCATGTATGTCATTTTTATTTATTTTTTTGTTCTAATCTGGGCTTTAATCCTGATGGGTGATTGCTTTGTGGGAATGCCCTTTATTTGTGTTGATCAGAGTTTAAAGTCTTAATGGAGCTTGCACTCATAAAGGTAAAATTTCAGAGATAGTACTTGAATGCACAACTTTATGACGAGAAGTACAGTTCCACTGTGTACCATGTTATCTTTCATCCTTTGGCCACATGGAGCCTCTAAGAATTGCCTCATTCATCAGGGTACTGAGAGAACAGCACTCTGGAAAATTTTGTATTATAGAGATGTGGGTTATTACTATTTCTTGATGTGAGGTTCTTACCTTTTTTCCAGGTAGTCGTGGGTTGACTAGGGAGAAAAAAGGGCAGTGCATTCCAGGAAGTGAAATGGACAGTGTTTCTGGAATTGAAGGATGTAGTCTTCCTTTCACAGGCCTATGCAAGCTCCAAATAGTAGAAGGGAACATTATAACTACTTAGATGATAACTCATAAATGCTCTGGCTGTCAGACACAAGATTGGCTAGAGGAGTCTAAACTCGAAAGGGCGAAGAGGTCAATTCTGTGTAATTCTCTTTGCACAATTAGGGGCTCATTGAGTGCTTTTGGAGACTGGGGCAAATGGCAGTGATTGCATTGGAATTTACCTGGAGGGATTTGTTTTCCTTCTCAGTGCCCTCAGCACAATGAAGGTCAGTAGACAAAATTCTAATCTCATTTCCTTCAGAAATGAATCCCGAGTTTTGATTGCAGAGAAATGGAGAGCAAACCACATTCAAGAAGGAAGTTTATTTTCGTCAGTCCTTCAGTGCCAACCTGCCAACCTTGAGAGCACCTCCCCTTTTCTCTCTGGTCCAAAGAAGAGATTCATTTTGTTGGTTATGGCTGTGCTGTTTGGTACTAGTAGCTGTGTTAGCTTTTGTTTTTAATGTAACAAACCCTTGGTTGTTACTTCCTCATTGTCTTTATTATAATAATAATTATTATTATGTTATATTACTTGTCCCTAACTTCCCACAAGGCTCTTTTCTAGCCTTACTCCACTATTATTTATCTTACAGCATCTGTAGGGAATCACACGGCAGCACCATCATCATTTTAAAGATAATGAAAATTCAGGGCAAGCATCAAAATGGCACAATGGACTTAGAGGCTGAACATTTGGTTTCAAACCCAACTTTGGCCATTGTATGGGATCCCAAGGCTCCTGTATCTAGAGATGAATGTCACCTTGGAAGCCATTCGATCAGAACCCATTATTTTACAGATGAGAAAACTGAGATCCTGGGAGATTAAGTTGCCCATGGCCACAAAGGTGGTAGGCATCAGAAGTGCCTGATTGACATCAGCCGCCATACTCCTTCCCTCATACTACAGTGTGGTCCTATTTATTTCCTGTATGGCCTTAGACCATTCCCTTAATGTTTGTGAGCCTAATTTTCCTCATCTATTTCATGAAGTGGTCAAAGTAGATTATATCTAAGGGTCATTTCAATTTTAAAACTCTCTGGTTCCCATATCATGGACGATTTGGCTATTGTTATTATTATTGTACAGTTGTGTCTGACTCTTGGTGACCCTATGTGACTACAGCAAGTCAATGCTGTCTATGGAGTTTTCTTGGTCAAGATACTGGAGCAGTTTGCCATTTCCTTCTCCAGATCATTTCACAGATGAGGAAACTGAGGCAAACCTGGTGGAGAGACTTGCCCAAGGTCACACAGCTAGTCAGTGTCTGAGGTTGGATATGAGTTCAGGTTTTCCTGACTCCAGGCCAGGCACTCTCCACTGCACCAGCTAGTTGTCCGATGACTTGGCTAGGAATGCATTAAAAACTGAGGGCAAGGAAGGTGTCCCTATAATTCTCTTCTTTTAATGTTATATGTGATTAAGCATCCCAAGGTACTCCATAAATACTTGTTGGATTGTAAGAGAAAATATTTTTTTTTCATTTTAAAGCCCAAGTTTTTGTTTTGTTATTTTTTGATAGATTTGAATCTTGAGGATTTTAACTCATTTTTATGTCAAGTTCTTAGTTATCTTCATTTATTTTTAAGGCAAATACTAGAACTTAGGTCTTATTTCTGACCCCAATTTCAACATTCCTCAAACTGAGAATTTTTTGATGATGACTTATGGAAAATATTCCTTATTTCCTGTTTCCCTCTGGTTATACCCTGCAAATGTCCCTGAGAGGCCATTGGTGAGCTGGACAAGAAATTAAGCCATTTGGAATTTTCCTCTCTGTGTCATTTAGATAAAGCCACTGAAACTTGATTCTTCACTCTTTGTTGGTCCTGGAGAGAGCCACATAAGAAATGTTATATATTACAGAAAGATGTAAACTTGAACATATACCAGCCAGACCAGTAAAGATTCTCCTGTACTCTGAAAGCATCAAATAAAGAGACATCATATGGTGCTTTGTGCTTTTACTATGTAAAATACAAAAGGAAAACTTAGAATTTTCTCAAGTATATGCTTATATAGAAATTATATAAGAGTCACAGAAAGATGTAACAGAACCTTTTTGGACAATACTGTTGTTTGTCCTTCATTCTTGAAGAGGACCATGACATTAGGGAGGTGATGCCATGATATGTGAATGAATTGGATTTAAGTGAAGGAGTGCTGTGCAAAGTCAGCAACCTCACTTTTTCATCTGGGGCCATCTCGGTCCATTGGCCAGATATAGATTGGGACAACTAAAGATGGCCCAGGATGCGGTGGGGGAACCTTGGCACTAGTATTGAGTGAAGAGTAAAACAGGGAGATGTACTCACCAAAGGTCAGTTTGACTGCCATGGAGGATTCCAACATAGAATCTAAAGTAAAGAGGAATTTCCCACCAATAGTGAGATATATCCAAATGCTCCTATTTGAAGACGATATGCTTGCTACATCAAGCCCTAGGATCTGGAGTAACCTCCTAAATGAAATCCGTGATTATGCAATTTGACCTATCTCCAAAGGAAAAGATCAAGCAGATGAATGATGCCTATTGCTCAGATTATGTCATGCAATTGGATAGAAAATCCATAGACCTAGTCTACATTTTCAAATAGACTTTGCAGATGGATATTTGACTGGGCTCAGAGTTTGCCAGGAGGAGGAAAATGAGCTGGATTAATTTGGAGAAATTATATGCTTCTTTCAATGATTCGATTCTTCTCTGTGAAATAAGTCTTTGATAGATGGGTGGCCACGGATGGGCTGTGATCTCCATTTTTGGAAAGAATAGCCACATTGATGAGGCTACAGATCCATTGGAATAATGGAATAGTAAGACATAGCATGTCAGAGTCACGTACTAAATTGGAGTCGTAATGATCTCTGACATTTTCTAGCTATGTGACTCTGGCAAAGTCAGTTCAGATTTCAAAAACATAGTTTTCTCATCTATAAGTAGGCACATGAGGTCCTTCCCTATTCTAAATCTATGATCCTAAAATTTTAAAAGACATTGAATGGTAGCTTTTCTCTAAAGTGTGCACTACTAGAAAGCTCTCAATTTCATTTTTAAAAGGCGTTTTGTAAGATTTCTCACATTGTCAGTAAATTCATCTGTGAGAAAGAAATAAGCAAGACCCCAGATCAGAGTCGCTTGAAATGTCTTCTAAGTGGAATAGATATCGGAAAAAAGTGCCAAATAGAAGAGAGTATGGCTGGAGAATTATCAGGAGAAAACATTTTAAATTTTTAAATGTATCAGAAAACAACTGAAAACACTCATTAGTGAAACTACATGAATTAAGGTCGATTCATAAAAAAGATACTGCTTCCCCCTAATTTTATCTATTGCCCATAAAATGATCACTCCGATAACAATTCATGTTTGATTTGACATTTATATATGCAAAGTAGAGGAAGAAATTTACTCCAGAGTTATCTTGGGAAGTGATACCTGTTAGGATTTTAGAACTTTAATCTTCTAAGAAAGAAAATAAGTGCAAGCCTATGGATCCTATATGTTATTTCAGTAACTTCTATTATTCCATATATAGTTGGCTCTAAGCAAAAATCATTTTTCCTGGCTTTAGTTAAAAGCAGCAAATATTATAAAAATCTTTTAGGCCTTTATCATTGAAGAGAAACCAGATGTGTTCCTTCCATATATGTTCTTCTACAGAAGTGACCTTGATGTACTTATTTTCCTACACATATTCCCCATGGATAATTATAATATAGGTTTACTTCCTCTTTGAGGATCTCTATATTTGTGATGGTTTTAGGTTTATGATGAAGGTTAAGGGTGACCTTTTATTATTACTTTTATTACTATTTTCTTTCTTTCAATTCCTTTGCTCTGGACTAAGTGTGATCTTCTTTAGACTAGTAACAGTGAACACTTGGATGAAAGTTCATGAACTGTGGGTTTGAGGTTCTGGGCAGTACCTAGAACCTGGAGGCCTCTTTGGGTAAAGAGGCCTTAGATACTACATTCTAGAGAGTCTCCCAAGAAGCAATTGAATTGGACTTCCAGTCTGGCACCAGGGGCACAATCTGTTGCTATGGTTGTAGACTTTTCATCCAAACACAATTGTATAGGCTAATTGTTAGTTTTAATTACAGAATATTTCTTTACTGACAAAAAGTAATCTGGGATTAGACTGAAAAGATTAGGCTACTTTAGTCCTGAGAGTGGAATAATTAAAAGCAATAGAGGCATGAATTGGTGACAAATGGCATTAACCTAATGTTTCCTGAATCACCCATTCTAGGTTGGAAAAAACCAGTTGCTTAACAGATTCCCCTTCAAGTTCTCCTGCCAAATGATTGCTGTGTCTCTGTTTCACATCCTCTAGTGGGAGAAAGCTCTACCTTTTGACATAGCCAGCCTTTTCCCCTCAGGGATAACTTGTTTTCCAGAAGTTTCCTTACGTTGTCTCAGTTTGCCTTTTCTCAGTTTTCAGCCATTATTCCTAGTTCTGCCGACTGAGGCCAAATCCCCCTTCTATCCAGCTGCCCTTTAAATAATTTGAGGGCAGACATTCTCTAGGAAAACATCCTCTGTCCCTTCAACTGATCTTTGTATGAAGCCAAGAAGATACATCAATATTCTGATTTCCCTGCTTTGGCATTCTTCAGATCATCAATGATCTACTTAAAATGTGCTGCCCAGAATGAAATGCAATCTGAATGTGGTCTGATCCATTGAGAATACTGTGTCTTTATCCCTGGATAAATATGCTTCTCTTAAGGTAGCCAAAGATAGTATTTGCTTTTTTTTTGGGGGGGGGGGATTGATATTTTATGTTGCTGAATATTCAGGCCATTCTTTCTCATCTCCCATTCGGTATTTTTCAGACTATCTTATGTAGTTGTACCCAAGTTCAAGACATCTTTTCTTGTGAAATTTCATCTTATTTGATTTGACTCTAGTCCATCTTCAACTTCTAGAATTCTGTTCAGTTAACTGGCTTTGTGATTTCTGAAAATTCAAGAAACATGTTATCTCTACCTTTACCATACTATTGATAAAGGTGTTCTATAGGACAGGACTAAATGTAGCTTCTTAGGGAAGTTCACTAACAGAGTACTAAAGATTGACATGAGCTAATCCTAAATTGCCATGTGCTTAATGCCCTTTCATATCTTGATTTCCATCCCCTGTGTAATCAACAACTTATCAACAGAATTTGGGTCTGACCAATCAAATAAATGAAGGTCTTTCTGATTCCAGTCCCAACCCTACTTGTACTATGGCACCACCTACCTGCATATGTTAGAAAGGAAATTCTTATTTAGGTTTAAAAGGGACCATCTGCAATCTCTTCTAATTCAAATACTCTGTGAGCTACAGTATTCCCTTAATCTGTCAGGCTAGTAAATTTATAAAAACAAGTGGAATATAAGGTTAGTCTATTAAAAAAGAAAAAAAGCAGCATGGTGTAGCAAAAAACAAACCAACAAAAAAAAAAAAACCCACCCCCCACAAAAAACAAAAACCAGTGTGCTTAGCATAAAGAAAAACCTGGATTCAAACTTTGTCTCAGACTTACTAGCTGAGTGACCCTATGCAAGTCACATAATCTATCTCTCTGTAATCATATCTATAAAATGAGGGGTTAGACTTTATGGTGTCTTCATTCTGTTCCAGCTCCAAATTTATGAAATTCCATATCAACTCTTGGAGACCATCATTTTCCTTTATAGATATTCACTGACCACCCTTTTCACAATAGAGATGATTGAGGTCTTTTGCCTGAAATCTGAGTCAAGGACATTGGCATACAATTTGCAGATTTGACATTCCTTCCTTCCTTCCTTCCTTCCTTCCTTCCTTCCTTCCTTCCTTCCTTCCTTCCTTCCTTCCTTCCTTCCTTCCTTCCTTCCATTTCTTCTCCTCCTCCTTTTCCTTTTCTTCCTCCTCTTGCTCTCTCTTCTTCTTTTCCTCCCTTTCCTTCACCTCCTTCCTCCTCCTCTTCCTCCTCCTCCTCCTCCTCCTCCTCCTCCTCCTCCTTTTTCTATCAGGAAAACATCTTCCCCTCCCCAGTCCTATGTTGTTTCTCCATGATACTTTAAAGACTCAGCAATTACAGCTGTCAAAACTTTCAGGTGCCAGTACTTAAGAATTCACTTCTTTTAGATTTGAACTCATCAGAAGTGACAAGGTATTCCCCATCTCTTTCCTTGTTTACATTGGATATCACCTCCTTTTAACCATTTCTTTCTGTCATTTTCAGTACATTGAAAACATAAGATTCACAAACAGTGCTCCGTGGGATTTGGGATTCCTTTTGTTCTTATTATACTCTGTATAAGCACCTCCCAGACCTGGTGATCTGTACACTCTAATATAAACTGAGAGAGGATGCTTTTGCTAGGAAGACAACCATACTTCACAATTTGCTTTGGGAATGGGAATTGCTATCTCCCTTACTTCAACTCTTGCATAGATAACCCATTAATTTTCCTGAAGGGAAGCTGTAGATTGTCCACATCAATGACATGCTACCAGTCCAGTTTCTTCATTTATTGCTGCTAACAGCTTGAGAAAAATCAATTAACACTGAATTTAGCCATTTCTTCCTAACCACAGAGGGCAAAGAGAATTAATGAGTTAGTGGTTGGATGAATTCATGTTCGCATCATTGGTTTTTGTTTACTTGGCTCTTTGGATCCAGTTGTTATCATGGGTGAAGACAACATGATTTGGATTCCTATAGAAAAGGGTGACATTGATATGAAATTGTATGTAGCCAGAAGTTCCTGTGTGGTTAGGTGACCTGCATTAATCATTCAGCACCTAAGTCAGTGACTGGCCTATAGTGGGCACTTAGTGTTTGTTCTGTTCATTTAAATTGAATTGAATTCCTACAGGTGATGGTAGTCATGGCCTTTTTTCTGTACAAACTTAACATTGTCCCTGGCACATAGTAAGTATTTAATAAATATTTATCGACTGACTGCATTCCTTCTGCCTTCTAGTATTACACATTTGTAGAGGTTTCCCTTGACTATAATTATTGTATGACATTTCTTTGCCTGGTCAGAGATTATGTTGGCAATCTAAACCTTTATGTTCAGTATAAATTATGAGACCACATGAGATTTAGCATAAGCGAGTGACTTGTTCTAGTTTGAAATATGTCTTTGTGGGGCGCTAGTTATACGGCTGGCCTACAAATCCTTTCATATGGATTCTTTGAGTTTTAGACCAAAGCAATCATATTGCTTTGGGAGTTTATCTCATTTAGCCTCCTAAAAATAATTCCTTAGCTTCATACATTCTTGACATTCCATAACAGGTAACAAGAAAAGCAAGTGGTATTTTATTACCCCAGTAATCAATGAGAGGGAAGGCTAATGAATTATTAAATATTACAGACTTGCTTTGTGGAAGGTACTGTGCTGTGTGCTAGGGATACTTGCTACCACAAGAGTGAAACAGGCTCTGCCTTCAGGGAGCTTAAATTGTATGGGGGAAGTAACACATGTATATACAGATACATGCTGTTTCTTAAAGTTTGCAAATCACAACTAATGTCAGGTACTGTAAGTATTCTTAACAACATATATTTTTTTTTTTTACAAATAATGAACTAGAGGTTAGAGCAAAGTGAAGTGATTATGATTGTGTTCATAGTTACAAAATTAATACATGTCAGACTGAGGATGCAACCCCAGATCTTTTTGTTTGAAAGTTCACTGTGCTAAAGGAAATAACATGGAAGATTTCAAATATTTACTGACCCCTATAAACCCTGCTCAGCTTCTTTGGTTTATTGCTTCACTCTCTTCTCTCTCCTCCTCTCTCCCTCTCCCCTCTCTCTCCCCTTCCCTTCCTCCCTCCTTCCCTCTCCCTCCCTTCTTCTACTTACTTACCTATCTAACTGAAAATATATCTAAGTCACAAGAGGAGAGAACCATTCACCCTGGCTGTTCCAAAATAGAGACGTGAATGTTTGGGAAGAAATTCGAAAAGAAAAAAAATGTAATGAATCTTTTGAAAAAATTAGAAAAATGTGAAAAAAAACCCTTGCCTTACTTAGTTTCCACATTATTGAAGGAAAGATTGAGTGTATAATATTTTTTAAACTTCCTGAAACTTTCCCTGTTGGTCTCCCACCCACCTGAAGTTAAAAATAACTCTTGCCACCTCAAGTATTCCTAGAATACTTTGTTTAGCTCTCTCCTTCATCACAGTCTAAATGTATTACTTATTTGTGCACATGCCATATGTCCCCTAATAGAGGCAGCAGAGTGTATTAAATTAACACTGAAATTTGGAGTCTAGAAGACCTGTATTCAAATTCTTCCATTAACATTTATTAGACTATGATCCTTGGCAAAGGTTTGCCTTCTCTGACAAGCAGTTTTCATGGATGTGAAAGGAAATGTATAGTATCCGGAGGAGTATTTATCTTGCAGGAAGGTTGTATATATAGATTGAAAGCTTCCTGAGGGCAAGGAATTTTTCATGTATTGTATTTACATCAACAGTATCTGGTATATATTAGATGCTTAATAAATGCTTGTTGATTGGCCTGTAAAACAATTTTGAACTTAGTAGCTATTTCTCTCACTTTCTGTCTGTCTCACACATATATCTAACTGTACATATTTCAGTTATTATTGTAAACTATAATCACCTTGAGGACAGAAATTATTATATTTTGTTTGTGTAACTCTCAAACCTAGCAATAGGGATTTGAATATAGTCGGCATTTTAAAAAATAACTGTTGAGGGGTGGCTAGGTGGTGAAATGAGTAAGAGCGCCGGCCTCGGAGTTGGGATGACCCGAGATCTAATCCGACCTCAGAAAATGAGTACCCACACATAAATAATGACTAGCCGTGTAACCTTGAGCAAGTTACTTAACCCCAATTGCTTTAAAAAAAAAAAAAAAGAAAAAAATAACTGTTGAGTTGTAGAATTGAATTTCTTAATCACAATAAGTACTGATAGAATCTTTAGGAATGGGAGGAGGTGTTGGGGGGTGGTGGTGAGAGGATCTGGATTTTCCCTATAGTAAATCTGAGAGAGATCTTAGAGTTTATATAGGCTAATGCCCTTATTTTATTTTATTTTCATTTTTAGAAATATTTAATTTTTATTAAAATCTTTCTTTTGATCATCATTTCCCTACTCATTGCAACCCATCTCTAATTAACAAGGAACAAGAAATAAAGGGGGACCCTTCCCATTGCAATAGCTAACTGATAAATCAACTCATTTTGCAATATTCCCATACCCATAGTCCTTCATGTCTACAAATAATCTTCTGTTAGCCAGGTCCCCACACTTACTCATCCTCATCTCCTATGCCCAATCTGGAGGCAAGTCTTCACTGTCTACTTTTGCATAGTCTCTCCTATATGTCCCCTTCTTTGCACTCATATTACCACCACCATGCTGAAGATATTCTTCACCTCACACTTGATCTCCCATAATAGCCTTCTAGTTCATCTCCTTATCACAAATCTCTGCTCAATTCAATTCAATAAATATTTATCAAGTGCGTATTATATATCAGGCATTGAGCTAAGCACTCAGATACAAATAAGAAAAAGAAACAGTCATTGCCCCAAAGGAGCTACAAAGTAAAACACACAAAAAGAAGTTGTAAAGGGGAAGAGGTCAGTAGCCAAAGGGGGAGGGGGAAAGGAGAGCTGTGGACAGAAAATTTCCCGATAGTTAAAGAAAGGCTGTGGGAGGAGTTGACTACTCCACCCTCTAGCCTTCCAACCAGATGGAAGAGACAATGAGGGTAAGTTGAGAAGGAATTGAGAATCAAAACCTAAAGGTGATAAGATTTTGAGTGATCAGATTATGGGAAAAGGAAGTAGCAAATATCTCATTTCATACTTACAAGGACTCTGGCAGGTAGGGACTATTATTCTCATTTTTACAGTTGAGGAAATTGAGGCAAACAGAGGTTAACTGACTTGTCCAGGTTTACAAAGCTAGGAAGTATCTGAGGATAGATTTGAGCTAAAGTCTTCCTGACTCTAGGTTCAATACTATCTACTGTATAAACAGCTGCCTCTGCTCATTCTAATACATCTCCAATCAGGTACCAGAGTTGTTTTTCTAAAACATGAGTCTGACCATGTCAATCCCTCCAAACTCCTACTCAATAAGCTCCAGTGGTTCCCTGTTATTCAAATATAAAATCCTTCTTCTTTCTTTTAAAGTCACAACCTGGCCCCTTCTTACCTTTCCAGTTGTCTTAGCCTTCGCTCCCCTCACACATTCCACAATCTAGAGTCACTGGCCTCATTACTAAATCCTCCCACACAAATATTCCATCTTTAGTTTCTGCATTTCCATTGACTGGAATCTTGCTCTGGACCATTCTCTCTTCTCGCTTCCACCTCTTAGCTTCCCTGGATTCTTCAAGACTCAATTCAAATCCCACTTTTTATAAGAGGACTATTTTAGTCCTTCTCCCTTTCCCCTAATGCCTTCTCTCTGAGATCCCCTCCAATTTATCTTGACTATAGCTCTAGTATTAGACTGGAGTATTAGCATTAGACTGTGAGCTCCTTGGGTGTAGGACCTGTCTTTTGTTTTTCTTTGCATCCCCAGCACTTAGCATAGTGCCTGACACAGAGCTGATACTTAAGGAATGCTAGCTGATGATAACAGTGATATTGATGATACTCTTATTTTATATATGAGGAAACTTCAATCTAATGATCACCACAGAGTTAATGCTCTTTGAGAGTGACCTGCTGAAAATGCCAAGGCAAGGTCGCTACTGGTAAACTCTAAAGAAAAATCAAAACATCTTTAATGTATTTGGCCCCAGAAAACAAAAACTCTTGAAAAGCATGAACAATGACAGGCATCATAGGAGTAAAAAAAAAAAAGTCTGATTAAAAATGAAAGAATTGAGGAGGATTCTTGGAAAACAATGGGAGAATTGGGAAGTACAGGCTAAAGTAATCAAGCATAGAAATAGTAATATCAAACTGGAATTGCCTCAGGGTCACTTATTTCACTTGAAAATCCCAGAAGTTGAATTATTCTTTACTTCACAGATCAAAACTGCAATTTCTAAAGGTTAAAAACACAGTGGCAAAAGTCAGAAAACTGCTGAAATTTCTAGGGAGTGACAGGTGAAAGGGTTAATCCTTCCACCATCATTCATCCAGGGCTCTTCATCTCAACAAATCTTTGCATTTCTATTATTGGTCTCTCCAAGTCTGTATCTTCCAAGAAGGATATAGCCTGAGGAAATGGAAAGAATCCTCCACTTAAAGACAGAAAAAAAACCTACCTTTGAATTCTACCACTGACCCCCATTGCCATTGGTTTTGTGACTACATGGGTAGGATACTTCTTTCAGTCTTAAGTTTCCCCATTTGTAAAATGGACAGATCTACTTCATTGGATGTTTATGAGAAGCAAATGAGATCATGTATATATACTTATCCCTTGCTTGCCCTTTGCAATTTGAAGGTATGGTCTCTTTTTCCCTTATCATCCTTGAAATTGAGAGGTACCAAGGGGATGGGCAATGTGAGGCTGGACAGATTCAGAAACATAACGTTAATGGAATGCCTATCGTAGTCTAATGTCCCACTAAGAGAGAGACATCAAAAATGAGCAGAGAGAATAAAAGCTAAAAATTCTGTGTGGCCAGAGCTTGAAGGATGATAGAGATTGGGGAAATCACTCTTTTTGCTTGAAGTTACTGTCCTTCGATCCTCAGCCTACTCTTTCCTTGTTGCAATTCCAGAAGCCTCCCAAAGACGCGAGAGGTAGATGCATGACAAATTCTGGTTATTTTCTGAAGGACGTCCCAGGACTTTAATTGACTGTAGGCTCTTTAGATGTTTAGCCTGTAAGAAAAGGAGGGGATCAGCACTGTTTTACTTCAAAATGAAAAGATACTGAAGAAATTATTAATGCAGTGAGTTGTAGTCATTGTAGGTCAAATCAGACAATGGAAGGTGAATGGGGTGAGCACGACAGGAACTACCCAGGATCTTTACCTTTGATATGAAATGTTATAGAATGGAACTTCCATCAATATAATATGTGGGGATGCCTGTGGAAAGATCAGGCATGAAAGAATGGTGATGGTGGTGGTGGGTGTGTGTGTGTGTGTGTGTGTGTGTGTGTGTGTGTGTGTGTGTATGTGTGTGTGTGTGATATTTCAGATTTCCTTAAATCACCTGTTCCCTGCTATTTTAAAGCAAAATTTGGTAATTTCATTTTCACCATAGTGAAGAGTACTTTTGAATGGCAGTTTGATATAATGGATGGAAAACTGGACTTGAAGTCAGGAAGACCTGCAACCTTTGGCAACTTACCTGATTTCTCTATGCCTCAGACACTTTGATAGGACTCCAAATTTCAGAGTGGTTACTGATCTGCACTGCTAGAAGGAGTTTCCTATACCAGTGAACAATAAAATGATAGGTATCTTTCCCTTTTCCCTTAAGAAAAGAGTCCATTTAATTCACATGTGAACTAGTAATTCCTTTGCATCACCTGAAATTGGGAAAGATTAGAATCTCAATGGGATGGATGCAGAGGCATGACAAATTTATGAGTTATTACAATTATTCACATCCCCAGAGATAACCCAGGCTTAGTCACAAAAATAAAAGGCTAGGAGCTGTGGGACTTGGGCAAATCACATCTGCACATCCCCAAAGGGACTTAGGATGGAAAGTGGATAGGTCCCGCTTATGCCTGAGTAATTATTGAGTTGCTGGCTTAGCCAGATATAGAACTCTAAGGAGATAGGCTCTTGTGAGCAGGAAACACTCCTTTATATATGTAAATTGCTTTGCAAACTTTAAAGCAATATATAAATGTCAGTTATTATGATTAAGGGCAAATTGCCTAATTTATGGAAGCTTAATTAGTGCTGTATCAAAACAAGGTTTTTTGTGTGTCTCTCTATCTACAAAATGCAAAGATAGGTTCCATTGCCTAACCCTGACTTCGAATCATATATTTTTGACCACATTCTGTTTGTAGTGTCATGAACACATACAGAGCTTAATACACATAAAAAGCATTGCCTTTTGTCTTAAGGGTTTAAAAGCTACTCTTGTATGCATTCTCTTTGTTTTAAGGATGTCTGCAATGTAAGGGAAAGAACAGTGGAAATAATCAGAAGACCTTGATTCAGAGTCTTTCCTATAAGATGGTTGAATAGTTATAGGTCAGAGGAGCAAAGTCCTGGGAGAGAAATGAAGGACAAAGTGGAGGGAGAGAGGGGGGAGGGGGAGAGGGAGAAGGAGAGAGAGAGGGAGAGGGAGAAGAAGAAGGAGAAGGAGAGGGAAGGAGAGGGTGCAGTCCTTTCGGCTGGTAGCCCTGAAATCACAAAGCCTTCACTGATCCTGCTAGCCTTAATCCTGGTACATTACTCTTTGCGCCATCCATCCCATTTGGGACCATCTGCCACCTCCTATCTCCTTGATATTTGTAGTCAATGCAGTTCATCTCAGCAGGTTCACTTAGGACAGCAAAATAGGCCTGGGCAGGCTTGGCAATCTCCATCCTACTTTCCCTTGCAAAATAAAACCATTCCTCTCCCTCTTCACATGATCAAAATAGGGGAAAATATTTATGTCAAATATGCCAGGTATAAATTTGACATTGAATTACATAATGAACTGTTGAAACAAATTTACACAGGAATAACGTAGTTCAAGGTCCACGTCATAACCCTCATGTCTGTGGGACCCTGAGTAAGTCACTTTGCGTTTCAGTGGCCCAGGTAAGACTCTAAGACTATTTAGTACACAGAGGGGTCCTATCTGTCTTGGGAGAGGAGAGACATTACCAAGAGGTTCTATGCCAATGAAGTTCCAGGTCTAGGAAAAATGCCTGGCACATGAAATTCAAATTGTCTAAGGATATGAATAATTGTTTTTTTCAAGAAAAGGAAACACAAGTTACTAATAATCACTTGAAAATATGCTCAACATCTATAATAATCAAAAGGCCTGCATTATAAAACAACTTGGGGACATTACCATACAACAATCAAATTGGCCAGTATAGCTAAAGGCAATGACACTTAATGACGGTGGGGTTGTCAAGAAACAGGCTTATTCATTCAGTGTATGATTCAAACTACATTTTTTCTTTTTAAGTCTCCTTTCAACATAAGAGAATTTCTTTTGTCTGTGACTCTCTTTTCTTTGATGTAATTATCCTTCTTAACTTGCCCTGCTCCCTATGCCTATTTCTTTTCCTGTTGAGTTTGATGTATGTTACTAAACTGTCTGTGTGTATGTATGTGTTCAACTCTCCTTGGTCAAGACAAGAATAAGGTTCATATGATGTTCCCTCTCTTTCCTCGATGTTTGTGTATTCTTATCACATACGCAAAGGACAACTTGTCTCACACACATATACATGTGTAAGCATATATGTATATATACACATGTATGTATACACACAGTACAACTTTGTCCAGCTCTGCTTCACTTCAATTCACACAAAAATCCACACCACCCTATAATGTCATTGGTCTTTGAAATGAAGGATAAACAACAAATACACACACACACACACTTACACACTTACCCTCCCTTCTTTTTCCCTGCTGAGACAGAAGCAATCCACTTCCCAGGTACTCTGTTTTGCTTATTTAATTCCCTCAATACCCATGGAAGACATTAATGTTCTGAAGGGACACATTTCTTCTGCCCTATTAGAGTGTTGGATTTGCCATCCTAAGTTTTTCTTGATTCTGTGTTTATATTTCACAGTTTGTCTTCAGTCCTCCTCTTTTCATCAGAAGTGCATGAATATCTTCTATTTCAATAAAAATCCATATTTTCCTCTATAAGTTTATGTTTAGATTTGTAGGGTAAGATTTTTTGATTATGCGGGGCGGCTAGATGGCGCAGTGAGTAGAGCATCAGCCCTGGAGTCAGAAGGACCTGAGTTCGGATCCGACCTCAGACACTTAACACACACAAACAAAAACCTAGCCGTGTGACCTTGGGCAAGTTACTTAACCCCAATTGCCCTCCACAAAGAAAAAAAAAAGATTTTTTGATTATTATATACATTCCATTAGAATGCAACCTCATTGAAGGTAGGGACTATTTTTGCTTTTCTCTTCATTCCTAGGGCTTAGCACAGTGGTTGGAATAGAAAAAAATATTTAATAAATGTTTATTAATAGGTTTAAATAACATTTTGTGTATTCATAGCATTAAATTAAAATAACTTATTTAAATGCACTTCACTCCTGTTGCATATTATTCACCGCCCTTTCTCCTTGTACACCCCTATCTTTCTGACATGAGGACATTGCCAATTATTTATTAAGAAAGTACAGGAACAGGTAGGTATCACAGTGGATAGAGCACTGGCCCTGGAGTCAGGAGGCCCTGAGTTTTTAAATCCAGCCTCAGACACTTGTATGACCTTGGGCAAGTCATTTAGCTCCATTACCTCAAAAAATATTACATCCATTCAATGCAAATTTCCTTCCTCCTTTTTTTCCCATCTCAATAGGCTTTGACATTATTCCCCATTCTTTCTTCTTTCTTTTTTTTTCCAGCTTTTGACAATTATGTGGACCTTCTTTTTGCCAAGGCCAAACCCTCTACATGTGCCCTTGATACTTTATCCTTTTAACTTCTCCATGAGAATTATAACCTCAATCATCTCCCTTCTATCTCAAATCTTTAACCTTTTTCCTACTTTCTAGGAATCTTCTACCTTTCCCCACTCATACTGCCTTAAATTATGCTGGTCTCCTACATCCAAAAAACAAAAAAAAAAAAGATTAAAATTAAAAAAAAAATTATCAGACCCCACCCTCTCGAATTAGTTTCTTATAACTCTTCCATTTTTTAGCCAGATTTCTTGAGAAATTCATCTACACTTTTGTCCTCTATTTTGTCTCCTCTCACTCACCCCTCAACCATTCAAAATGTGGCTTTTGACCCAATCTGTCAAATGAAACTTTTCTCTCCAAAGTGACTGACAATTTCTCAATTGGCAAACCAGTCATTGTCTATCATTCCTCAAACTTCTCAGGTATCTGTTTCATTTGACACTATTGCTCATCCTCTCCTCCAGTATACTCTCTTGTATCTGTGTTCTCATGACAGTAGTCTCCATTGTTCTACTTCTTTCAAGACATCTTTGCTAGTTCATCCATACCATGCCCTCAGCTAGTAGGTGTTGTACTGGTCTCTCTTCTCATTATACTCTACACTCTTTCTTGGGGATATCATCGGGGTTTGTTTAATTCTCAATGATATACAAATGATTACAGATCTATATAGCTAGTCATCTTCTCTTTCTTAGCTCAAAGTCTGGATGCTTGTTAAACATTTGCAAACTAATGTCTCATAGGGATCTCAGACTCAAAATGATCAAAACATCTCCCCACCCTGAAATGCCATTTCCCTCCCAAGTTTTCCTGTTTTCATCAAAGGTACCATAATTCTTCAAGATGCTTAGATTCCTGACCCCAGCATTTTCCTTAATCCCTCCCTCTCCTTTTTCTACATAATCATTCATTTGCCAACTCTTGCTATTTCTGTCTCTCTGACATCCCTTTCATCTGATTCCTTTTCTCTGCTTACAACAATTTAATTCTGGCCCTTATTCCTTCTGATTTTTTTTATCCCTTTACTCAATAAATACCACTATCTCTCCGTTGTCTCTAGAATCAAATACAAATCCTTTTTTTTTTTAAACCTGACCCCAGTCTATCTTTCCAGAATCTCTATATATTACTCCCTTTCTAAACTGAACTTCTTTCTATTCCTCACACGTTACTCACAATGACTTGGCACTGACTCTCCTTTATGTCTGGAATGCACTCCCTCCTTACCTCCACTTTACAGAATTTTTTTCTTCCAGAAACATCTTAAGCACCGTCTTTTACATGAAGACTTTTCTAATCTCCCCCTCAATTACTGGTGTCCTTCCCTCAAACTACCTTTCATATAACTACTTTTATTTAAATCATTTTTATATTTGTTCTCTTTATATTGATATGAATTTGTCTTAGAATATAAGTTCCTTTAATTAGGGACTGTTTCATTCTTTGTATTTGTATTCTCAGCACACAGCAAAATGCCTGGTAAATAAGGTGTTTAAGAAATACTCATTGAGGTATTGACTAATTGCTTCTTGATCTAGTTGAAGAGATGTGGGATCTAGAGTCAGGGGACCTGTGTTCAAATCCCACCTCTGATACCTGTCACATGTGTGACTTTTGGCAAATGACTTTACCTAGCTGAGTCTTAGTTTTCTTATCTGTAAAATGAATGGGTAGCATTAGACAGTCTGTGAGATCTTTCCAGTTTACATTGCTTAGCCCTGCTTTCCCTATCATTCTAGTCATAGCTCATTGATATCTTTTATACCACTTCTTGTATACAAGTCATGGTGACCAATATGCTGCGATCTAGCTATGGCTGTTTTATGTCTCTCCATTGCTTGTGGAATCATCTGTTATAGTCATGCTTAAGAGATTGTGTTGCTCCATTATTCACAGCCATCTAGAAGAAGAAGCCATTATCAGAAGAAGTCTCATGTTAAAGAGACACATTTAGATTTCAGAATTAGTTTTAGGGTCCTTGAGTATAATCTAGCTGACCCATTTCCTTCTATTTTATCTTTGAGCCCACTAATTTCCCATCTGCACTATCTGTCTAGTGTAGAGGAATCGATGGTCCAAATCTATGGGTTTTCAATTCAATATCACATTATAGTCTAGATAATAGACAGCCTTTTTCCATTTAGTTTTTCTGTGTGAATTATTAAGCTTAGCTACAATAAATGAAAATGAATCTCATTTAGTAGGCTCTGGAGTATCCCATTGCTTCAGGAAGTCAGCATGATGTCATTTGCAAACAAGAATATCCGGAGTGCCTCATGATTGCTCAGGAATCCCTCCCTGGCTTATAATATTTATTGTATGTAAGAATAGAATGTTATAAAATATAACTAAATATGAAAAGACTGTGGAGACTTTTATTTTCTACCCTTTGGAAGTCATTTAATGTATTGTGGCCTCAGTTTCCTCATTTGTAAAATGAAGGCATTGAAAATAGGTAAACTCTGAAGTCCCTATAATACTTTGATCAAATACATGACAGGCCTTGTGTGTAATGGCCAGAAATTATATAGAATTCTTTTTTTAAAATGATGATGATAGTGATGATAATTTTAATAATTTATATGGAACTTTAAAGTTTCAAAGTACTTTACATGATCTCATTTGGATTTTAGAGTTCTCAGGTAAGAATTTCATAACCTATTTTAGCCAGAAGTTATGTGCAAGCATACACCTAAGATGATAATGGAAATGAATGAGAAGTTATCATTTTATGTGTCATAATTTGCTTTAGATGAAGTTTTTCTGAACCATACTTCCTTCCTTGATTCTTCATTTATTGATTTTTCTTTTTTCTACCATTCATTCTCAATCCATTTTTTTATTCAGCCATCATTCCTTCCTTTTTTGAATAGTTATTAGGTACCAACTCTGGGCAGTGCTTTATGCTAGGCATAGTAGAAACAGAAGGAAAAAAAAGATACCATCTTTGCCCTCCAGGGTGTTATAATCTAAAATGTAAAAATAGAACCAGGCTATACCTGAACAATTGAGGTATTTAAAGAGTTGTTCAATGAACCAATGCTTTTTTTTTTATGAATAGCATATGAAAGAATAAAAAAAGGTATTGATTCAATTTTCTTTTAAGTAACAGAGAAATTCTTGGGAAAAGAAAATTTTGATGATGTTCAGCAGATGCCACTGAATAATATCTGGAGGTGTTTGTTTTATTTCATTTTATTTGCTTTTTCCTTCTGTATCTACATCCAGTACTAGTAAATCCATGACATGTGTTGATTAGAAGTAATACTTTGGTAGAGATGATGCTAAGGAGCTGGAATAAAATTCACCCTCCTCCTTCCTCCCATCCTTTTTGTTAATAATCAAGTTGGGTGGGTCCTGATTCTCAGGCATGCTTGTGGGCGGCAATTTTAGAAATACCTTGTTGGTGGTGACTTGTATTTATTTTTAAGGGAAAACTATGTCT
Organism: Gymnobelideus leadbeateri; assembly: GCA_011680675.1. Classification (NCBI taxonomy): domain Eukaryota; kingdom Metazoa; phylum Chordata; class Mammalia; order Diprotodontia; family Petauridae; genus Gymnobelideus; species Gymnobelideus leadbeateri. The sequence continues at coordinate 361,946 of WOXC01001402.1, read as the reverse complement.
GGAATTTTGTAACTGAGATTTTTTTAAGGAGACAGAGTAGCTTGAAATTTGGCTTGTGATTCTAGGTAATTATTCATTATTTGGAGATGTGGAGCATTAGAAAGGGTTCTCATTTTATTTACATTTCTGACTGATAGAGAAATTGATGGTTAGTTCATTTGCAATTTAATCGAATCAAACTACCTCAATAAACATGTATTCAAGGCCTGTGATGTTTGAGGCTTCTTGGTAGACTCCGGGATGATAAGGAATGAAGAGGGTGGGGTGTGGGGGGGGGGGGGGGAGGCAGTCCCTGCCCTCAAATAGCTTGCATTTGCTGTCAGTTTTCTGGCCATGAGAGCTGTGGATTCCATTTCATGAGATTTAACTTTCCTTTCAGAAATCTAGCCCTGATTTGCTAAATACCAACTTAAAAAAAAGAAAGAAAAAAAGAAACCACCACTACCAACAAAAAAAGAACAGTTTTTGTGTGTGAATGGTGAGGGGAGGAGGAAAAGATATGGACAGCCACATGATTTCCCTTAGACTCCAGAGAAAACATCCCTGTTACCTATACTAGAACAGTGGATATGCTATGCTAAGTGGCCTTAGCATCAATTCACCAGGTTATTCATCAGTTACTTAAAATTGTTTATCCCCCCTCTCTGTAAACTAAAGATCCAAATGATTAAGGATGCCTGGGTAGAGGGAAATGACAACTCTTTCTGTGGTCAAAGGATTAGAGTTCGAATCTTACTTCTGTTGCTTATTTCCTATGTGACTGAAAAAAGTCCTTCAATCTGTGGGGGCCTCAATTTCCTCATCTGTAAAATGAGAAAGTTGGACTACATGGCCTCTGAGATGTCTTCCTGCATTCCATCTATTACCCTTGCTATTTCTAGATACCATTGACTAGCAAGGAGCAGTAGGGTTGACTTCTATGTTGCAGATGATTCCAGGCAGTAATAAGAAAAAAATCATAATTACATAATGCCTTAATGTTTACAGACGACTAGCCTTACCAGAGCTCTGCAAGGTAGGTGATGCAGGGGATATCCCCATTTTACAAATAAAAAAGAAGCAAAGAGGGTTAAATGGCTTGCCTAGGACCACATAGCTAGTGAGAATCATGGCAGTATCTCAAACTTAGGTCTTCTGGAATCAAGGCTCTTGCTGGTCTCAGTCTACCACATGACCTCAACACTGACCCTCTGTAATGTCACAAACCAACCATTCTTGGCAAATGGAGGATACTTCAGTTCAGCAAAATTAAAGCATTTGATACAACCAAATAGTAGAAGAATGGAACCCAAGGCTAAGGAAACCTGGGAACCCTCCACCACATCCATGTAACTGGAAAATCAGGAATTTGCAAGAGTCAGTAACAGTAGAAATAAACAAGGGACCACAAGACTGGAAAGACGTCTTCTCTCCAAGTCCCTTTAGCATCCAAGAACAATACTAGGTATCCATGAACTTCCAAGTCATCCAGGGATAGATTTAAGGAGGTCCCTGAACTTGGATAGGAAAAATTCCATGTTTCTTTTAGTATAACTTGTTTCCTTTGTGCTCTTATATATTTTTAGTTTAAAAACAGAATTTTAAGAAGGAGTCCATTGGCTTTATCAGATTGAATTAGTTGCCCAGGTATCTTCAAAACACATAAAAAAAAATTAAAAACTCCTGGTTTAGATAATGCATTCATCTTTTTTTTTTCATCTACAAAGCAATTGATTCGTGCATTTCTCAAATGCCTACTATGTGCCAGGCAGCATCCTAGGCATACACTGTGCAATACTATATAGATTCAGAGAGGACAAATGTCACACCATCCAATTAGTAATCCGAATAACTGGATGTTATGTATCATTTAAGGTTTGCCTAGCACTTACATATATGACCTTATTTGATCCTATAAAAAAGCTTGTGACATAGATGCCAGAGGTATTATTAACCTCCATCTCCAGATAAGGAAAATGAGTTTCAGACTAGCTAAGTGACTTGCCTAGGGTCACAAAGTAAGTGTCAAAAGCAAGATTAAAAGCCCAGGTGTTTCCGGACCCAATGTTCAGGTACCTTTCTCCATACTATATTGTCTTCTTGTTCTAGAAATGGGAAAAAAAAGCATTTAGATGAAAAAGCATTTAATGAGATAAGTCAGCTGTGCCTCAGTTATATTCAGCCTCACTATTCCCATGTTATCAGGGTTCATGATAAGCATTGTGATCATAGATGAAAGTTGTGTAGCTCTACTAAGTTTGCTTCATCACTAGGCCATGTAAAGTATTTCAGTGCATTTAAAATTTTCCTTATTCCCTGGATACTTACAGTCTTTACAATCTCTGCTCTACAATTAAAACAAATGGTTGCAATCTTGTATTATTTCTTAATCCTCAAAGGAATGGTAAGAAGAAGAGAAGTAAGGCAAAGTCAGAAAGAATGGGTTTAAAACTGGGGGATAGAAGGAAACTCATGAAAATGGGAATATGTGGCATTCAGGGAAACCTGGCGAGACTTCTATATGAATTGCTGAAAATTAAAGAAAGTCAGAGCCAAGAGAACAGAATTCATAGTGGTTACAATAAACTCAGTGTAAACAACACTAAAAGACATCTGAATTCAGATTAAATGCAATAACAAATCTTGGACTGATCATGAAACATACTTAATACTGAGGGACTGTGGGAATAGAATGGTATGCATTGTCAGACATAGTCATTCTTGATGGTTTCCTTTCCTGTTTTCCTATGATGACTGATTGCCTTAGTCACTTGCTACATTTAGGACCAGCTCCAGTCACATTTTACTTCATTCTCTGGCTAGCTCACCAACTGCCATAATTGTTTCTCTTGTCTGACCCTTCCCTCCCACCCATATTTCCAGATATTTAACTATCATCAAATCAGCCCCTTCCTGGCTCTTTTTAACTATCATCAAATCAGCCCTTTCCTGGCTCTTGGAAATTGTATATCAATTTACTCCTTTATGATGTTACTTATTAATCATCACTGTTATTTTCTGTATCAAAATATGACTCCCTAACTAGTACTTCCCCATATGTGTGCCTTCCCCTGTTCAAGTGTAAGTTCAGTGAAGGCAGATATGATTTTTTCGTATTTATATGATTAGCACAGTTCTTGGCACAAGGTGAGTGCTTAGTGATTTCCTTCTCCCTCCCTTCCTTTTTTCCTCCCTCCCTCTCTCTCTCTCTCCCTCCTTCCCTTCCTCTCTCCTTCCTTCCTTCCTTCCTTCCTTCCTCCCTTCCTTCTTTCATAATAGTAGTTTGGTGTGATACAGAGAGTATACTGGAGAGCAATTGTTATATCTATATCTATACAAACATACATATATATGCATATATAGATGCAGATATATAAATACACATTATATAGACATATATACACAAATATGTATGTGTGTATGACAAGAGAGTTAAATTATCAGTGAAGGTAAAGCTCCACAGCCCAAGAATGAGACACACAACTTTATTATGCACTCATTATATGACCTTCAGCAAGGCACTTATGCTATCTGGGCTTTCCTAAGTATAAAATCATTGGGTTGAGCAAGAACATCCCTAAAGTTCATTTCAAATTCCAGTTTATGATTCTGTGATTATAGGAGACCTCTCAATATCTTTAATAATCTATTTTTATAGCCACATTGACAGAATTTCCTAGTCTGCTGCAATGTGCATACTACTGATTAGATGTCACAAATCTGACCTGAATCATACCCTACACAACTAATGTTCTTGACAATAGGATTGTTTCCTTTGGTTTCCTCTGAGGACCAAAGGTCAAAGCAATGGGAGAAAAGGTTGGGCATCAGATCATAAATTTGTATGTGTGAAAGGATTGACTAGCTCAATTCCCTTATTATGCAAATGAAGAAATTGTAGCCCAGAGACATTAAGTAACTTAAGGTTCCCCCTTCCACCACCCTCCCCCACCCCCCAGCTCACAAGTGGCAGAGGATTCAGTCCAGTCTTCTTTCCATTAGGACACATTCTCTGTCCAAGGTCCTAAAGCAATTCTTCATTGTTGTCAGGATGTCTGAAAATGTGATACAGTTTTTAAGAGTCTCAATCCTCTCTTGTACATAGTTGTTGAGGGGAAACTAATAATCACTAGGGAATCTCTCTTTCTCTCTCTCTCTCTCTCTCTCTCTCTCTCTCTCTCTCTCTCTCCCTCTCCCTCTCCCTCTCCCTCTCCCTCTATCTTACATCATATATAGATTTATGTAAACATACATGTGTATACATTTATATCTAAAGATGGATATATGTATGCATACACATGTATGCATGTGTATATTTTGCTGTTCTTCAGTCATTTCAGTCATGTATGACTTTGCAATGACATTTGGGATTTTCTTGGCAAAAATACTAGAGCAGTGTAACATTTCCTTATCCAGCTCATTTTGTAGATGAGGAAACTGAAGCAAACAGGGTTAAGTGACTTGTCCAGGGTCACATAGCTGCTAAATGTCTGAGACCAGATTTAAACTTGTCTCCTTGACTTTAGACCCGGTATTCTATCAACAATACCCCATATTGTGTGTATGCACACATGTATAGATATATACTTACACATACATAAACATATATGTATATGAGCTAACATGTACATAGTGCTTACTATGTACCGTACGCTCTGCTAAGTACTTTAAATTTATTATCTTATATGATTCTCACAAAAACCATGGGAGTTAGGTGCTACTATTGTCCCCATTTTTCAGACGAGGAAACTGAGAGATTAAGTTTAAAAAAGGTAAGTAATGATTCAGGGCCACATAGCTAGCAATACCTGATTTAAACTTTTCCCCACATTCATCATATAACTTTATGGAGTCATTCATTTGTTTTTACCATGGTTAGTTCCTCTTATTTTTACATTTCATTCATTTCTAGGTATACACCCTAAATATGCCCTCTCTTGTAAGAAAGAAAAGCATTTAAGCAAAATACATCAACATAAGAAACCATGTTTGACAGTGTGGGAAATATCTGATCCCTGTAGTCTCCTAACATAACAAGTAATTTTCATTTTCTCCTCTCTTCTTCTTAGTGAAAATGGGTTGTTACAGTTAATCTGAATGCATCTTTTCCCCATGTTTTTCTTTTTTATCAATATTATTGTTTTCAATGTTAGTGTTGCAACTGAATATTGTTCTTATGGCTCAGCTTACTTTCCTCTCGATCAGTTCATAAACATCTTCTCATGTATCTTTGAATTCTTCATTGTCATAATTCTCCTATGCACACCGAATTGTTGTGTAAACTACCCTTTCTGCCTCTTTTCTCAAGTACTTTTTTAAACCATCATTTTGTTTTTCTTTTGATTTTTCTCCAAAATATTATATTATGGATCCCATGCCCTGCCCATGGAACAGTTTTCTCTACATTCAAGGCTTTAGAGCTTCCTTTCATTCCTGAAGTATAAGAGTGTGGATTTGGATATGATTTTTATTCTCAGTCTTCCATGGAATTATTTTTTAAAGGGGATTGAAAAAAAATTTATGCTTTTTTTTGGGAGGGCAACTGGGGTTAAGTGACTTGCCCAAGGTCACATGGCTAGTTTTTTTTGTGTTTGTGTATGTTAAGTGTCTGAGGGTGGATCTGAACCCAGGTCCTCCTGACTCCATGGCCTGCTTTCTATTCACCGTGCTACCTAGCTGCCCCCTAAAGAGGATTTTTAAAATTTTAATATTTTTTATGGAATCTCTAAATAAAAGAATTTATTTTGTTTTAAATGGCCATACAACTTAATTCAAAATTGCGTTCACATCAGTTAACTTCTCTGGACTTCAATTTCCTCATCTGTAATATATGTGGGTTGGTCTACATAATCTCTAAAGTGCTTTCCTAGCTCTAATATACTTTCTGGGCTTTAGCTTCTTCCTAAAAGCTCTTTGAGGCCAGGGCCCCTTTCATTTTTGCCTTAGATTCCCAGTCTTGGGTACAGTTCCTGGCATATATTCCATGCTTCATAAAGTTTGTTCATTTTACTACTTTGTTAAGAAAGGGATTGAAGTAGATGATCTTAGAAGTACCTCCTAGTTTTGACTTTCTCAGAAGATTTTTTTTGGTAATCCATGGTCCTTTCAAGGAATATACCTTCTAAATGAAGCTTTCCTTAATTTGTGCCCCAGTTTTCTCCCTACTCCTGAATTTAATTTGTATAGAATTTTCTATTTAGTTTTTTTGTGCAGCTGTTCTACTCCCCTGTTAGAATGTAAGCTCCTTCAGAGCAGGGACAAATTCATTTATTGTGTGTTCCCTGGTAGGGTACAGCACCATGCTTTTGTTCATAGTAAGCATTTAATTAATGCTCCTTGGATAGAATTTCATGCTGAAAGGAGTCTTACAGATCTTCACTGACTTCCTAATTTTAAAATGGAGAAAACTGAAGACCAGAGAAAGAGAAATGACTTGCACATTATTCACAAAGGTTTTAGCAACCAAGTTTAAGATGAAGAGGGAGGGGAAGCAAACTGAGAGAGTGGGCAAGCCACGTTTAGTCAGAAAGCATTTGTTAAGTGCCATCCATCCATGTTCCAGGTACTGGGACATGTTCTGAGGAGGTGAAGAAACACCCCTATCTTTTGCTATTGTGATAAAATTCCTAGCAAGGAATAGGATATTTGATAAGAAAGTCAAAATGGTACAAGCTCCCATATCTTCTCATAATGTCTCTATGGAGGAAAAAGTGGACTAAATTCATTTGAGGAATATTTGGTTCTTTTTTTCTCTGAGCTTGCTTTCTAAGCTCTGTCTAAACCATCCACTGAAAATGGAACACCTGCCACTTGAAGAATTATGACCTAAAGGTGAAAGATCCCTGTACTAGCTGGCTAGATCTGGTTTTCCCCTGAGATTGTGGTTTGTCTTCCTTTATCATAACCAAGGTCTTTTGAAGTTATTAGGTTTTTAATTGTCTTTTCTTGCTGGATCTTTTATCCAGACACATGATGGTCTTAAAAATAGAGGATTTATGATCATTGTGTAACTTATTATAAGGGGGCAATTCTATCTTTTGGAAGGATGAAGACTACAGGACTTCCTGGGGAATTCAGTTATCCATACAGACAAAGCTCTGTAAGAGAACTTGTGTGTAGGTAGATGAAGATGTCAGTTTCAGAAATAATGACTAGTACTTAGTCCTTGGCTTTAGGAATCATGAATCTAAATATTGTTCATATTTCTGTAGACTAGCCAAGAGCACATAGTTTAGATATGAATAAAAATATTCCAGGCATATCCATTCCAGGCTCTTATGCTCCCCCCTTTCATATTCTATCTCAGTTATTTGAGCTATAGCTAGAGTTTTATTTTTCTACCTGGTGCAAACCATTTTGTGGGGAGGGGCAGGAGATAGTCTAGCAACAGTTGTAGTATACTGGGAGGTCTGGAATTCTTGGCTACAGGAGCTGGTGGGAGAGGTGGGTCCTGTAAAGGAATGCTAAACCCTTAAGCAAGGGAGTCTCCCAGAGACTTCAGGATTAACTCCACCTTTTTCTAAGTCTGTGCTCTCAGGCAAAGCCTCATTTGCCTCAGGCTAATTAAAGCTCTGACAGCAATTATGTGTAAATGATCTTCAAATTCACTGTTATTTAGAAGATAGGGAAAACCAGGGTTTATTTCCTACCCTGGTAGGTAGAAGGTTTGGAGTTTAACAAGAAGGTGGTATATGAAAATGAAATATTTATTCCAACTGGAAATAGTCAAATACAGCATGTCCCAAAAGTCTTAGCACCGTTTTAAGCATTCAAGTTCAAAACTGCACTGTGTACACATTATACACAGTATTTTTAAATGCTAGAAAGTTGAATGTTATTGATGCTTCATTTTTATAATAAACTCCTTTTTGAATACTCTGCTAAAATAAACAAGTGAGCATTTATTAATTAAAGATTATGAACTTCAAATCTAAATAAACATTTTATATAAGAATTAAAAATATTTAATTAGCCTTAACTGACAAGAGAGAATATATATTCCTTGAACAGGGCCCATATCACATTCTATTCAATTATAGAAATATTTAAATGACTACATTGTGTATATTCATGTATTTTACATCCCCCAAAGTGATGGTACATACTGGGTACTTGGTGAATGAGTGAATGATGAATGAGTGAACAACATAAAAGAATCCTAACAATTTTTTTAAATTTTTTCTTAATGTAATCTATAATATTCAGATGGAAAGGCAGAGATCCCCACTGAGAGACAGAGTGGCATTTCGTGTTGGACTTAAAACTAAAGGGGGCTAGGTTTGAATTGAATATTTGAAGAGTTATCAGCTGTAAAATGGGAATCATGATACCTGTAGTGCCTACCTCACAGGGTTGTTGTGAGGCTTCAAGGAGGTAATGGGTGTCCTTGCTTTGAAATTTCAATAGCTTTGTGATGTCTCTGAAGTGGGTACTCCCTTCAAGGGTATAGATCTCAACCCATCCATCCATTTCTCATCCTGTACCACTCTTGTTCATGTCATTCCATATATTATCCATGGGGGTCCATTGAATGTTCTAAGGATTTTTATCTAAATGTCTTTTCATTATGTGGGTGCCACTGGAGCATGCAAAATTAATTCTCACTGTCACCACATAACCAGCCCACCTCCTTTTCCATCCATGCATCTCTCTGAATGATGTCCTTTATGCCACTTCTCATGAATAATGGGTTGTAGCCTACCTACTTCCACTTTATGCCTTACCATTGCCCTTTGGGGGACTCAAAATTTCAATTCTTTGGAGATGGTATTATTATATGACTTATTGCCATATAATGTATATAGATGAATGAAAAGATGGGTTATATTTCAAGGAGAAGCTTGGGGTCACTAAAGTAATTATTCAAATTCCCAAAGGCAATTCAGCCTGCCCTTCTCCTCCCATTTAGTTCTGGACCCAGCTCAGTAACTATTTGCAGGGTCTGGCCAAGAAAATATGTACTGATGGAGCAGCTCTATGAGTTGTCCATTCAATTGCAATTCATAATCTGGACTAAAGGGATTCTTCATCCACTTGGTGTTTCCTATGTGGAAAATTAGGCCAAACTCTTTTGAGTGATTATGGATCTCATTTAGGAGGCTCTGCAATGTTCCGGGCTTGATGCAATCAGCACAATGCCATCTGCAAACAACAGCATCTGGAGGACATCACCATCTATAGGGAATCCCTCTTTGATTTGGACTCTGCGCTGGACATCCTCCATGACAATGGTAAACACCTTTGGTGACCATACACTCCCTATTTTATGCTTCGCTTGATATTAATAGTAAGAGGGTTGTCAAGCAAAGTTATCTCTGTTATTACATCATTCAGGGAAACGTGATTTTGACATGCATGGGAAACACATTGTTGAAGGAAAATATTTAAGGTGGTAATTTTTCCTATAAGATCAAATTGCTTTTAAAATAGTCAACTGATAGTCATAGCAGGGTCTCATATTCTCTACAATGTATGGTCAGTTGTGTGACTATAATGCTGTGCTCCATTAGAAAATAGCATTTATAAAAACTTAATTATTCTTTTTTCATATCTCCATCAAGGATACCCTTGATGTATATGTAGATAATATTTAAAATAAGATGTCATTCTGGTAGGAAAGCAGACATAATGGTCAGTGATTTCTGATATTTTCTTAGTTGATTTTCCCTACAAGTGTTTGCCATTCCCCCCACATCCAGATATCATCAGAATCATTTCCTCAACAAATTTTGTATTGCCTCCAGTACAGGACTTCTCTGGCTATATTTGTCCGACCCTTCCCATCTTTAGCACCATATATTTGCCTATAAGACTGTGATATTATAGTCTACATGTGGTAGATCCATAGCTATTGAAAGAGTTTATCATTAAACCTATACAGATCTTTTGCAGTTTTATTTGTGCACTACTTCATGCCAGTTTCATCCTTATATGCCCTTTGGATGATCTGGTTTAGTTAAGTTTCCACCCAGTTGACTGTAAAAGTGATTTTTTTCTCTATCACTTTTCATTGTTTTATAAATGAATATTGATTGTAATGTTCCACAAATCTACTCTGAAAGATTTTACACCTGAGTTTATATTCTAAATTGGTATTGTTCTAGGGTGCCATATATTTTCCCTTGACATGAAGATTAAATGCTTGTTGGTTGAGGAAGTTTCTGTCTTTTTTGATGTCATTATTGTGGTGATTGTTTTGTACTGGTTAAATTGCCTTGGGAGATTGTAATGTTCTGTACCTTTATATGTTCTTTTATCCATTTCTAAGTTTTTGTTGTCGACAGTTTGTTCAAGTAGGTCAGATTGGAGGGTCTTCAGTTGTGTACCATATCTTCTTATTTTTATTCTGATTTGGTATTTTTTAAAATTGTTTTTCTAACAAGTCAGTGATCTAATTGTACAGAGACAGATGATTTGGGAATAACTTCCACATCGGGGATTATTCAATTCCTGCCAAGATGTAATCAGTTTTATCATGGAATGTTCCTTTGTGCTTTCTATGTCCAATGCTTTCCTATTCTGCTCAGAAAGCATTTGTGATATGTAGGTATGAAAATTCTTTATAGCCTTTGACCTCTCTAGTTTCTTATTGCTGAAACCTTGTTTTCCAATATATTTTTCCATTATTTTCTATGCCTTTTTCAAATTGAAGTCATCCAGTATTAAGATGTATATTGATTTAATCTGAGAGGTCTTTATCAAGTTCCTAATAGAAATTATCTACCTTCCAATACTCTTCAATAGGTGCTCATCAAGAAACTACAATTATCTTTCTAGTCATATTTTTGCAAATACTTATCAATTGAATATGAAATAATTAGCTGTCCCATTAAGTAATGTTTTTGGTTGCCTTTGGACATGTGATAAAACTAACTCTACCTTCTCCCTTATTTTCTTCTCCCAAAAGAACCTGTGAATGATCTTTACATTCAATAGTAAATTTCTTTCATTGTCTGGCTTAATTTATAGCAAGAACATAAAAATTTATGATTCAGTTCCTTCAGTAGAAAAATCATTCCTTGGTCACTCCACAAGTATCATCACATTAAGCATATTGCTTTTTGTCACGTTGGAACAGTTAAGTCAATAAGTATGGATGGTCTTCACTGTGTGAGTCTTACTCTTACCAGTTCTCTTCTACCATTGTGCCAATATCACTTCTGAAATGTAAGGAGACCACACAAAACTAAAGGCCATTTTGTTTTCCTTTGTTTCATGGATTGCCACTGCTGATGAATCCATCCCCAAATGGCTGCTATAGAGATAATGATTCCCTAGTACTATGCTTGACTGGCTTTCATAAATAAGATACCATTCACCACCAAGACAGTACTTGAAGACCAAAATCCCAACATGGCTCAACATGCCAGACATAGTACTTTCCTATCATAGCATTCAGAAATCTAATTTCATTTCCATGGCATGATAAGGCATTAGAGTAGGACTTCATGTATGCAAAATGTCACATAAGATTCAACCTTTATTGTTGAGTTATAGAGACAATTGAATTTATCCTTCCCAATGGATCTCCTCTATGGATCATCACCTCTGTGGATCTTTAGGGGCCCTATTTGTTTCATTCTTATTTTCCTGGTGTTTAGCACCTGACTGTCTTGATCCCAAGGACATAGCTTATGGTAGTAGTCATTCTACTTAAATACTAGAGAGGAGGCCACACAATTAATAAGTGTCTTAAAAGAAGAGGTTATGATAAAATTATTATTAATACTTATCAATAAATAATCAAGCATTTATAATAAAACTATTAATAACAAATGTTATCCTGAAGGTGTTTTCAATGAACCTACAGAAAATGGGCTTACATGTTAGTAATTTATTCATTTGCAAAAATGAGTCATTGGATATACCTTTATAATAGTCCACAAAACATTAAATATAAAAGAGTAATAGCAGGATAGCAACTCTTCCTATGTCTATTTTTATCTAATTCCTTTGGGGGAAAAGATGAGAAAATGAGATAATTATAATTTAAAGTAGTTTAACAAAACTTATACAGTAATTAATGAAACACAAGGCCTATCATAATTAATTATCTATACAAAGCATAATGCATAGTCATCACAAAGGGAGAAGAGGTTTGTTAGATGTTTTCAGAGCAAATTTAAATAGGTTTTAAAGCTTACAGAAACAAGTAGACACCACTTCATTTTTTAGCAATAATAAAGGCAGACAATATTTGCATGCTACTGAATATGAGTGTAATCAAAAATAGCTAAGATCCAAGATTGGAATCAAAGATCCACCATCTTCACAGGCAACATCAACATGAATGGAAGAAAGGAAAAAGAAAGGAGCGTATAGTAAACATCTAATCTGTGCCATGTACTGTGCTTAGCAATCTGTAAATATCATTTGATCCAAGAAGCATCAGACAAATGACTGAGTTATGCAACATTCATTTACATAAACTGAGCAATTTATGATGACAATTTAGGATCCAGTCATTGTCACCAATAATTAAAAAAGGATAGGATTGTAGAAGGAGCACAGGCTTACTGATCAATGGAATCAGTAGAAACTGTGCAGCAAATTATCAAAGATTCCAAAAACATAATCGCTATGAAGAATCTTCAATAGCGTAACCTGGTGGATGGACATATACATCAGAGACATGCTATCAGAAACGGACAGGTAACAAGTCTAAATGCTATATACATCCTGATCTCTACATAGCTTTGGTAATTCAATAGATTTCTTAAGTGGAATGTTATCCCAGAAAAAAAAAAAAACAACAAAAAACAAACCTGCTATATCAAATCACCAAGATGTAGCACTCATCTATAAAAATAATTTATAAACAACATTTAAAAGATGTAATCATCTCTAATATTCATAATCCCTAAACTACATGGAATCAGATATACCAGAAGAAATGAAAATCATATGGGAACATATGAGAACCATAACATGCTTGTCACCCTATCATAGTCCTTCTCCAAAAAGATGCTTTCATTGAGCCTACAGAAGATGATCTTAAATCCCAATGCTTTTATTCAATTGTAAAATCCAGTCTTCCCCTCCCTCCCCCAACATTAGCACAGTGGTCTATAGAAAAAAAAATTAAAGCTGAATAGTGTCTTGGCCCAGGAACACTTCTGTCAGAACTTCATCATACAAGAGGAGAATGAGATAACAATAAGGACTATAAGAACAAGATAATTATAATAATCAATGTGTAACATATTACTGAAGACTTCTACAATTTAGCACTTTCTCATTACCTGTCCAGCATTGAACACTAAAACAAAATTCCACTGTAGAGCTAAAAGATATTTCAATGGTAATCTAGTTCAGTACCCTCATCTTTCAGTGAAGAAATTTAAGTGACTTCTCCAGTGTGAGCGGGGAAGGAATTGTTAGAGGCAATATTTGAACCCTACCACCTAGCAGTATTCTTTCTATGATTTCCCCTGACTCTTTTACCTGTCCTTTGGAAGCAGGGATGACAAGCCACTCCACCACAAATACAAACCTCCAAATGTCCTTGAGAATTAAGTCAATAAACAGTCTTGAAACTAGAGTTTCATAAGCAGTATAGCTGGTGCCCATTATCACCCAGATGTAACACTGATCCATTAAAATAAGACCAATTGTTTTTAAAGCAATTGGGGTTAAGTAACTTGCCCAAGGTTACACAGCCGGTTATTTTTATGTGGGTGTTAAGTATCTGAGGCCAGAACCAATCCCAGGTCTTCCCAACTCTGGGGCTGGGGCTGGTGCTCTTACTCACTGTGCCACCCAGCCGCCCCAAGACCAATGTTTTTAATAGATGTCGCTATCCCTAATTCTCATTATCTCCAAAGTATATGGAACAATAAGAACAAAAACAATAGGAATTTTGCTGAAATGTAGACCTAGCAGAAGTCAGAATTATGTGAAAACAAAACAGAGTACATATCATACCAGTCTGCTTGTCTGCAGCTGGAATTGTCCCCAAGATGCTGTCAGTGGTTCTACTGAAGAGAAGATCATTTCCCAATAATTTTATTCAAGAATAAAATGAAATTACCCTACCTGTGTAACAGTCTGCTGAATGCTAAACATAAAAAGACAAGAAATGAATGGTTATACTCCCAAGACAATTTGTTTCAATATTTAATTGAAGATGTTTGTTTTTGATGATGATGATGAAGGAGAAGAACAGCAACACCAATAACCCCAACCTCTCACATCTGGGAATAAAAGACCAAAAGCCATTTGTGGGGGATAAAAATCTAGAAAGAAATGACAAGCAGGTACTAAGATATGAGCTGGGTTGAAACAAGAAAAGCCAAGGACCTGACAGTCAGATGAAGCCTAGGATGAATTAGTGCAGACACCATCCCTGGGAATCATTCCTAGGATAGAGGTGACCTGAGTTGGTCATGGAGAAGAAGATGGTGCATAGGATGCCTTACTTTGGACCCTGCTGAGGTATGCTGGCCACCCACCCACCCCTGATCCACTAAGATAAAAGGGACATTTATACTGTGAAACATTCCTCTCCATTCTTACAGCCTCATTTTCACATTTAGTGCTCAATAGACATTTACCATAATATCGAATTTGGAAGGGACCTCCAAAGCCATCCAGTTCCAGAAGTAGCTGGACACGAATGCCTTCTCAAAGCACCATCCATTCTTTCAAGATCTCCAGTAAGAAAGAACTCATTGTTTCCCCAAATAGCCCATTCTACTTTTGTATAGCTTAAATTATTGGGCAGCTCTTTTCTTTTATATACTGCCTAAATTTTCCTTTTCACAACTTTAACCCACTGGGGCTACATTGTTATTGTTCAATCATTCAATTGTGTCCTGCTATTCATGACCCTAGGAACCATGCTGCCCATGGGGTTTTCTTGCAAAGGTACCAGAGTGGTTTACCTTTTTCTTCTCCGGTGAGTTAAGAGGTTAAGTGACTTGCCCATAGTCACACAACTAGTGCGTTATCTGAGGCTGTATTTGAACTCAGGTCTTCCTGACTCCTGTCCTAATTGCTCTATTCATCTAGTTGCCCTTGTGGCCACATAGAAGATGTTTAATCTGTGTTTCATACTTACTTTCATACATACATACATACTTACTCATAATTTACTTAAAGATGCCTATGTATGTTCACGTGATCCTCATACATCTTTTCATCTTTTCTCTATTCATCAGTAGGACCTTCTACTCATCATATGACTAAATCTTACTCTCTTCTATAAATGTCTATCGGAGAATGTTGAGTGTTTTAAAGAAGAAATTCCTGTTCTGCTCTGTCTCATATTAGCTGATCCCCAATTTCCCTGCCAACTTGGAGAGACTGTGATTTTTAGTTCATAGACCTATAGGCATACCTTAAAATATGGACCTGCACCTGTGCCTGTTCCAAGGATACTTTTCCTAGGGATTCAGTATAGATAGAGCACCCTAAATTTGGAATTACTGAAAATCTGGTGAGATTCAAGTGCAGTAAACCAAGGGTACTTTAATACCCTTATGAGAGCCCTTAGAAAAACTAAAGGTTATCTAGTCAATAAAAGGAAAAGAATATTCAACAGATTTCAAAGATCAGGCCTATTCATAAGACCTGGAAAATGGCAAATGTCTCCTAGAGATTGCAGGATCAAACACTGAGAGCTTTAAGAGACCTTAGAGTCAGTCAGATCCAGCTGCTGATAAGTAAACTGAGGTTCAAAGCAATTCAGAGACTTTTGGAAACCTAAGTGATGGAGAGGAAATTTGGTCTCCTACTCCTAATTCACCATAACATTTTGACTACTCTCTTTCCTTCCAAGAGATAAAGAAGGTGGATACAAATAATGAAACAAATTCAGATGTTTGGGTGCTGTATAATTAAGCCATTTCTTTATAATACATTCACTGAGCCCTCTCAAGCAGCCCTACTTCAAAGCCGCCTTTCCTTTCTATTGGTAAGGCAAAGTGAAAATGAGATGCTAGGTTTCTCCATTGCCCTTCTCAACTATACCCTTTGTGAAGGCTAATGAGCTTCCCAGATTTAGTCACAACTAATGCAAAGGCAACTTGAGAATGATTTACACAGAAGAAATTGTCTTTTGACTATAAAAAACAAAATTTAATTTAAACATTTTCAATAAAATAATTTTGGCATTAATAACAATATGAAAGAATGGCTTAATGAAAAGAGGTCTGGAATCCTTGTTAGGAAGGAAGCCTCAAATTCAAATCCCCTTGGAATATATCCTGGTTGTATGACTCTGGGCTGGTCACTTAAAATCTCAGTACCCCCAGGCAACTCTAAGGTACTTCCTCACCAAGGCCTTCCTCCACCAGTCAAATCACACGTACATCCTACTAAAAATCTCTTAAACTCAGCATATATTTAGTCAAACGATTCCGCCCCTAAACTTGTCTCCTGCATTTAATTTTCCCTAAATCAGTTAACAAACAAGGATTTATTAATTGCTTTCTTCATGCCAGGCATTCTACTAAGCATTAGGAATATAATGGCAAAAGTAAAATGGTCCCTGGCCTCAAACTTACATTTAAATGGGTGATAGAATACTTACATAGATATATGGATTCTATACATACAACTTTAATTGCTTAAAACTGCACTAAGATATCCTGTATATACAAAATGGGTATAAGGTAGCTTTGGGAGGGAATAAACTAGTATCTGGGAGATTTTGTGTAGAAGGTGATGCTTGTTTTGAGTCTTTTTAAAGGAAACCAGCAGTTCTAAGAGGCAGGCATGAATAAGTGAATTTTAGAAAGAGGAGAAAGCTAGTACAAAGACACCCAGGGAACAAAGAAGTATAGTATACTCCTTTTCTAGTAGTCCGGTATGGTTGGATTGAAGAATACCTGGAGGAGTGTAATAGGTCACAAAGAGTAAAAGGGTGGATAGGGGCCAGGCTATGAATAAGTATGAATAAATGATTTTTTCTTTCCTTTCTTCCTTCCTTCCTTCCTTCCTTCCTTCCTTCCTTCCTTCCTTCCTTCCTTCCTTCCTTCCTTCCTTCCTTTCTCTCCCTCCCTTCCTTCCTTCCTTCCTCCCTTCTTTCCTCCTTCTTTTCTCCTCCCTTCCTTTGTTCTTTCCTTTGTTCCTTTGTTCATTAAGTCCTTCCTTCTTTCCTTTCTTTCTGCCTCCGTTCCTCTTTCTTTCTTCCTTTCTTTCTCCCTGCCTCTTGCTTTCTCTGATTTATTTCTTTGTTCCCCTTTCTTTCTCTTTCTTTGATTCTCTTTTTCTTGAGAGACTTGAATATATTTGTAGACAGTAGGGAAGAAGCCAGGAGATAGGAGAAAAGGACGGAAGATTAGAGAAAGGTAGAGTATTTAAAATGGGGCAGTATTTTAGAGAAATGAAAGAGAGTGAGAGTAGTTAGCTGTGGTATAGTTGACCTTGGTGAGGAGGACTACCTCTTTATTAGTGAGTAAAGACAGAAATAGTCAGTGGTGATGCCAATGGGTTGTGAGATGAAGAGGAGGAGAAAAGAAGCATTTCTTGATTAATACCTTTAATTTTTTGTTTGCTTAATTATGAGCCAAGCACATCAGCAGAGAAGGTGAGTTATGGGCAAACTTTGGTAGTCTTATGAACTAACATTACTTTGAAGTTTTATAAGTCACTTTAATTATTTTATCTCTCATTTGATCTTAACAACAGTACTTGAAATTAGACAAGAAATTATAGCTATTCTTCCTCCTCCTCCTTCTCCTCCTCCTCCTCCAAACAACTTCTTTTAAACCAAGTCATTTGTAGGAATAGTCTACTTACCATAGCAGAAAGGAGGCTGAATTAAAGAAATAATTGAGGGCAGCTAGGTAGCTTAGTGAATAGAGCACAGGCCCTGGAGTCAGGAGACCTGAGTTCAAATCCAACCTCAGATACTTGGCATTTACTGACTGTGTGACCTTGGGCAAGTCACTTAACTCCAACTGCCTTACCTTACCCCTTCCAAAAAAATTAAAATAAAATAAAATAAAATAAAATAATTGAAGAGAACTGGTCAATGATACAGTGCCTATCCACCTCTATTCAGTTACCTCCCATTCTGCTTCTGACTTATCTTCATGCTTTTCCTCCCTCTTTTGAGCTGGAGGCACATCTTGAGCTGGAGGTGGTGTCTATCTAAAGCATTTACTACTCTTTGGGAATATACTTGGAATTAAGTGGACTCAAAGGGCTTAGCAATCCATTTTCCCATTGGTAGAAGGAGTTATGATTCCTAGGAGATCTCTTTACTCATGAAATCATTGATCCAATCCTTGTTCCCACAATGAAGATAAAGTTCTAAAGGATCCTACTAATTAATTCTTATAAATCTGAGCATTCTGGGGCTCAATGAATGTAAACTGGCCTGGCTATTATGTTATACGTGTATTATGTATGTGTATATGTATACATGTATTCAGTTATTCATTCCTTTATAGTAATTGATTTGCAGTCCAATGCCAGATTGGGATAATTTTCCAGATAATTCAGGCCAAAGGAAGTTACATCATTTGGTCTCAGTATCCCTCCCTTCTCTGGGATATTTCAATACTAAATTGCATTTGGGAGCCCACTGATTCCAATGGTCTTATTTGTTGGTATGATGACAAATTGATCCTTTTCATCCTATGTGATTCTTCTATATGGGTCTTTTATAGATCTGAGGAGAGCAACCCATTGTACTTGATGCCTTCTTCTACTCCCTGGGAGTCTCCCTACAATTCAGGCATCGATCAACATGGCATAGTAAGGAAAGTCTGGCATCTGAGTCAGAAAACTGAAGTTTGGATCTTAGCACTCCTCATTATTAGTAGAATGTGTGACCTTAGGCAGGTCATAACTTTTCTGGACTTCAGTTTTCTTTTTCACTTGTGAAAAGAGGAAGTTGATCTGGATCATGATACCAATTGACCTTTGTAATAGTCTATAGAAGATTAAAAAAATACAAAGAAATAATATCAGGATAGTGACCTGTCTCAAGACCATTTCTATATGAGCTTTATTGTATAAAAATGAGGAAAATGAAAATAAAATTAAGAACTCATTTTTTTTCTAGGGCTTTCATGTTTGTAAAGTTGTTCTATCAGGTTCTTTCCAACTCTAAATCTATGACTCTAAGTTAGGGAAAGACCAGAAACCATTGTGATAAGACTGTAAAATCATGTGCCTTCTCAAAGGACCTTGACTTGCTGATTTATTATATTATCATAGCCCAGTGAAGCAGTTCTGTAGAGGTGGTTATAATCATGGCAGTAGAGAGGCAGTCGTGGAGAAATGATTTAAAGGCACCTTGATTGAAATATCCAAAGCCAGAGTGCAATTAAATCTAGAGTTTGGGGAGAAGAGAAAGAAATTGAAGTGAAACTTGATGTGAGCACAGGTGCTGTGTCTAAGGGAACATTTTTGTTGAAGCCCTTTAAAAAAGACCACATTACCCTATCATTGAAGCTAGCTGCCCACACTGATTTAAATGGCATTAAGATGCCCTGCTCTCTGTCATTCATTCCTAATATTTAGTCAGAACTGATTTCATTTTTACCTTAAAGTTTTTCTGCAAGTTAAAATGAAAACATTTAGATGTAACCATTGGCCTTATCAGTTCACTAATGTCTTAGTGAGAATGAGTTCCTGGAGTGGGAGAGATCTAGAAGACAGGTCCTTGTACTTGGGGTAGGTCCCCAGGGAGGCTTTACAAGAGCACTTGGAGAGAAACCACTGGGTATGTAGTACCCATATTTGCAAGATCACAGATCCAATGAAGAATTAAAGTCTCAAAATTCATAGCTTCATCCTGTCCTTTCCTAATGGGGTCTTTGACAGCAAAGGGGATGGAAACATCAGGAGGGACCTTGATTGGGGAGTAGGGATGAGGGGGAGGGGGTAGTACATCCCACTGAGTCAGAGACATTGGGCAGACCAAAAGGGATCTTGGAAGTCTTCTGGTATTATTCCATATGAGATCCAGAGAGAGCATAGGTATAGATCATAGCTGTAGAGCCAGCAGGAATTACAGAGGCCATATAATCCAACCCCCTTGTTTTTCAGATGCTGAAACTGAAGCCTAGTGAAGTGACTTACTCAGGGTCACAGAGATAGTCAGTGGCAAGACTAAGATTTGAATCTAACCCCTCTCATTCCAAATCCATTTTTCCCATTTTTTACCAAACTGTTACCTTTTAATACTGAAATAATAAAAGGGGAAGGTACAGTAAAAAATGTGTAGAAGACAGACATCTGCCTCACAGCCTGGCCTGGAGCCAGTCCCGCCTGCTATGGATTAATCATACAGTTACTATGGTGGGAGATCTAAAGGGATTGTACCATTTAAAATGCCCTGATAATTTTATTCCCACTAATATTTGTTGATGGGCAGGATAAAATATTCATGGTAATTGAAGCTTAGTGCTTTAGGGATTGGGACATAAAATGATGTTCTATGGAGCCCATATGATTCTATCCTCTTCCCTTTCATCTTCGTATAATTTTATAAGCACATTACAAGGTTTTTGCCCCAATTAATCTGCCTATGGCTATATAGTTCAGCTTCTTCTCATGGTCATTTCCACAAGAATGAATCTAAAATTTCTTTCCAGAGCTTTCATTAGGGAAGAGTTTTGGTCTTAAAATATAGCCAACTTGGGATCATCAACAGGCTGAACACAAGGTCCTTAGTTCGAGGATTGCCTGGGCTCTCTGCTTCTCCCTCATGCTGGCTGATTAAAGCTCTTCCATTCCTTGTTAGCCCTTTAACCAAACAATAGGCAGGGCAGGACTACTCATTTGTACTACTCTGGGGAAAGTTTGGAAGGGAGGTAAGAGCAGGGCTGGCAGGAGGATTTCTCATTTCTCTATGGATTACACTCTTTTGTTCATTCATCCATTCAGCTCCTCATCAGGGGAAGTTCCCCATCAAGATCAGATCATAAACCTGAGCCCCTTCCCTCAACCTGCAAATAAAAAATAGTGCTGCTCATAAATAATATCTGTTTATCTGTTCAGACAATGGAGAGGTGACCACAGCAGACAAATCAGGTCAGACTTTCTGGTGATATTTGAACTGGTCTTTGAATTCTGGATAATTTAGGAATATATCCCCACTGATAAATATAACAGACCCAGGGTAATGTCAGTTGTAAAGGCAGAAAGACCAGTAAACAAAAAACATATGAATCTAAGATTAAGATCTTAAAGCGACCCTTTAGAAAATTGAATTAACCCACCAATTTTATAGACGAGGAAACTTAAGGCCCAGATAGCATTGATAATTTAAAACTATAATGAATCTTTGAGGGCATCTTATACAAAACTCTTATTTTACATTTGAGGAAACTGAGACCCACATAGGGTAAGAAACATGCCTGAGGCAGCACAAGTAATAACTGTCAGAGCTAAGGTTTGATTTCACCCAGGCTGGTTGGCAGAGTGGGTTTGCCTTGTGAAGTAAGTCTAGAAAGGCAAGTCTAATTCATGACTTTGGCAGCTGAGTCCTGGCTAGCCTATGTGGGATAGGGGTGGTGGCAGAAGAGGGAGGGGGCCTCAAGACAGTTTGAGAGCACTGCATTGTTTTTGCTGTGTGACAGTAGCTCTGCTGGAGGGTCTCTTAGTAATTAAATCACTGTGCATTTATTTCAGAGAAGCCTGGGACGCGGGAGCCTGGGGACTTGCCCCATTTCTGCAATAGAATATTCTGTAAGTAGAAGAGCATTTATTGTGTTTGTATACTTGTTCTTAAAGTAAGGATTGTGTAGCCCTTGTGTACAATTCATCACTGGAATGTTTCTCCGTAGTTTTTATATTCTGGACCAAACCAACACAAAGAACCGACAGCTCCAGGACATTCGACACACACTGATGGCCAATTGTTTTCATCTCCTTGACTCATACTTTCACAAACAGACAGATTTTGAAGTCAGTATCCTGGACCTTTCGAAGCAATCGCAGGCATAACCCACCTGCTGCTATGGTTAATAGATGAACCCAGACTTCTATAAAAGCACCTTCCTCCTTCCCTTAACCCTAATTTGAAGGAGAAACCTGAGACATCTTCTGTTCATTTCCTTCTGCAGAATCCTTCTGACCTAAGTAGAGGAGGAAACCTGCTCAAAGTCCATTAACAGACAGTTACCTAGAAACAGAGCAGAGAGAATTGGAGTTTTGCTTACGGGTTGTAATATTCTGAATGTGGTGATTAAAATCTAATAATATTACTAATAATAACAGTAATAACAATATTGACCCATTTATACGATACTTTAAGATTTATAAAGTGCCTCACATGATTTTTAGTCATTCTGGGAGTTCAAAGATCTCTAGTTAGTAAGCATCTTGAAGGCCCCACTTTATGTTTATTAGAGAGATAGGACAGGGAGAATGGGTAGCTGATCAGGAACCCCTGATCCTCTTACTTCCTCTCAGGCACTTGATGCAGTTATAGGTTGTACCTGGCAAGCACCAAGGAAAGTATGGCTTAAAGTTGTAGGAACAGAGGTTAAGGGACTTGGCCCAGGTCTCAGAGGTAATAGGTAGCAGAGCTGGGATATGAACTCAATTAATAAGAACTTCTTAAGCAACAATTATGTGCCAAGCATTGTGCTCCTTGCTGGAGATACCAAAATAAAAATGTAAAGGTTCCTGCCCTCAAGGAGCTTACAGTCTCCAAGAGGAAACAACTTGTGCACATATAAGGCCATGTAAAATAGACACAAGGTAACTTTGGGAGAAGCAGTAGCTCAAGCGGAATAGAAAAGGCCTTATGTTGGAGTTCAGTCAGTCAGTAGTCTGTCAATAAATAAATATCTGTAAATGAATATTTAGTAAGTGCCTACTATATGCCAATCACTATGTTAAGTACTGTGTAGACGAATACCAAAAAGAAAAACACCTCCTGCCCTCACTGTGCTTACAATCTAATGGACACAAAAGGCAACTGGAAAGAGGAGTGGGAGGGGAACTTCCTTGGGGGCATGATGGAGAGACCCAGAAGAAGGTATCAGGGTGAGAAATGAAGAGATGGTTGACTGGGCACTTTCCTGAAGTGGAGGTTTGGGGAGGGGCTCTACACTTTCTCTAATCAGAGAGGTTCCAGGGCCTGATGGTGCTGAAGACGTGTGAGTACCAAAGCTGTTGGGGGAAGGAGGATGTTCCTGTGACAGGAGGAGGTGGATGTTCCTGTCACAGGAGGAGGTGGATGTTCCTGTAGACATAATGCCCAAGTTTAAAGGAGTTCAGCTGGGTGTGAGATGGGGGAGAAGGCTTCTCCATTTACCCCTTGAAATTGGGTTTCCAAGAACCAGAAAGGGAGGTTGGGAGGAAGGGTGTCCCAGTCATAGAGGAGGACCTGTGCAGGGTCAAAGATGGGAGATGGAATGACATGAGGAAAGAAGAGGAAAAGGGACCTACCTGTGTCCTTTGACTCCAAGCTCAGAGCTCTTCTCTCCCCCCACCCTCCCTGCCCCAGTCTGTGTGTTATGGTGGAAAGAAAACTGGATTCAGTCAGACAGCTTGGGTTCTAATTCGGGTTTGACCATTTTGCTATATGATGAACTATGAGTATCACCTCACCTCTCTGGGTCTCAGTTTCCTCAATTTTAAAAGTAAAATTGTTGGGCTAAATGGTCCCTAGGGTTCCCATCAGCCTTAAATCTGTGATTTGGGGATCCCTTCCAACTCTGAGAATCTGTGATTCTGTGCTGGGCAGAGCTAGCAAGGCAGGAGAGAACTGAACCTGGAGGGTGGGGAGGACACAAGTGTCTCCTTGTCCCTTTCCATTAAGTGCATGTCCATTCCTTGTGGCTGCTGTTGTTTTATGCAGAGACACTGAGCGGGTATTTTACTGTAGGCGGCTGAGTTATTTGTACAGTGCCTTGAGCTCTTTGGATAAAAGGTGCCTTAAAAACCTCATAAAGTTTTATTGTGTTCCCTCTGTGTTCAGGCCCTCATATGAGGTGCGAGGGGGGTGTTAAATCACTTCAAGGAGAGAGCAGAGTCCCTGCCCTTAAGGGATAGTGCATACCCATCGGTGCTGCCTTCCTTTGGGCCACATGTTAGATGGTACCTCCCTTCTCAGCATCTCCTGAAAAATACAACTGTCCACTTCCTTAATGAAAGGAATTGAGGGCTCCCCTGCATGAAATCTAATTGAATGGTAAATACTTTATTCTTGCTATGTTTATTCGTGTTTAAATCTCCCATTTGTGTCTCTTGCTTCCTTCCCTTCCCTTCCCTCCTCCCCTCTCCTCCCCTCTCCTCCCCTCCCCTCCCTCTCCTCCCCTCCCCTCCCTCTCCTCCCCTCCCCTCCCCCTTTCCTCCTCCCCTCCCCTCCCCTCCCCTTCCCTCCCTTCCCCTCACCTTCCCCCTCCCATCCCCTCTCCTCCCCTCCCTTCTCCTCCCCTTCCCTTCCCCCTCCCCTTCCCTACCTTTCCCTTCTCCCTTCCCTTCCCTTCTCCCTTTCTTTTCCTTCCCCCTTCCCCCTCCCTTCCCCCCTTCCCCTTCCCACTACCCTTTCTTTACTTCTCCTGACACTCCTACTTACACCCTGGGTAGGAACTTCCTTGTGAATCTGTGCAGCTTCTCAGGGGAAAGGCTTTGGAAACTTTTGCTCCATAGTTACATTCCAAGCTCAGCATGAATGGCTATGAATCCACAGTGCTCTCTGGCATGAGATTTTTCCAGAGGCCCCATCCATAATTCCTTCATGCCAGCAGCAGGGGTTTCCAGATGTGTCATTAGGGCTGTGGGCAGACATAGTTTGCTGGAACTGCAAACCTGAACCCTTGGCTCCTGAGACATTTGAGAAATGCTCTTTTGGAGGCAGTTTTCCTCCTTCCATAGCCCTCCTTTTCCCTAGTTCTTGCATGCCTATTTGCTCTTTGCAATAGCTTGGAGTAAAAGTGGAAGGTATAAAGTGTGGAGAGTGAGACTGATTTGGAATAATCAAAACACTGGCTCTACCAACTGGGGCCTGGGGGCCTTGAGTGTCTGGGCAAAGTCTTGGGATACTGTTTGCTGGGCCTCTCCATAACTGCAAAAGAATCTTCCAATGTATTTACCTCTTGGTGAGACAACTTCTTAATTCATCCTAAAAACATTGATTAAGTACCTATAAATGTAAAGCACTCTGCTGGGCCCTGGGAATCCAAAGGTTTTATAAGCACTGGCCAACATGGTGGGCTACATCATTGGGGAGATTCTGGGAGCATAGACCTTGAGCTGAAAGGGTCCTTGTGGGGCTTCAAATCCAAGCCCTCATTTTGCAGATGGAGAAACTGAGACTCAGAGTGGGAAGTGAGCTATCCAAAGTTGCCCAGGCAGAACTAGCATTTCAACCTGCGTCTTCTGACTTCAAATCCATTGCTTTTTCCATGAAACCAGGCTGCCTCCCAAGGGCAGGAAAACCAACTTTTGATTTCAGTTCATGTGAATGTGTCTACATGTATATAAATACATGTTTACACATAGTAACACACATGGGTACACATGTCCATGTATGAAAACATGCCTATGTATATGCACTTATGCTTACATGTGTATGCATGTATTGATATATACATATGAGGATATATACAAAGATAGATACATATACATCTGTATTACATACATAAGCATTCATATTTACAAACACTTATATAGAAATAGACTTACATGTATAGCTCAAAGTAGGTTGGCATGTGTACACATATTTATGTAACTTGATCTCCAACTCTCTGTACCCATGTTTGCCTGCCCCAGTACTAAGGAAATTCCGGGCTGCTCCACATTCCTCCCCTTCACTGACGCCATGTTCCAACCAAACTTTGTTTCCGGCACACGACATTCCATCTGCTGCCTCCTTGCCTTAGGTCCAGGCTGCATGCCATGCCTGGAAGGCTCTGTCTCTTCACCCTTGCCTCTTGGAATCTCGGCTCCCTCCAAACTCAGCTCTGGCGCTTACTCCTCCAAGTGCTTTTTCCTGATTCTCCTCCCTCCCCAGCTGTTAGTGATGAATATCCCCTACAAAACCATTTTAGATTTATTTTGCATGGATTTCATTTTTTCTCCAATCCACATAAGTGTCGATGTACACAGTTCTGCTTTCCCACCCTGTCATTGTCCAAGGGAACTTCCTTGAGGAAGAAGGTGGTTATATTTCTGTCTTATCCCCAGTTTAGTACCACCCCTGGCACAGAGCATACACTTACTAACTGATCAATCTATCTATTGCTTCCTTTGTGAAGCATGGTTGCTAGGCATTGGGGATCAAAGACTAATTAAAACAGTCCCTTTGCTCAAGGCACTTACTTTCTATGAGAAGAAACAATGAGTACATGTATAAGTCAGAACACAGTGCATGAAAAGCAAATGTAAAATATATTAAATTGCGGGAGGTGTTAATCAGTGGAGGGACCAAGAAAGGTCTGGTATAGCTGATGGCCCCTGAGTAGTGCCTTGAATGAAACTACACACCTACTTCTTCATATTTGCTCCTGATACTTAGTCCTGTGTCAGTAATGGTGCATAAGAAAGGAGTAATTCTTTAATAGCTCAACTCAGTCATTCCCTTCATGTGGGTGTTTCCTTCTCTGTTTAAGTAGATGGGGAGTCTTCAAGAGTTGCTGAGACCCAAATCATCCCCCCCATCCCTGGGGTGGTGACAGGACCCTGGAGTTGAGAGCTAAGGTGACAAGCACATTGCCCATCGCCCAGGAGGTCATTCAAAGACTTGCCCATTTTGTGGCATCTGACAACACTGCGCTCACTTGGCATGATCCCTGCTGACCAGGGTCACTTCTGTATGAGGAAGAAACCTCAGAGGGGAATGTGAGGGGCAAAATACAGAGAATCAACCTCAACTAAAGCAGTGTGGAGGAGGAGATGCTACCTCCTGAGAGGATGAAGTGCACATACATTGCATAGAACCCAAAGAGTCTTTCTCTTAGCAAAACTCAGGGTGTTACCTCCCACCTCCCACGGGGGTTCTTAACTGGAGCTTTGGGGGACTTTGTCAATATAGATTTTAAAACTATATTTCAATAGAATTCGTTTCCTTTTGTAGTCTTTACTGTATGCATTTAAAAACTTTCTTCTGAGAGCAGTCCATAAGCTTCACCATTCTGCCCAAAGGGCCCATGATTGCATACACACAGAGACACACACACATGCACATGTGTGTATCTGCACACACACACACATACACACACAGGTATAGAGGAAAGGATTAAAAACATAGAACCAAGAGGGAATAAAGACCCACAGAAAAGAGAAGACTAAAAGCAGTTAGGAATAATAAGTTCAGTAAATGTGGATGCCAGGCAGAAGGGAGCAAAGGCATTTGTTACCTCCTTCCCTTTGGGTCCCTTCTATCCACCCTGAACATGGTGTAATTCTAAACATTCTGACTTCAAAGTTCCCACTCTTTTAGCCTATTAAGCTCATCAGAAGAAAAGCATGACCTCCAAATGAGTGCACCCATCCCATACACATTCTTGTTAAATTTGAGGGCAGTGTGGTTTGTGCATGCACAGGTTTTAGCCCGGGTAAACTGAGCTAGTCTGGGTAGGGTCAGTCAGCCAGTCAGTCAATACCCCTCTTTTATATTAGACCTTTAATAAGCAGTAACTGATTAATTGATTAAAAGATGTTATTCTCTGGGGACTGAGAGAAATCCAAGCAGCATTCAGACTTCCTTAGCCTAAGTCTTCCAGCCTAGCTAGCCTGACCTCATCCTCCCTTTTGCAAGATTGAATCCATGAGCTAACATAGGATGTTGCTGGTCAACTGAAAAGAAAAGTTCCCCAGATGTTTCCCACCAGTACTCCTAAGAAGATCACATCTGGCACAGCTGCCACTTCTGTTTCAAGCATCAGACAGTAGGGGTAGATGTTAGAACACATGTGAAAGACTCCCGATGGCTTTCACTGGACGCCAGGCACGCCAGTCCTGGCACGGGGCCAGATTGCAACTGTCTGCCTTCC
Organism: Gymnobelideus leadbeateri; assembly: GCA_011680675.1. NCBI lineage: Eukaryota > Metazoa > Chordata > Mammalia > Diprotodontia > Petauridae > Gymnobelideus > Gymnobelideus leadbeateri. Next base: position 334,059 of record WOXC01001402.1, on the reverse strand, counting down.
TTCTCCATGTCTGCTCCAGGCTTATATATTTCATATCCAACTTGCCCGGGAAGGAAACTTGCTTGATGTTGGAGTCCTAATGTGTTCCCGGCACGTCCGAGATAAGTTATTCTAACAATATTGATGAGCAGAAAGACAGAGTGCTATGCTCCTTTACATTCCCAGGGATCAGAGACTGAAAGTCTTCTTGAGAAATGGATCTTAGGAGCAGTGATTCTTTATTTACTCCTTGATCTGTTTTAAAATTAGATGATTGCATAAGGCTGAGAAAGCAAATGGTGTCATTGTCACCGCACTGGATATAGATCCATAGCTGGAAGGAACATCAAAGTTCATCTAGTCCAAGTTACTTTTTTTTTACAAATGAGGAAACTGAGGCACAGAGAGACCATAGGATGATAAATTTTCATCTTGATAGAACTATAAAGGTCATCCGGTCTAACCCTTTCATTTGATAGACTAGGAAACTGAGACTAAGAGCATTTGAGTGACTTGTGATTTGAACACAGGTCTTTTGACTCCAAATCCAATGCTCTGCCTGGATAAGGGAACAATAGAACTTTATTAGTGGGCCATAGAGTGGAAAGAGCACATGATCTCCAGTTAGAGAACTTGTGTTTAAATCCCATCCTCTTAGACACTCCCTTTGTGTCTTTGGCCAAAAAACTCGACCCAGAATGCTTCTGAGGTCCTCTTGAACATTCCTGGATCCCATCAGTGCAGGCGCTTCCCAAATACTTGGCATCTTCTTCTTTTTTTAAATTTTCTACCAGGGAGGGAGCTCACTTTCAATGCTTACTTGGCCCAGCCCTTATCCAATTTCTGCATTCTGTTGGTACAACACACAAGTCTTCTCTGGTAATTTTGAGAAAACCCCAGCCTTCTCAAGTCTGGGAACAGATGGAACACTGAACTCAACTCCATTTCACAACAGGGACATGTGTTACTATCTGCCAGTCTGTTTTCACTTTATGCGAGATGTTCTAGTCGGCAGAGTTATTAGATTTCTGTATGTACACAAAGCTTTTGAAGTGTGCTTGCTGTACAGTTCGAGTCGAAGGAAGTGGGGGCCAGCAATAGCTCTTAGCAGTTGTCTACAATTAAGGAGACTTTTGGAAAACCCAATAATTTTAATAAATTTTCAGAAATTTGGTTTGTAGCATTATAGGCGAAACTATATATGTGCATACACACATGTATGTGTTTTTGTGTGTGTTATCCATATAGAGGGTAAGAGGGTGGAAAGAATACTTAGGTTGAGACTCAGAGGACCTGGGTTCAAGTCTTCATTCCAATGCTTACTACCTCTATCACCTTGGACAAGTCACTGAACTTCCTTTGGCCCCATTTTCTTCATCTATGAAATGAGACATTTGGACTAGTTAGTTCAGAGGTCTCTTTTAGCTCTTTAGATCTGTGACCTTATAATGCTGTCCACTTTACATCAGAATTTCAAAGGGTATCAGACCAATCAGGATTCAGTTTAATGCATTCATTAATAAGTCACATTTTATGCAGTTAGCTGAGTATATTTGTATGTGTATGTACGCACATGTGCATGGAAGAATTGTGATAGACTGTACATTTAGGATCTGAAGAATACCATGGTTGCCATTTTGAGGCTTTTGTTGTTGATAGTCAAGAAAAGTTGAATCATTGATACTCAGAATTACAGAATGGAGAAGGGGGAAAAGAGGATGAGGAGGAAGAGAAGAAAGAAAAGGAAGAGGAGAAGGAGGAGGAGACAGAGAAGGAAGAAGAAGAGGAGGAGGAAAATAGCACCAGGATCATGTTTTAAACCCAGACAAATAATGGACTTATAAGAAACCACCAGTACAAGTCCATCTGTATTTGCTTTTTCTTGATTAATTTCTAAATAATTATGCTTTCTATGAATCAAATTTTGAAGGGCATGAAAACATCAGTTGTTCTGACTAACATCTGGATCAAAGATCAGCCCCCAAATACAGTTGAACCTCAGTTTAAGAAAACTTGATATAAACCCCACCCTCACCCCCAACCAACAAAGCCAGGGGGCGGATTTTTAAGCTCAAAAGAAAGGATCTGTTGTTTTATTTTAAAATAAAGCAATAACAAAACAAGACACCCCCCCCCTTGCAATTTCCTTTAAATAGAAAATTCTTCTAGTTCCTTTCAAATATGATTTGATTTACAAAAATAAAGTAATTTACATACATTCTTTTAAGAAACACATCAAGTTGTACCCGGGTTTAACTTATTACCATAGTCTGCGATAAAGGGATTGGATTTTCAGAGATGGTCCTTGGTACAACTTTTCTCAAAGTCCATCTATAGACAAGTTAGAGTATGGTAAAGTCCTGAGTGGAAATGGCACATGGATTAATCCAGTGGCCAGCAATCATGTTTGAGTATGGCAGGTGATCCAATCAGTTATGTACCCTTTACAGTTTCCATGATTACAGTCTCTATAATTCGGACTCCTAATTGCTTGTCGGGGTGGGAGGTACCTCGTGTTCTGTCCTCTTCACCTGCAGAGGGTTCAGAAATGTCAGTTGCCATCTGAAACATCTTTTTTCTCCCTATCCCTCCATTCACCCTGAAGTGTTCTCATGGGCTCTCCCTGGTGGAGCCTACCTAACTTTCAGGCCTCAACCAAACAGGTGTTATTTTTTATGGACTGGGCAATTTGACCTTTTGATGGCATTTTGAATAGTAGGACCAGGACTAAATTTAACTCTTGTGACTAATAAGATGTATGTCCTGAAGTTGGTATACATTATTTACAGTGTAGGGCATTCATGCTTGCAGATGGTGGACAGGATATTGTGCTTGGAGAAACAGACATCTTGGGCACTTTACCCTCAGTGTTCTTGGATGGAAGAAAGCAGTGACTATTTATGTGACAGACCTGATTGAAGACTTCCAGGCAACTAGATGCTAATTTTCTCTGCCTGGATTTTATGGCCACTCTACTTTGTTTCTATTGTTCTGATGAGAGAGTAATTTGGGTGGCTGCAAGGGTAGGCTCAGCTTTGAGCTGGCATTCTCATAACATTAGAAATAGAGTCAGCTCTAAGGATAATTATGAATTAGGCAAAGGTTGTCTATTGCAACATCTGTAAGAGGTCCACCTGTTGGCTTCCCAGGGCTTCCTTCTCCCTTTGTGTAGCTCCCTCAGTTTTCCCTTATTGGAAAAATCTCTTGCTCTGGAGTCAGAGGATTGGGTCAAAATTCCAGGTCTGTTCATTATGAATAGGTAATTGGCATCTCTGTGGTGCCATGCACTGGATGTGAAGTCAGGGCATTCAAATCCTGCTTCAGATACTTACTAGCTGTATGACCTTGGCCAAGAGATTTAACTTCCCTTAGTCTCAGTTTCCTCTTTATAGAATGCAAATAACTTCAGGCTCAGTACTCTAACCACTGTAATATCTAACTGACCTGAATTAATGTTAGCTATTATTATTGCTATTACTGCAGTTGTGATTATGTTTGTTGTTATTGCCTTTGTGACCTTAGGTAAGTAGTTTCATCCCTCTTGCTTCAGTTTCATAGAATGTAAAGTGATGGGGTTGGACTATTGAACCTATCCCTTCCATTATGTTTTCTTAAGACCTTTATTAGCACTGACTTCTCCACACACCCCACTCCCACCTTTCTACCCTTCTTTACAACATGGAAAATATATCTTTTATATGATTCTTTATTCTGGGCTAGACTCTTATCTACTAAGTGACAAAAATATGGAAATGGGTAATAATAGCTAAAATTCATTCCTCTATAATATAGATATTTGGAAAAAACCCACCAGACCTTGCAATAAAGAATGATATAAACCTCACAGCTAATACTTTTAAGTTTGGGATGGTGTGGGAACATAAAAGTTACTTCTCTTATTAATACCAGTTTTCTTATCCGCAAAGTAGGGTATTGTTTTAAACTATTTCATAAGGTTGTTTTGGATAAAGTGATGTACAACTTTGATAGTGTTGCATACAAAGGCATGTCTTTTGCCTCTTTTTGTATCCTCATGCTTAGCACAGGACCCGGCACATAACAGACCTTTCATAAATGTTTATTCAATGAATGAATGAATTCTCACAATGGACATTTTCGCCATTTTATAGACCAGTGAGGGAGATGTCTTTAGGTAGGTGGATTCTTTTGGTAGACCTCAAATAATAAAGGATATGTGGCTCCTCTGCCTACCCAGAAGTGATGGACATTAGCTCATTGTCAGATTTCTTTGCTGTCTCTCAGTAAGACCAGATGTGACCATCTGAGATGAGACTGCTCTGTTTTTAAGGATTCCATAGATTCTCTTTGATTCTCATACTGTTGTTTAACAGCCCTGCCTGAAAAATGTCTTTACAACTCAAATAAATCACTTGTGGAACTATTTAGAAGCAGTTTCTCTTGCTTTTTCTCATAGAGTCAAAATGTTAGAAATGGAAGGGACATCAGAATCTATCTATTCCAACCTCTGTTATTTTATAGATGAGTAAACTTGAGACCCAGGGAAGTCAAGTGACATAGCATTATAGTTAGGATTGGAACCCAGGTCCTCTGACTCCAGATTCAGTGTACTTTTGCTTTATCACACTGCCCTCTCATTGGAGATGGAAAATAACTGTTCTCTTTCTTCTAATAACTTTTCTTACAATGGAGTTCATTTAATTTTCTCCTTTATCCTCACTTTTTCCAGATAAATCATTCATCTTGTCATATTTTTCCCTAGGTTTTTACTTTCTAATGTATCCATAGATTAATCCACTTCTGTAATTAGAAAAAAAGTTATGGCAAAGTAAACTCTCCATTGGTCAAGAAGGTGGAAAATCTACTATTTTGCCTGGGATACATTTGAAGTGGGTTCTGTTAATCCTCCTATGAAGTAAGCCATTTTTGCTCTAACTTGCATAGCCTTCAGAAGTGTGAAGAATTATTTTCAAAAATGTCCAACAAATCTCTTCTAATTAATTTAATTCCCCCAGAAAAATACCCATACATTGGTATAAGCCAGGCCAAGAATATCAGTACTTTTTGGAGAGTTTGGATAAGAGTCATTTTGATAGGCGTTGTTGAAAGATTAGGTAGTGGAGATCCGTCAAAGAGAGGTTTACTGTGACTCAGACTTTAGGAAGATATCTAATGAAGAGACATCTTAAGATAGTTCCTGATCTTCTGCTATTTCCTAGTTTTCATTGCTTATGCAGATTATTGCTATGTTTTTTAAAGATACTTTATTAGAATATGAGGAATCATTTGTAATGGGGATAGATGTTAGTTTAGTGGGTTGAGTTCTGAGCTTAGAGTCAGGAAAACCTGGGTCTAAACCCTCCTAATCCACAAAATCCATGAGATTCTGGGCAAGTAAATGTTTTTCAGCCTCAGTTTCCTCCTCTGGAAAATAGGGATAATAACCCCTATCTCCTAGGTTTGTTGTGAGGATCTAATGAAACACCAATTGGGTAACACATTGTAAACACTTGACTAAAGTGCTAATATTAGTGCTTTTATCAAAGCACTATATAAATAAACTTTTTGAACCTCTACTTATTAGCTTTGTGACCTTGGGTAAGTGACATCTTCTGAGTGCTTCAAGCAGCTCCTCCCAAAGTCAAAGTCAGATTTCTTAGTGAAGGGAGGTCTGATGCCATGAATTTCTACAATGTGACAGAAATCACAGTTTCTTCTCCCACTCATATATTCTTGTAATAATAAAGATGAAAATAAAATTTTGAGGTCATCTGATATAGCTTCTTTCTGGTAGAACTTGTATCTCAACAGGAACAGATTAGTGAATATCAATTTTATTTTTAAAGACATAAAGAGGAAACTCAACATATTACCTTGGTAACTTCCTATCCCCTTGACTGATAGTTCTTCCTTTCAGAAAATTTGATCTAAAGTCTCATCTAAATCTTCTCTAGTATAAAGTTCAAGGCCATCATCTCTGCTTAGAAGGGGATGGAAAACAATGGGTTATACCTTTCATAATTTAAGTACATTGAGAAATTACCCCTCATCTTTCTTTCCTTAAAAATAATCAAAATGCCCTTTACCTTCCTCTCTCTATATATAATTTTGAAATGTTTCTATTATTTTTCTCTGAGACTTCTGTAAGCTCTAAGTAGAATTCCTTTGCTATGAGAATGAACAACAAGCTTGTTATTTGGGGTTATTTTTCTACTTTATTCTATTGTTTTTTTAATATTCTATTTTATTCTATTACTTTAATATTTTGTTTCATTATCTTATTTAATATAGTATTATTTTATTCTCTTGATCATCTGGATGGATGTATTGTCCTATAAGAATTCACTCTTACTGCTGGAAAAGTGACAAAAAATCTCATAGTCTTTGGACAGTAGATCAGTGGGACATGTTTGTATAACAGAAAGTTCTTACGTGAAATAATGCAGAGCAAAGTGGGCAAAACCAGGAGAGCAATGTATATAATTAGTACACTAATGTGAAAAAAACAATATTGGCAGCTCTGAATGATGTGATTTCTGAGGACTGTTGATAAAGATTGTCCCCCGGGGCGGCTAGGTGGCACAGTGAATAGAGCGCCGGCCCTGGAATCAGAAGGACCTGAGTTTGGAGCTGGCCTCTGACACTTAATCCACACAAACAAACAAACAAAAAAACCTAGCGGTGTAACCTTGGGCAAGTTACTTAACCCCAATTGCCCTAAAGGGGCGGCTAGGTGGCACAGTGAGTAAGAGCGCCGGCCTCGGAGTTTGCATGACCCGAGATCAGATCTGGCCTCAGAAAATGAGCACCCACGCATAAATAATGACTAGCCGTGTAACCTTGAGCAAGTAACTTAACCCCAATTGCTTTAAAAAAAAAAAAATTGTCTCCCCTCTGAGGACAGGTGGCGGATTGAAGGCAGGGAATCTTGTACATATTGTCAGACACAGCCAAGATGTTGCTTTGTTTGCTTAGTTATAACTTTTTGTGTAACAGAAGACTCAGGGACAAGGGTTGTTTACTGGGAAGTGAGTGATATAAAAAAATCATCAATAAAATATCTCAATTTTTTAATGTAGGAGGAAGCACTGGATATAGTTGTAGAAGTCCTGTGTCCTAGCCCCTTCTCTACACTAAAAAGCTATGTTACCTTGGGCAAGACACTTAGACCTCAGCATTCTCATTTATGAGATGGGCAAAATGCCATTTGTACTATCGATCTTGTTCAGTCATGGCTAGCCCTTCTTGGCTCCATTGACCATAATGCCCATGGGGTTTTCTTGGTGAAGATACTGGAGTGGTTTGCCATTTCCTTCTCCAGCTCATTTTATAGATGAGGAAACTGAGGTAAACAGGATTAAATGACTTGCCCAGAGTTACACAGCCAATAAGTATCTGAAGTCATATTTGAACTCAGGTCTTCCTGATTCTAGGTCCAGCACTCTACCCATTGGGTGACCTAGCTGCCTCACTACTACCTTACAGGGTTACTATAAATATAAAACTATGTTACAGCTATAAACTTTGCTTTTGGCTCTCTCTGTAATTGTTTTATGAAAAGGGGTCCACTTTAAGTAACTGATTCATGATTACTTCTTATGGTTCTTTCAGCATATTGTGTTGTAGTCATTCAGTCGTATAATCCCTATTCATTCTATAACACCTTCCATGAATAAGCCAAAGAAGGATTGTAGCATTTCCTAATAAAGTTGAAAAATAATCTTTTCTCTGTTTTTTTTTCTCTGCTATGGATTTCTGTGAACCAGGTCTAACAGTGTCTCAAGTGTGCTTGTATTTATGTTATCTTTCACCTATCCATGGGCAGTAACCATGCCCTTTCAGGGTTTGAAACGATGTTAGAAAAACCAGGTGACCTTCAAACGCTACGTTAGTGGGACATTTTGCTTCTGCAACTTCATGGTTTTAGCTAAATACTAGGTCATAGACAGAAGGGTTTTCTTTCATTATGAAGTGAAATAGAAAAATAGGCCATGGCTGGGAAGGAAGTTTCTGCTTCTTAGTGTACCAGGGGCTCTGTCAGAGCTGCCTTTGGGAGAACTAGAATCTTCAAGAAGGAAAATGCCATTTGTAACCATTAGCATGAGTTTTATTAACTACATGTCCATGGGTTTCACTTAGCCCAGGGATGGGTATTGTTGGGACTGTTCCCAGACTTAACTGGCAACAGGGAAATGGCCAGAAATTGCCAGAATCACCTAGTTGAAAGATATTATATAGGTCAATCTGAATCCTGTATGTGAATCTTCTAAAATACAGTGGACAAGGAATCATCCATGCTCTCTGTGCCTAAAGACCTCTAGTAAAAGGGTGCCTACTGACCTCTGAAGCAAGCTAGTCCATTTTTCACTCATTCATTCAACAAGCATTTATTCCTTCAATAAAAGGGAATCCATTGCTTATAAAAGCAGCCCATTTCCCTGATATACAGCTCCTCTTGTTCTTAGGAACATGGATTTTTTTCCCCTCTTCTTACTCTGACATTTAGTCAAAATGTTCCTGTTTCCAACTTTCACCCATGGGTCCTAGCTCTTCCATCTGGGGCCAAAGAGAAATCAGATATATCTTTCATGTGACAGACATTGAGGTACTGGAAGATAGCTAGCCATAATGAGCCCCCTAAATCTCTCTTTTTCCAAGGCAAACATCAGCATTTGCTTCAGCTGATCCCCATAAGGTATGGTCTTTGTTGCCTGGAGAGAACATCAATGAGGCAGGTTTTCAGTAGTACTTCACTTTTGGAAAGCATCCTTTAACTTCACAAAACTCATGCCCACCTCTTCTCACATGTTTTTCACAAATATCTACCTCTGCAAGAAATAGGACAGGTACTGCAATCCCTAAACTAAGTCACAAGGTGGCTGAGTTACTTGTCAAAGTTCTCAAAGGTATTGAAAATTACCTATAAATCCTCTTGAATTTTACAGCATACTTCTTTTTTGTCAAAATGATCATATCCTCTTTATTTTTTTTTAAAAATATAGTTTAAAAATACATTTTGTTGAAATCTTTTGTTTTTACCCTCTGCCCCCAAGTCCTAAATTAAACCCTCTCCTATAACAAAGAAAAACAGATAAACAAAAATCTCTGACTGCATCTAATGATAAATACCACATTCTGCCTATCTCTTGGCTGACAGGACATCCTCTTCTTTTTATAGAACCATTTAAAATGCTCAGAAAAAAATATTCCTTTTACCAGTATCTCATTTATATTATAGTCAGTCTATATATATATATGTATATATATATATATGTATATATATGTGTGTATGTATATATATATGTATGTATACATATGTGTGTATATATACATACATATATAAATATGTGCATTTTTACGTATATACTGCTTTCTATTTTCTGCATCTGTTCAAATATTTCCATCTCTCTGTCTCTATGAATTCTACATCCATATAATTTTATGGCACAATACACTTATGTGACATTAATATAACATTATGTGCATAATCATTCCTAAAATGATGGGGAAGTATTTTATTTTCGACCCAATGCTACCAGAAACACAAACACTGCTATGCATATTTTAGCATTTAGCAAATCTTTGTTTCTGTCTTTGACTTCCTTGTATCCCCTGTACTTTTATCCAAAGTGCTCTTTCTCCCCAGGTTTTCCATGTGCTGCAAAACATCCCAGTAAAGCTTTGGGGAGCAGGCATTGTCCTGCCTGCCTCTTGCTGGGAAGGGGAAGCTCAGGTTGACAATGAATACCTTGGTTAATATTCTGCCATGATACTGGCACCAGATTGTTCTGCAGGCTAAAAGATTCAGTGACATACTATAGACTTTCTGGACAAGGGAGATAACCAGAAGATCATTAATGTCTACCCTTTTAGACTTTGTCTCTGAGGAGTGTGGATCTGCAGTGAAGTGGAAAGAACACTAAATTTGGTATCAAAGGGTCTCACTTCAAATATTGACTCCCAAACTGTGTGACCTTGAGGAAGTCACAACACCTCTAGGTATCTGTAAAAGGAGGTAGTTTGAGAAGGTGACCTTTGTGGTCCTCCATATCTGTAAATATAAGATTCTGGGAAAGTCAGTCAGTATAGCATAAGCCAAAGGGATGGCACCAAAGATTGTGGCTCGATTTCCCCCCCATGCATTATGAAGCCCAAATTGAATAGAGATCTGACTATGTGGCATAATGAAGGTGAGCCCTGCCCTTGGACCTCGGTTCAAATCCCAGGTCATGCCATTTTTAAGCTTTGTGACCCTTGAAAAGTGTTTTGAACTCTCAGCTTTGCTATCTTTATCTGTAAAATAGAGATAACCACACCTGCAGCACTTAACAGGGTTGTTCCAGGGATCAGAAGAGACAAGTGGAAGGAGGATTGGCTTCAGAGTCAGAGAGCCTGCGTTCAAATCCTAGCTTTTCCATTGACCATTTGTATGACTTGGAACAAGTTTCTTTATCTCTCTGGACCCCAGTTTCTTCAAGTAGAAAGTGAAAGAGTTACTCTACACCACCTTATGGGTCACTTCTGGCTCTAATTCTGGGCTCCCATGAAATTGTTAAAGTGCCCGATGATTCCATCTTTCTTTTCTCTTTATCTTTACCCTTTTGTCTCATCACTTTTCTGACCTCACAGTCCTCCTCCATGCTTTGAGCCTCTTTGCCCCTAAAATAGGAGTCCAATGTTGAACTTTTCTGTTTATTTTGTTTCATTTGCCTAGGCATGTTGCCACTTAATTACTTGATTTTGGGGCTTGTTGCCACAGTAGGACTCTGCCACCAGACAGGGGAGCTTCCGCCCAAACGTGGGGTCTTCACAACTTCCGCCAGTTGGGTGGCCTCTGTAAAGCCTCCACCCACTCTGGCAAGTTGGATACCCACCCCAAACTTCCCCCCCAGACCACAATCCAGATCCAGGCAGTTTAAAGCAAGAGCGATTAACCCCCAGACTGATTGCTGGATCTCCCTACAGTTCTCAGGCCAGGAGCTAGAGCCACTACTGAGGCTGCAAAATGGCTTCTGTGCCACAGTTTCTTCAGCAGCTTTTCGCCCCCAGGGGAGGAAGCAACGCGTTCCCCAAATACTGGTCCTAAAATCCATAGGGCACCAACCTCTCACTTTGTCCTAGGCATATCTGTGCTGATAATTCTGGAATCGCCACAATTGCTGGTGTTCTGGGGTTCCTCCAGCCAGCTGAAGGCCTGGCCACCCTGGGGCTAAAACTGCGGACCTGGGCTGGGGTCTGCGCTGTGCTGCCTGCTCTCAGGGCGCTGTGCTGGCCGCTCCCTGCAGGGCTGCTGGGCTGTCCTCAGCAGGAGGTTAGCTTCTCTGTGCTGTTCTGTGGGTGCTGTGGCTCCAGAAGTTGTTCGGAGTCCCCTTTCATATTGTTTGAAATTTGTGTGGGGCAGAGCATATTGGAAATGCTGTTTCTACTCAGCCATATTGGCTCTGCCCCCCCCCCCCCCCCATCACTTTTAAAAACAGGAAATTACCTGGGTAAATAAAGGCAGACATTACTAAATAATTAAATAACTTTCTTCCCCCAAAGAATTTCTCATAAAACTCCTTTTTATATAAAGATTGAAAATCAATCTTTTCTGATATTAAGTGATTAGAATCTCTCACATTCTAAGCTTAGAGTAGACAGTTTCAGTCCAGAAACTAGCAATGGAATGAGAAATAAAATATCTGCAAAAATTATTCGAGAAGGTCCAACTGATTGCCATGACCTGGGCCAATTCTGAGTGAGAAACAAAAACACACAGTCTAACTCTGTAACCCCAGGTGTCTGGGGAAGCTAAAGGATACTGTAAAAAATGCACTTTTGGACTCAAATTAACTTTAGTTGACTTTGTTAGAAAGAATGAATGCATGACACCCAGTGCTTTTAGAAAATATGTACTATTAACCAAAAACAAGAGAAAGAACAAAAATAAGAGAGGAGGGGGGACATAGAGGGAAAAGGAGAGAGAGAGGAAGGGAGTGGGAGAGAGAGGGAGGGAGGGAGGGGGGAGAGAGAGAGAGAGAGAGAGAGAGAGAGAGAGGAGAAAGAGAGAGGGGGGATAGAGGGAGAGACATAGAAAGAGAATAAGAGAGGGGGGCGGGAGAGAGGGAGAGAAAGAGAATTTGGGAGCATTTGAATTTTGTTTGACTGCTCTTCTATTCATGATGGCTTGTCAGTGCCATACTACCTGTCCCAGGCAGCTTTGTCTGGGGAAATGGTTCTGAATACAGTCATTTATACAGGGACTGCTGGCTCTGTTGGTTTCTGTTCCAGTGATTAAAACTCTTGCATCACTGGGAAGCATTATAGCATTGTTGTAAATTAGATAGTATAGCATGTCCTTAGCTTTGATTCTGTCTCTGCTTTGAGGTGGGGTTGGGGATGTGAGAAACATCAGCATAAACCAGGCTTTCATGATTCTGATGCTGAGGATAAGAAACATCAAGACAAAAAGGCCAAATCAAGAGTCTGGAGGCAAATGTTTTAGTCCAGCTCCAGTACTGTGTGACCTTGGGTAAGTAATTTCACTCATGTGGGACTGGTCCACATTTGTAAAATGAGTGGGCTAGATGGTTGGGCTAGATGACCTCTGAGGTTTCCACAGTCTGTAATTCTAAGATGACTTTTCTATAAACTGCTTTCTCCAAGACCACTGAAATTTTTTTTTTTTAAATTACTGGGTTAAAAACACTTTATACAGTTGACCAGCCATTCCTCTGGGAAATCCTCTCCTTTCCTGGGTTCTTGTGGCAGCCATTGTTCCTGGTCTTCCCACCTGGGTGCCTGTTCCTCTGTGTCTCTCCACTTCTCACTATGTGTTGGTGTGCTCCACATTTCTTTCTGAAATCCCCTTCTCTTTCTTTCCTCTCTCTCTTGGTGACTCTCTATACTACCAGGAGTTAAGTCCATGCCTGTGACACCTGAATCTAGGTAAACAGCTAAAGGGTCTCCTGGGCTTCGGGCTGAACCGCCAATCACCTATCGCATATTTTCAGTCAGTATATTTCAATATATCCAAAGCAGAACTCATTATCCTTCATCTTTCCCGTAGAAAACAACAATCTTCCAAAAATCCTGTTATTTTCCATCACCTGAAATTACTTTCCCTATGTCTTGTATTCATTTATTAGACATATATTGATACTATCATATATCAAGTCCCACTACACTATGATATCTTATGGCTATTATTTTATTACATACTTTGTTCCTACCATTTCTCTCCTCAAGTAGAATATAAACTTCAGGAGAACAGCTAGTTTTATTGTTTTCTTCATCTCCCTGGGGATTAGCCTGGTTACAGGACTGGGGAGCCTGTGGCCTTGAAGCTACATGTGGCCTTCCAGGTCGCTGCGTGCAGCTCTTTGACTGGGTCCAAGTTTTACAGAACAAATCCTTTTCTGAAGGGGATTTGTTCTGTGGAGTTTGGATTCAGTCAAAGGGTCAAACTTGAGGACCTAGAGGGCCACATGTGGCCTCAAGCCTGTAGGTTCCCCACTCTTGGTCTGGGTGAATGTAGTAGGAGCAGGGGAGGGCTCACACTGTGAAACCAGAAAACTTATAGTAGTGCAATTTGCTGGCAACATGGAGAAATAAAGTCAAATGAATCTGGAAAGGCAGGTCAAAACCAGCCTGAAATGCCAGGCTTGGAGAATCACAGTTTGGGGTTTTTTTGTTTTTGTCTAAAGGTAATCACAAGCTATTGAAAGGTTTTTAAGACAGTGAGTGACAGACCAGTGTCTCAGGAAGCTTATGTTGGCAGCTGAGTGAAGGATGGGTCAGAGAAGGGAGAGAGTGGAGGGAGGGAAATCAATTAGGATTCTATTCAACAATAATATTGACACTGTATGCAGAGGCCTGAGGTGGCTATCCCAACTTAGCCATTAAATTGTTTCCATGGAGGTGGCAGTTGAAAGCTTTCTGAGTTTGTTTTCTTTGGGTTTTTTTTCCTCTCTTTCTGAGATAGCCAGTAGGCCAAGTCTAACCTCTCTCTGTCTGCCTTCAGTCTCAGCCCAACTCTTTTAGGCAGGCAGTGGGAGCTGGCTGCTAAGGTATTGATTTTAGAAATGTCTCCAGAAGGGATTCCATAGCCTGTGACAGAGATGAAGCCAGAAAATCCTGGCTGTCCCTCCACTGGTTCTGTGACCTTTCTCCTCAGTAAGCTATGCTCCAAGCCTGGCTTCCAGCTCTAGCTGGGGACAACATTTCAGCTAAATAATAAATGAGCCAACATATGTATTTGCTGTGTGCTGGCATGAACTTAAGCTTAATAAATAATATTGCATTCAGAGGATGGCTAAAGATCATGAAGCTTTTTTTCCCAACAGCCTCTCTGGCTCATCTGATGTACAACAGGCAAGGCTTCGCCCAAGCTGTGACCACCAGAACCATGTGGATGTTGTGGTGTTTTTCCCTTTGGGCAGCGTGTAGTATAAGAAATTAAATACCAAGTCTGTATTCTAGAGTAAAACAGGGGGAAAAAGGGAGAGCGAATAATGGCAGAAAAATACGAGACAGATTGGAAAACATGGAGACTTGGCTCAGCCTCTGACATTGTTGATCACCCTCTTCCCCCAGGTACTCCATGCTCTCTGGGCTTTTGTGATGCTCTTCTATCCTGGGTCTTTTCCTGATCTCTCCTACTTTGTCTCTTCTTTCTCTTCAGCTCATTCCAAAGGATCATGGGTATCCCTCAAGGCTCTGTCCTCTGCTGTTTTCTCCTTTCTCTATTGGCTATTTCAATGGTAGATCTAATCAGATTTCGTGAGGCTGAGATATCTCTAGGCAGGTGATTCTCCAGATTTCCAGCCCTAATCTTTCCCCTGAGTTCCATATACATATCACCAACTACCATGTGGGGCCTTTGAATTGGCTGTCCCACATGCATTTCCAGCACACATATCCAAAACAGAACTTAATATTCAGCACCCCTTGCCCAGCCACCAGCCATCTCGGGAACCACGAGGAGGAGTTAAGAATGTCTCGGTTCTCCAGATCTCTCATATCAGTTCTCCTCCTCATGCAGTCATTCTCCCAATCCTGAGAGTCCTGTGCAGAATGCCTCTAAAACTTGGGTTTTGAATATCTTGTATTAAGCGGATAGAATACAAATTCCTGGAGGAGTCAGTTTGTCTGGTCTTTGTATGCCTGGCACAGTTCCTTGAACCTAGTAGGTGGTTAATCGATACTTGCATTGGAACTTTGGATAAAATGCAGATGAGCAGCTAAAAATACTTGATCTTCTTTGAAAAAAATGCAATTGCTGTAGCCTTTCTCCCTATTGATACATTCACATCCGTCTTTTGGTATAAACACATACAAAGGAGTTCAAATAATAGATATATTTGAACTGCTTAGATTCTTGTTTTCTGCTTTTTCCCCGGCTAGGAAGAACGATGTTGTCTGAACCAGCCGCTATTATCAGCCGAGAAAAGGCTCCATTTATAAGTGTGAAGCATTGTCTTTCTCCTCATTTTATTCCACTTAGCTTCTCCCTGTCTTTTTCTCTACTCCTTTGTGATAGACCCAGCTGCCAAGAAGGGCACGAGATTTGCTGCCAGAATGACTTAGCATCCACCAGACCCTGACGGAAGCTCTTGAATCCACTCCCAAGTTCAGTTGCTTGTCTCGACTGGCACTTTGTTACTGTGGGTTAGAGTGGATATCACATTTCTAATGGATTAGCTGACTACTGGGAAAGCAGAAGGGTTTTTAGAGTCTCTTAACTTCTAAATGCAGCACATAAATGCAGTTCTATGAATATTTAATTTGAGTGCAAGACCTGAAGTTCTCTGCAATTAGTTTAACTGTTGCTTTCAGGAGCGGGGTGGTAGGGGAGAGAGAGAGAGTGGGGGGGGCGGGGGGAGAAGATGAGAGGGAGGGAGAGAGGAAGGGAGGGAGGGAGGGAGAGAGAGAGAGAGAGAGAGAGAGAGAGAGAGAGAGAGAAGGAGGTGGAGGAGGGACATAGAGACAGAATGTGAGAGACAGAGATAGAAAGAGGGAGTGGAAAAGAGAGCATCGCCTAAACACCACAGATACACATGGTACACACAGTCTTTCCCTGGCATCTGAACTCTGCATGAGACTGGTTCCCCACTACAGTTTTGTAGCTCACCTGTCTGCATTCTACATTTATACTGTTTCTAGCACGTGTCTTTTCTGTTGTCCACAAGAGGCCAAGCTTGGAGGGACAAGAGCTCCTGTGTTTGTAGCCATCTGCCATCTGTACCCGTCTTCCCTGTGCATCCTGACAGTGTGCACAGGACACTAGGACTGGTCTGGCGGGCTAGCAATCTGTGCTGCAGAATTTGTTTGCCAGTCTATGAACCCTGCAGTAGGAATCAGGTTGGGTTATGATCTTATGTATTTATTGTTATTATTATTTTGCCCAGAGAAAATTGAAAATGCCCAATTGAAATTTCTGTGAGTTGTAAATAGATCAGAGAGACAGTGGTAGCTGAATATCCAGAGATCTGGGCTTTGGTCTTGCCTCTGGCATCATTTGTTATGTGACCTTGGGAAAGAGATTTGACTTTTTGGGGCCTCATTCTCTAAAATTATTGAGCTAGAAAATGTCTAAGATCCTTTCTATGTTTAAAATTCAAGGATATGGCTCATGTGCATATATGTTAATATGAATATCACACAACGAGAAATACACACCGAAAGCAGTGTGATATGGTGAATCCTGCCCTGATTCTGGAATCAGGGACTTGGGTTCATATCCTGTTGCTAATTCTTACTAACTGTATGATCTTAGGCAAATGACTTACCCTTCTTGGACCTCAGTTTCCTCATAAAAGACCTCTGAATTCCTTTTGAGGTCAGTGATCCCATGAACCTAAGGACTGCTGATTTTGTTGGTGTGTAAATTCCTTCCACCAGTTTGGCTTGTGACTAGTCTATGATTCATAGTCCTAGAGACTGACCTGAGCATCAGAGAAGTGAGTGACTTGGCTTATCATATGATTGAATGTAAGGTCCTTGAAGGCAGGGACCCTGCCTTTTGTGTCTTTGGATCCCTAGCACCTAGCATAGTGCTTGCTTGGCACATAATGGGTCCATCCTTCCTTAAGGTCTGCTAGTTGACTGACCACTTGATTGACTTATCCATGGTTACTTGATTCTTAAATGGCAAAGGTGGATTTGGGCCTAGATCTTCTTGACTCTATATCCAACATTGTCTTTAATCTGCCATGCTCCCTCCCTTTAGCATGTATGTGTTACTATGCTATCTGAACAGATACACAGACTTCAGCATATGCAGGACAATATTTAATATATAAATATGCAAATATATGTTAACTCTAAGTGTGCCTCTCTCCCTTTTGCTGCTGATGGTGCTGGAGCTGCTGTCTCTGTATATGATCAAAAAGATAGTCCTTTCTTGGCCAGTACTGAAGCCCATCCTATTGGCATGATCTCCATTTACAGTATTCCTATTTCAGTCCATAGTCTTCCGGACTTACTTACTTCTCACTTTCTACCTCTCACTTTCTTATACCTGCTAGATAGAGCAGTTGGCCTGTTGCTATTTCCCAGAAGTTCAGGGTTTATTATATGGTATTTGATTTTTTTTTCTTTTGGTTCTCTGTTTGGTGGATGGTGGATAGCTCTTTCTTCCTCCTACAAGTCCTATTTCTCCTGATTTTCATTTCAAAACAAAGAAAAAAAGTCCCGAGGGCACCAGGATCTAACCTGCCTATCTTCTCTTCACCTTAAGTTGTCCATCTTCCTTGGGGATTAATGGATTCAGGTGTAGTTGAAAGGCTGGTGACAAGTGGATTTCAGAGGCTATGGGAACAGTGAATAGAGGCTGGTTGGAAAGGGAGAAATGCAAAGATGAAGCATCAGGCTGTCAAAGAGTGTAAGAGGATGGAGGAAACATAAGCAATTAACTGGGATGAGAAGTGAGGAGTGCGTGCGTGTGTGTGTGTGTGTGTGTGTGCCCGCGCGCGCACCCTGCATGTGTAGATCTAGGTAAGAGAGAGGAAACTGAAGCATATTTGTGGAAGGTGAAAAGAATGGAGAAGGGGAGAAAATGCCCTGCTAAGAAATGGCAGGAATAATAGTGCCTAGAAAGAGCAAAAAGAATGAAAAGTGAATGAAGGAAAAGGAAAGTAACAAAAAATATACTAAGCAACGCTTTCCTTCATTAATGTGTTTTGATGTTGTATTGAAAGGGCAGGTTATTGAAGGGGAGAGAGAGCCCTGGGTCCTGAGAGTGGGGACTTCCCCTCCCCACCCCATCACCCCCAGGCTGGAATGATACCTCGTTCATTAGTGCAAAGTCATTTTCATGCTCTGACCGTGTTACCCTGTCTCTACCAATGCCAGGTGCTCCTTTTTCTTCTCTATGATCTGTTTGGTTGTTAAAATGCCTTCCCAACTTGTCTCCATCTTACTTTTCCAGTATTCTTACATATTACATTCACCCATTCATTCTCTGCTTTAGTAGCTTTGGCTTCTTTGCTATTTTTCACACATAACAATCTCATCTCTCAATCTCATTCACTGACTGGCCCCCATTCTTGACACATTCTTCCTCCAGGACTCTGTCTTCCTTGGCTTCTCAGCTCAAATCCTACCTTCTCCAACATTTTCTTGCTTGCTTCTGTCCCCTGCCCTCTCCCTATTGCATTCTCTTCTGGTTACCTACCATTTGCAGTGTATTTGTCTTGGATGTACGTAGTTGATAGCATATTATTTCCTCTATTAGAATATAAACTCTGATAGTTGGAATCTTTTTTAATTTAAAAATTTTTTAATTTATAAAATAAAACAAGCATTTCCATAACATAGTACAATAAAAAGTTGGCTGTACATGTAACTGCAAATCTACTATGCATAATTTGCTATGCCTTTCAAATATACAACAAAATTATTCTGGACATTCTTTTTCTTCCCTTACCTTCTGCCCTATAGAGATGGCTACTATTAGACACAAATAGAAATAAATTTAGATATATAGATATGTATGTATATATAGATATGTATGTATATATATATACACACATACATATATATTTAAATTTATATATATTTCTATTTATCAGTTCTTTATTCTGGATGCAGGTAGCATCTTTCTTCATATGTCCTTTATAGCTAATTTGCATATGTATAATAGAAAAATATAGCATTTGTGAAAGTTCTTAAAGCAATATTGATGTTACTGTGTACAGCGTTCTCTTGGTTCTGCTCATTTTGCTCTTCATTGTTTTGTGCAAGTCTTCCCATGTTTCTCTAAAATCATTGAGCTCATTATTTGTTAGCAGGAATCATTTTTGCCTTTTTTATCACTAGTGCTGGGCATGGAACATAGTAGGTACTTAGTAAATGCATGTTTATTGACTATGTGGATCTGATCAACTCCTTTAACCAGAATTGCCATTTCTTCAGCTGCAAAATGAGAATAACAGCTCCTATTCTCCAAAGTTATTGTGAAGACCAAAAGAGATAATATCGGTAGAGTGGTTTATATACCTTCAACTGTTAGAGCAATGTCAGATTTTATCCTTACATCTGACAATTTCAGTAACATGATAAAATACTTTCTGCTATAAATATGTTTAGTATGTGAAAGCAGCAAACCCTGGTTGAGGGAAGTCAGGAGACTGGGAGTTTAGTCCAAGGTCTGCCACTAACTAGTTGTGTGATCTTGAGAGACTGATTATGACTCTCTGGGCCATGGTTTTTTCAATCAGAAAATAAGAAAGTTGAATGAGTTGATCTCTAAGCTCTTTTTCAGCCTGAAAACTATGATTTATTATTCTGGGTGCTCAGCACTTTTGGGAATACATCGAACCAGTTTTGTTTTCCCTCTAGCAACTTATAATCTTGGGGGGGGGATTCATCTGTAGAGAGAAATTAGAAAAAAATAAAAGAGAGGAAATACTTCTGTGTGAATATGAGGGTTATACTTTAAACAGTCTGGGTAATCAGAGCAGAGGAAGGTTCCTGTAAGATCTAGGAAGACAGAGGAAGAGTAGGACCAGAGCTGGTTCCCTGGTATTAGAGTTGGATTCAGATTGGCAGACGTTCTGTAGGAAGGCAGAGTGGGGAGGCATTTGGCAAGATCAAAGGCAGAGAGAAGGGAGGGAGAACCTGGGAAAAATTACTGAGACAAGAGTGTGAAAAAACACATGAACAACTAAATAATTGAGCTGCCTTCTGAGAGGGATTCTTAACTATCTGAAGGCAATGAAAAATCCTCCAGTAATTTTCCCTTAGAGGCTTTCTTCATTGATGTTGGACTTCTTGATGACGGACAGGTTCTGTTGTTGTTTGTGTGATTGGGAGAGTTTTAAATGAATACCATGAAGAAACACTGCAAACTTCCATTCTCCTATTCACATCTTCTCAAATCATTCCCACTTTCATCCATTGCCTCAAAGACGTTATTCACCTTTACTGATTGTTCCCTTTCAGTTACTTTCTGTCTTGAGTGTGACTAGAGTAGCCTCAGATACTTCCTACTTGTAGGACCATGGTCAAGTTGCTTAACCCTGTTTGCCTCATCTGTAAAATGAGCTGGAGATGAAAATAGCAAACCATCCAATTGTCTTCACCAACCCCCCGCCCCAAATGGGTTCATGAAGAGTTGGATGGGATTGAACAACAATTCTTCTTTGAATCTCCTTTTGAAAATACTTTTTTCTCTTATTTTTTTGCCTCGTAATTTTTCTCTCTTTCCAACATTAATCTTGTGAATAAATTTTCTAATGTATTCATCATGCTCCATCTTAACAATTTTATGTAATTTATACCATCACCATCTGTTATCTTGAATTGGTGAATTCTAGAAAATATCACGGGTAACATTTTGTAGGAAAAGTCTACACTAATTAAAGTCATGTTGTGCCTTTCTTTCACAAGTCACAGTTTTCACAATGAACTAGAAGAAGAGTGTCTATGAAAGCATCTGTAAGGGAGTGTGTTCTTTTAGGGAGGGAGGCATCTGGTTTCCATATACCTCAAAGAGGCTTGAATGGGATATTTTTAACCTAGTGTCTGATTTGCATAACAGAAAAAAACCATTTTGGGGATAAATATGATAGAGAAATATACCCTCTATCTACAACTTTCCCCATATTGAAAAAGAATAATTTGTCCTATGAGTGAAATGAGAAGAGGGTCTTGGCATGTGACAAGATCGAGGGATCTTAGACACTTCATGCACTCCACTGGTTTATTTTTCATATTGAAAGAAAGTAGCGAAGGACCATAGCCTTAAAACAGGAAAAGACATTACAGGCCATTGAGTCTAATTCTCCCATTTTATGAATTGGGAAACTGAGGCTTAGAAAGACTTAGTAACTTCGTCAGTTAGTTGGTATACGGGATAGAATGATGGAAGTGGAATCAGAAAGACTTGAGTTCAAATCTGGCCACAGACACTTATTAGCTTTGTTACTGGAAAATTCATTTAACTTTTAGCTGACTCATTTTTTTCATTTGCTTAATGGGAATAATACTAGAATCTACTTCTCAGGTTTGTGCTGAGAATGAAATGAGATATTATTTGGAAAACTCTTTGCAAACCATTAAGCACTATATCAATACTGGCTATGATTGTCCAGCGTCATCTAGATGGTAAATGCTAGGGCTAGGATTTGAATGTGGACCCTGGGTGATGAGTTGATGAAAGAACATGAACAAAAATGCCACAGCATGGACAGGCACTGGCAGGTGGCAAGCTGTGTCATGGGAGGCAATGCCCACATCGATGAGATCACGTTCATTTCAGTAAGAGCTATCACAGAAGTGCTATTTCTTTATTTGACTTACTGTTCTACCTCTATGGAATTTGACTCCCTTTCTACATCTCCATGTTGTCTTTTGGAAAGCTTCCGGCAATCATTCAGCAAGGATTTGTTTAGCAACCACTGTTACCCACCCCGGGCAGCTAGGTGACAGTGGATAGAGTGTTTAGTGGATAGAGAATATATGTGGAGTCAGGAAGACTCCTCTTTCTGAGTTCAACTTTGGCATCAGACATTTATTAGCCATATGACCCTAGCCAAGTCACTTAACCCTGTTTGCTTTAGTTCCTCATGTGTAAAATGTGCTGAAGCAAGAAATGGCAAACTCCTCCAGCATTTTAACCAAGAAGACTCCAAGTGGGGTCATGGAGAGTCAGACATGACTGAAATGACTGAACAACAATGAAATTACTCAGCGTTCTATTCAGAGCCTTAGAAGGTACAGAAGTAAAGGGGGATTTTTTTTTCCTTTCCCTAAGGACTTTATGTTCTAGTTAGGAGGGCAAGATGAAAGTATGAAACATTCAGATACTAATGTAGAAACATGTATTTTGTTCCATACTATTTCATTCTTTTCACTTGTATCCCAGAGCCTAACAGAGTGTCTGGCTATCAGTCAATCAATGAACATATTTTAAGAGCCTGCTGTGTGCTAGTAATACACAGCTGAGAATACAAAGATAGGAAAGATACATTCCCATGTGCTTAATGAGGCCTTGTTGGCTAATTGCTATAGAGATTAAATGTTACATTATTAAAATCTGTTGGGTTGACAAGCTATCTCAATAGCCTAGAGTGATAGAAAGCACACAGGCTCTGGAGTCAGAGGGCATGGGTGCAAATCCCATTTATTGTGACCTTGGGCAAGGCCTGGAAATTCCCTGAGAGTCAGTTACATGATCTGTAAAATGTAAAGATCATTTAGATCCCTTTTAGTGCTCAATCCCATGATCCTATCTATGGAGCCTTGTTTATGTGCAAACCACCAGCCTGCTTTGCTGCCACTGACCAGCCAACAAGTAGGAGCCAGAAAAGGGAGAAGAGATGGGGAAAGTATCCTCTATTAGCTCGGATTTGAGCAGGGATTTGAAAGATGTGTAAGAGATATATTGGTTACGGGGGGAAATGTCTTCCCAATGACAAGAAGGAGATGGCTGCTCCTTCTCCAACTGCACCCAGTTCACAAGGCCAGGAAGAGACCTGGGCATAGCCTTGGTCCCTGCTTGCACTTTCAGACTATTTCTCTACCACCATTGTTCAATGCCCTTTCTTTAGATAGTCATATTATCTTTTTATATTATTCTCATTTCCCTCCTTGTTCCTGTCATACATCAGCCTCCCAGTCATTCTCTGAATTGTCTCAGTGACTTCAGTACCTGACATAATCTTTCTCTCTACTCCATCGCCTTCCATCATCCTTGGGGCATTCAATATTTATGTTAATGAGCCTTCTAACAACCTGAGCAAAAATATGTCATCTTTCTCAATTGTAATAACTAATACTCCATTTCACGCACATGCAGATGTATTTACATCTTAGAATTTGCCCTCTCTTAGAAATTTCCAACCATTATATCTTGCCTACTGTCTCCTTTACACAAAGCCTACCCCTTGCCCTTATCATGATTTTTAACCCCTTGGCTTATTGATTATTATTTTGACCATGATTTCATTTTTCATGTCTGTATCCCCAATGCCTGTCATAATGCCTGTCATGGAGTGGGAACTTAATAAGTGTTTTTGATTGAATGATTATTTGTTCAGCTCATCCCTATTTTCCCTACCCTGGCTTTACTTGCCTCTGTTCTCAGTCTTACCTAAACTTTGGGTCTTTGCACACAGTTGACACTTAATAAATGCTGAAATGCATGTAAAATAACTAGAGAACAATTATATAGTCATTTAATTAGCAACATTCAATTATAAGCACTTCTTTGGTAAGTTCCCAATTAAAGAGAGCTGCCATTTCTTTTTTAACTTCCCCATAGGGATAATGCTTCCTTCTCACTAGAGTTTTTCTCCAGACTCTACCCTTAGCTTTTTTTTTTTTATTCTTCCTTTCCATGGTTTTTCTTATAGTGATCATTTAGGATCATAAAAACCATCCTGTTTTTATGTAGACTTTTCCAAATGTAATTATTCATTTCATTTTCCCATCATTCCATTGTCTTGCCTGGCTCCCAGTCCTATAGCTATGAGCTCTCTTTCTCTTCTCTAGTCTTATAGTATTAACTTTCTTTATTTTATCAGAACCGTATCTGGAAAGTCAAAGTGCTCAGATGGGCAGGATAGCCCATAGAGGGTGGGGTGAGGTGGGTGCAGTCTAGAGCTGGGCACAGTAACAGCCTGGGAATACTGATTTCTAGGCAACCAGCCCATACTTGCTCTGGGTCTGACTGGCCCTTCTGGATCATTTAGCCACAGATAACCTCATGATATCTGCGTGTGTCCTCTATCCACCAACCAGATGGGAAGTTCTTTAAGTCAGTCTCTTATCTTCAACTTATTTCTCAAATTAACACATTGCTTTAGCAAAGTTCCCTTCACATGGTATTGTGGATCCTCAGCAAGTACATGCTGCCTTTTTGATGAAGGAATATATGTTGTATAGAAGTGAAAGACAATACAATGTCACTAGTGAGGAGACACAGATGAGGAAAAGGGGTAGGAGTAGGGACTTTGGGGGTATGTTTGTTATAGGAGGGGTTCTTTTTTTAGAGGTTGGACTAGATGGTCCCTGAGGTTACTTCCCCCTCTCAAATCCTTTGATTGGACCTGTGATTTCATTGATCTAGGGGACTCTCAAGTAAGAAAAATCCCCTTACCACTGCAGGTGAAAATTTCAGTCTTAGGAGAGCTTAAGTGATGTATGTGCCCAGGGTCACATAGCTAGTAGATATCAGAGGTCACAGTTGAACACAGGTCTTCCTGGCTCTGAGGTTGGCTCTTGATCTAGTCCTTCATATAGGAGGAAGAGCTAACTTTTATGGAACTCTTTAAGGTTTGCTGGGACGGGGTGCAGTTTGAAAAAAAAGAAAAAATTAGATCCTCACAATAACCTTGTAGAGTATATTACTTTCCTTACTATTATCACTATTCCTATGTAACTGCATTATATTATTATTTTCATTTTATAGGGGAACATAAGACCAATCAATAAAATGGCACTGATCAATTATTTCCTGCTCCATGTAGTGTTCTAGGAATTTACAATTTCCCCTCTCCTCCCTTTCCCTCCCCCTTCCCCTCCCCTCCCCTCTTCTCTCCTCCTCTCCCCTCTTCTTTCCCCCTCATCTCCCCTACCCTCCTCTTTCCCCCTCATCTCTCCTCTATCTCCCTCCTTCTCCTGCCTCTCCTCCCCTCCCTCTCCTCCCCTCCCCTCCCCTCCCCTCTCCTCTCCTCTCCTCTCCTCCCCTCTCCTCCCCTCTCCTCTCCTCTCCTCTCCTCTCCTCTCTCCTCTCCTCTCCTCTCCTCTCCTCTCCTCTCCTCTCCTCTCCTCTCCTCTCCTCTCCTCTCCTCTCCCCTCTTCTTCCTTCCTTTCCTCCCTTCCTTCCCTCCCCTCCCTTTCTCCTCCCTCCTCCCCTCCCCTCTCCTCTCCTCTCCTCTCCTCTTCTCTCCTCTCCTCTCCTCCCCTTCCCCTCCCCTCCTCTCCTCTCCTCTGCTCTTCTTTTTGTTTCACTTGGTAAACTCCCCACCTCCCATGGATTCAATTATTAGGTCTGTACAGATGACTCTCAGACCTATCTATCCAGTTCTAACTACTCTCTTGACCTCCAGCTTCCTACTGGTTTCCTCCCACTTTCTAGTTTTTTTTACACTTTACACCTCCTTACTAACAACCCAGGGGCACTGAAATCCTTTCTGTTCCTCCCACAAGACAGTCCATTCCCAGACTCTTCCAACTGCATGTTCCTTGGAAGGGAAGGGAAAGGGAATTGAATAAGTATTTATATAATGTCTACTTTGTGTGAGTCTGCGTTTTGAGTACTTTACGAATAATATCTTATTTGATTCTCACAATAGACCTATGCATAAGGTAGGAGCTATTATCCCCATTTCACAGTTAAAGAAAACTGAGGCAGACATATGTTAAATAATTTACTCAGCATCACACAGCTAGTAGTCTGAGGCTGCATTTGAACTCAGGTCCTCCTGATACTAGCATATAGACATTTTAAACTCAGCATATCCAAAACAATACACCATTGTACCCCCCTCCCCCCCCACACCCATACAAGCCAACCAACTCCCTTATGAACTTTTTTATTACTGTTGAGGGTACCTCCATCCTCCCAGTCATCTCAACCTAGGGGGTCATCCTTGCCTCTACGCTTTTTCTCATTGTCTCAACTCCTTATCCAATCTGTTCCCAAGTTTGGACAATTTTACCTTGATAACATCTGTTATATGAATTCTCTTATTTCCACTAACACTGTTATACCTCTGGTGCATGACCTTATCACATCATGCCTGGACTATTGCAATAGCCTGCTGGTTCATCTCCCTGCCACATGTCTCTCCCTACTCCAGTCTGTCTTCCACTTAGCTGTCAAAGTGATTTTCCCAAAGTTTTGGTCTTAACCACATCACCCCCATTCAATAAAATCCATTGGCTTTTTATTGCTTCCAGGTTCAAATATAATATCTTCTCTTGGTATTAAAACTCTCCCCTTCATACCTTTCTGTTCTTTATTCTTTACCCCAACTTATTTGAAATCCAGGGACTTTGGCTTCCTTCTTACTCCTTCTACAAGACGATACATTTCTAGATGTCCTGGATTTTCTATTTTTAACTTTAATAATATATTATTTACACCAATTTTATGTAAAAACAATTTTTAACATTCATCTTTTTAAAAAATTGAATTCCAAATTCTCTCCCCATCCCCTGAGTCACTAAACAATTTCATATAAGTTACATATGTGTAATCATGCAAAACATATTTCCATATTAGTAATGTTGTGGAAAAAGACATAAACCAAAATTTAAAAGAAAAAGACAAGAAAAGTAAAAACTAATATCCTTCAATCTTCATTCATACCCCATCAATCCTCTCTCTGTATGTGAATAGAATTTTTCATCCTGAGTTCTTTGCAATTGTCTTGGAACCTAATAGCTAAGTCATTCACAGTTGATCATTATACAATATTACTCTTAGAATGTACAATGTTTTCCTGGTTCTTCTCACTTCACTTTGCATCAGTTCATGTAAGTCTTTCCAAGGTTTTTTTTCTGAAATCATCCTAGTCATAATTTCTTATGGCACAATAATATTCCATTACAATACAATACAATACACTTAGCACACAAATAACTGCTATAAATATTTTATATAAATAGATCCTTTTCATTTTTAAAAAATCTCTTTGAGATACAGACCTAGTAGTAGTGGTATTTCTAGATTAAAGTTTTATAGTACAGTACAGTTTTATAGTCCTTTGGGTGTATTTCCAAATTGTTCTCCAAAGGTTGGATCAGTTCACAACTCTACTAACAGTGTATTAGTGTCCCAATTTCCCCACATCGCCAACATTTAATATTTTAACATTTAACATTTTTCCTTTTCTTTCATATTAGCCAACCTGCTAGATGTCAGGTAATACCTCAGAGTTATTTTATTTTGCATTTTTGTAATTAATAGTGATTTAGAGCATGTTTTCATATGACTATAACTAGTTTTACTTTTTTGTCTGAAAACTGTTCATGTCCTTTGACCTTTGATCAATTGGGAAATGACATATATTTTTTATAAATTTGACTCAGTTCTCTGTATGTTTGAGAGATAAGGCCTTATTAGAGACGATTGCTATGAAATTTTTCCTCAGCTTTCTACTTTCCTTCTGATCTTGGTTACATTGGTTTTGTTTATGCAAAAACTTTTTAATTAACGTAATCAAAATTAACCATTTTATATCTCATAATGCTCTCTATCTCTTGTTTGGTCATAAGATCTTCCCTTCTCTATAGATCTGTTAATCTATTTGTAGTTCTTCTTAATTTGTTTGTGGTATCACTCATATTTAATCATGTATCCATTTTGATCTTATTGTGCTATGCAGTGTAAGATATTGGTCTACACCTACTTTCTGCCATATTGTTTTCCAGTTTTCTCAGCAGTTTTTGTCAAATAATGAGTTCTTGTCCAACAAACATGGAGCTTGGGTTTTATTGAACACTAAATTACTATGATCATGGTCATTGACTACTGTGTCTTGTGTGCCTAGCCTATGCCACTCATCCACCAGATTGTTTTGCTGATTATTGCTTTATAATATAATTTTAACTCTGGTATGTCTATGTGACATTCCTTCACATTTTTTTTTCATTAATTCCCTTTATATTCTTGACCTTTTTTCTTACAGATGAATTTTGTTATGATTTTTTTCTGTCTCTGTAAAATAATTTTGGTAGTTTGATTGGTATAGCACTAGTAAATTTATTTAGATAAAATTATCTTTTTTATTATATTGCCTTTGCCTACTCATGAGCAATTGTTATTTCTCCAGTTGTTTAGATCTGATTTTATTTATGTGAAAAAGTGTTTTCTAATTGTTTTTATATAGTTCCTTTATTTGTCTTGGCAGGTAAACTCCCAATTATTTTACATTATCTATAGTTATTTTAAATGGAATTTCTCTATTTGTTGCTGCTGGACTTTGTTGGTAATATATAAAAATGCTGATGATTTGTGTAGGTATATTTTATATCCTGCAACTTTGTTAAAGTTAATTATTTCAACTATTATTTTAGTTTATTATCTAGGATTTTCTACATATACCATCATATCACTTGTAAAGAATGATAGTTTTGTTTCCTCATTGTCTATTCTAATTCCTACAAATCATCTTTCTTCTCTTATTGCTATCACTAACATTTCTAGTACAATATTGAATAATAGTGATGATAATGGCTATCACTGTTTCTTATTGAGAAGGCTTCTAGCTTATCCCTATTACAGATATTTCTCACTGATAGTTTTAGATAGATACAGCTTATTATTTAAAGGACAGCTCCATTTATTCCTATGCTCTCTAGTGTTTTTAATAGTGTTGTATTTTGTCAAAAGCTTTTACTGTATCTGTTGAGACAATCACATTATTTCTGATGGTTTTACTATTGATATGGTCAATGGTACTGATAGTTTTCTTAAGATTGTATATTAATTATATATATATGGTATATATGTAGTATATCTGTAATATACACATTATATATTATGTGAAATTATAAATATTATATAATATAAATAATATAATAGTACAATATTAATAATAGTATAGTAATAATAGTATTCCTAATATTGAACCAGTCTTGCCTTCCTGGTATAAATCCCACCTGGTCATAGTATATGATCCTTGTGATATATTGCTTTATTCTCCTTGCTTATTTTTTTATTTAAAACTTTTGCATCAATAGTCACATTAGGAAAATTGATCTATGGTTTTGTTTCTCTGTTTTGGCTCCTCCTGGTTTAGGTATCAGCACCATATTTGCCTCATAAAATGAATTTGGTAGGATTCCTTCTTCATCTATGTTTTGAAATAGTTTAGATATTTAATATGTTTGGTATTATTCACTTGTGAATCTATCTGGCCCTGGCAAATTTTTCTCAGGGAGTCCATTTATGGCTTGTTCAGTTTCTTTTTCTGAAACAGGGTTATTTAAGTATTCTTTTTCAACTTCTGTTAATCTGGGCACTTTCTGTTTTTGTAAATATCTGTTTCACTTAGATTATAAGATTTATTGGCGTATAATTGGGCAAAATAGCTCCTAATAATTGCTTTAATTTTCTCTTCATTGGTGGGGAATTCACCCTTTTCATTTTTAGTACTAGTAATTTGGTTTTCTTCTTTCTTCTTATAAATCAAATTAACCAATGGCTTATCTATTTATTGGATCTTTTTTCATAAAACCATATCCTAGCTTTATTTTTTAGTTCAATGGTTTCCTTACTTTGAACTTTATTAATCTCTTCCTTTGATTTTTTAGGATTTCTAATTTGCTGTTTAATTAGGGATTTTTAATATGTTCTTTTTTTCTAGTTTTTTTAGTTGCATGCCCAATTTATTGATCTGTTCTTTCTTTATTTTATTGGTGTAAGCATTTAGAGAAATAAAATTTCCCTTAAATACTGCTCTGTCCACATGCCGTAAATTTTGGTATATTGTCTCATTGTTGTCATTCTCTTTAATGAAATTGTTGATTATTTCTATGACTTGTTCTTTGACCCACTCATTATTTAGGATTAGGCTATTTAGTTTCCAATTAAATTCCAATATATTCAATATATTTTTCCATGGCCCTTTATTGAATATAATGTTTATTGCATTATGATCTGAAAAAGATGAATTTAATGTTTGTCTTTCTTCATATTGCTGGGATGGTTTTATGCTATAACCCACAGTCAGTTTGTGTGAATGTGCCATTTGCCACTGAGAAAAATATATATTCCTTTCTATCCCCATTCAGTTTTCTCAAGAGATCTATCAATCTAACTTTTCTAAAGTTCTATTCACCCCTTAACTTCTTTCTTATTTATTTATTTACTTTTGGTTAGATTTATCTAGTTCTTAGAGGGGAAAATTGAGGTTTCTCATAATTATGACATAATTCCTGTCATAATTTTGCTACCTACTTCCTCCTCTAACTAATTTAACTTCTGCTTTAAAAATCTGGATGCTATACCATTTGGTGCCTATATATTTAGAATTGAAATTACTTCATTGTCTATGGTACCTTTTAGCAAGATGTAGTTGCCTTTCTTATCTCTTTTAATTAGATCTTTTTTTGCTTTTGCTTCATCTGAAATCATGTTTACTACCCCTGGGTTTTTTTTTTTTCCTGCTTCAACTGAAACATAATAAATTCTGCTCCAGCCCTTATCTTTACTCTGTGTGTGTCTCTGTGGTTCAAATATATTTCTTGTAAACAACATATTGTAGCATTCTGTTTTTTATTCCACTCTGCTATCTGCTTCTGTTTCATTGGTGAGTGCATCCATTTGACATTCACAGTTGTGATTATTATGTATTTCTCTTCATCTCATCCTTACCCCCTCCATCTATCTCCTTTCACTCTGTCTCTCCTCACCGGTATTTTATTTCAAACTACTGCCTCCCTCAATCTGATCTTCTTTCCCTTATCCCCCTCCCCTCCTACTTCCCTATAAGGTAAAATGCATTTCTCTACCCAAATATCACTCCCTCTTTGAGCCAATTCTGATGAGAGTAAAGGTAGAGTCTGGAATTCCCCCACCTAGGGAACCCTGTCTTCCCCTATTGCCATGGGGTATTCTTTTTATATCATAGGAAGTGGTCAAAGAACTCCAGATTGATTATAAGTACTAGTTTATTTAGTTTTGGTACTTACACTTGAGGACAGTGTAATGGATCCCTGCCAAGATATTAGTCACCCTTCATTTGGGGCAATGGTCAGGTCAATCAGTGAATTCCAACAAAGAACCCCACAAATTCCTGTGGTAATTATAGAAAACAAAGGGGGGAGGTACTATAGAGTGTATCACTACTGATTGGTAAACATATTTTGTTTTCTGCTTAGTAATGAGCTTGGGAGTTAACCCAATATTATGCGCAAACATAAGTTTGCACACAATATATTGATCATGCCCTGGTCACACATAGGTCACAATATTCTTGTTATGGCTTTAATAGGTTATAGTATCTTAAGTTATGACTCAGTATCTAAAATATAATTCAGTATCTAAGTTATGACTGTTAACATGTCACCATGTTCAGGCTTCCACCTTTCGCAGAGTTTAAGGTTTTATGGCTTTTCATTTATTACGATATTTTATGGTTTTTTTTTCCCCAATGGGAATCCTACAGTTAAGTTCAAGCAATTCCTAACACCCCTACAAATTTCCCTCCATCATAATAGGACTTTTTATGGCTCTTCATGTGAGATAATTTACCCCATTCTACTTCTCTCTTCTTTCTTCTCCCAGTACAATCTTCTTTTTCACCCTTTAATTTTTTATACTGTTCCATCAAAGTCAAATTATATTCACAACCTCTATCTATGTATACGTCCTACCAGTGATAAAGTTATTAAGAGTTATAAAGCATCATCTTCCCATATAGGGATGAAAACAGTTTTCTCTTTCCTTTTTATCTTTTTTTTCTTTTTGGAGGGCAATTGGGGGTAAGTAATTTGGGGGCGGCTAGGTGGCGCAGTGAGTAGAGCGTCGGCCCTGGAGTCAAAAGGACCTGAGTTCGGATCCGACCTCAGACACTTAACACACACACAAACAAAAAACCTAGCCGTGTGACCTTGGGCAAGTTACTTAACCCCAATTGCCCTCCAAAAAAAAAAAAAAAAGTAATTTTCCTGAAAAAAGTAAATTTCCCTGAAAGATTACACTCAGTTTTGCTAAGTAGCTGGTTCTTGGTTGTAATCTTAGCTCTTTTGCCTTCCAAATTATCATATTCTAAATCCCCCAGTACTTTAATGTAGAAGCTGCTAAATCTTGTATAATTCTGAATGTAGCACAGTATTTGAATTGTTTCTTTCTGACTACTTGCAATATTTTCTTTTTGACTGGGAGTTCTGGAATTTGGCTGCAATATTCCTGGGAATTTTCATTTTGGGATTTCTTTTAGAATGTGATTGGTGAATTCTTTCTTTTCTATTTTATCCTCTAGTTCCAGGATATTACAGCTATTTTCATTGATAATTTCTTGAAAGATGATATATAAGCTCTTTTTTGATCATGGCTTTTAGATAGTCTGATAGTTTCAAAATTATCTCTCCTAGATCTATTTTCCAGGTCAGTTATGAAATATTTCACATTTTCATTTATTTTTATTTCCTGATATCTCATAAAATCATTAGCTTCTGCTTGCCCCATTCTAATTTTCAATGAATTTTTTCTTCAGTGAGCATTTTGTACATCCTTTTTCATTTGGCCAATTCTACTTTGTAAGGAGTTGTTTTTTTCCCCTACTTTTGTACTTTTTTT
This sequence comes from Gymnobelideus leadbeateri, assembly GCA_011680675.1. Classification (NCBI taxonomy): domain Eukaryota; kingdom Metazoa; phylum Chordata; class Mammalia; order Diprotodontia; family Petauridae; genus Gymnobelideus; species Gymnobelideus leadbeateri. Next base: position 301,364 of record WOXC01001402.1, on the reverse strand, counting down.
ACCAATCTGTTGACTCTTTGCCCCACATGATTACCATCACTCTTAGTTCTTTACCTAAGTTTTTTTCTCACTCTCTTATTTGATTTTTTAAATCCTTTTTGTGTTCTTCCAGGAGTCTCTAATTTTTTTGGCCAGAAACCAATTCACATTTTTCTTTGAGGTTTTTCATGCAGACATTTTGATTTTGTTGATTTCTGAGTTTGTGTTATGATCTTTCCTGTCACCATAGTAACTTCCTATAGTCAGGTTCTTTTTTTTTTTTAATTTTTGCTCAATTTTCCAGCCTGTTTCATGACTTTTAAAGTTGGGCTCTGCTCCTGGGATGGAAAGGAACTGTCTCAAACTTCTTTCTCTGGGAGAGTATGATCTCACCACTGGCTTGCTGTACTGTGTGTACAGGGTTTTTCAGCTGGTTTGCTATGCTGTGGGACCTGCTCAACTGGCCTGCTGGACCTTGAGTGCAGGGACACTTGGCTGCCCTGTTGTACTAGGGCCTCGAGGTCTGAATTATGTGTTCAAATCTTACCTCAGATACTAATTGTGTTACATTGGGCAAGTCTTTTCACATGTATTGCCTCAGTTTTCTCATCTATAAAATGAGCTGAAGAAGGAAATAGCAAACCATTCCATTATTTTTGCCAAGAATACCCCCAAAAGTGGTCATGAAAAATCAGACATGTTTGAAAATTACTGAACAACAGTAGATTAAAATAGCATATAGGAGGTGTGGAGAATAGTAACATCTGGAGAGATTAGGTAAAACTTTATAGAGTAGAGAAAATGCAGCTGAGCTGAATCTTAAAGTTAGCTAAAAGTTCTGAAAGGTAGAAACTAGGAGGAAATTTATTTCTAGTATAGGAGAGAGATTATGTGAGGGAGTCTAAATGCAAAAGAGTGTCTGAGAGCAACCAGTCACTTTGGCTGCAACTCATGAAAGGGAATACTTGGAAATTAGTTTGGAAAGGGAGCTAAGAACCAGCAGGGAAGGCCCTTATATGCCAAACTATGGAATTTGTATTTTACCCTATAGGTAATAGAGATATGTTGAAGAATTAATTTTGGTTTTTTATTTGCTTGTGTTTTTTAAATCATATGGAGTAGCATGATTGTACCTGTGTTTTTAAAAGATTATTTTAGTTTGGAAGACAGATTGGATAATAGATGCAGGTAGGAGCTATACATAGGGAGAGGGGTTAAGAGGCTCTTCTGGTAGTGTAAAGGACTGACAGAAGAGATCTTGTAGAGATAAAAAGGGCAGGACTTGCCAAATGATTGGTTAGTGAGATTGACCATGAGCATGCATAGTCCCTATGTGTGCATTTAGGTGTAACCTAGGAAACATATTCTAAAATCTTTGTACTGATGTGGAGGGAAAGCACTGCTATGAATGCTTCCCTATGGTTACCTGGCTCACATTTTATCCATATCAATGGAGCTGAGGGAGAAGAAATATTTAAGTATGACCATGAAGTTACAAATCACCCACTTGGGTTATTAAGAGGATGGTGGTACCATCAAGAGATATGGGAAGTTGGAAATAGGAAAGGGGAAGACAGTGAGTCCCACGTTGAACATATTGAGTTGGATTTGCCCCCCCCCCACATATATGTATAGATATGTATATACATACATACACAATGTGCAGCAGGCAGTTGACGATGAAGTGTGGCTAGGTTTTACGAAGCAGACTAGGAGCAACTAGACAGATTTGGATGCCATCTCCACAGAGATAGTTTATATTGCCATGATTTTTTATGATTGGGTTCCACAGGTGAATGAATATATATGGAAAGGACAGAGAAAATCAGATGATCTTCCTCCTACCAGTTCCCTTTGTGCTAGTAAAAATCCACCCTCCATCCCCTAACTCCAGAAAACTTTTACTGATTATCTCTATTTCCCTGAGGACTGGAGCCCATCATGTCTTGTATCCTCCATCACAATCCACTGCTTTGAAGTCTTCAAACTTAATCCTGATTAATTCAGTCCCAGGAATATTTTGAATAGCATGTTTTATGCTCATTTGGTAATGGGATAGCTTACCAAATATCATTCATTCACATTTCTGATGTGGAGAAGTCTAGAAAAAGCCAAGGGAGAAGCATATTACCAGCATCCTGTTCTCTCAGAAATAACAACACACACACACACACATACACACACACACCATTGCCCTTCATAGAGAAGTCAAGCAATTGAAGCTGGGAATAAGACATGGTTTTGGAAGAGTGACAAAAAAAGATAAGGAATATGTCTGAGAAAAGAGGGCATTTTTCTGTTCCTCCATTGCAGTGGTGGGCTAGAAGAGGACTTTCTCCATTTCAGTGTGTAGCCTCCTTCCCTCTGAGTGTCAATGATTTAAATTCATATACAAAGATTTATTTGAAAGAAGTATTTTTTCTTTCATGGTCAGTTTCCCCCTCTTCCCAACTCTCCCCTCTCAAACCTTTGTCAGTGAACAAAGTAGGCACTTGTCTCCCACAGTGAGTAACGAGAGGGTTGGTGTGGGTTTGAGTGTTCATTCTGGCTCTGCTTGGGAGTTCCCTGTAAGTGAAATCTTTAGAAATCCCCAACCAGGATGCCTTAGCTTGGGGTTGGGGGTGGGAACAGAATTCTGAAAAACCTTTTTGAAACTTGGAGCGTGGTGGGGTGGAAACTGCTCCTTTGGACTTCCGAATAGTAAGCACAGCAAGTAAACACACAGGAAATTATTTTGCCTCTTTGTGAACTTCATGTTAACATGGTATTTGTTAACCAAAAAGTCCTTTAATGTTGAGGAAAATGTACACACACATACACACACACATGCACACATACAGACAGCACACATGGCAGCAAGGCTCATTTCCATATAGTAGGGTTGATTCAGCAGAGAGTTTTGCTGGAACTAGAAGGAATTGAGCAAGGCTCTTCCTTGGGCACCATCATGGATGTGATTTCTTAGTCTTAAGAAGAAAAGGCTCCTACAATTCCTCCCCAACGCAAAAAATAGGAGTGTGCCTTGAACTGATCCTGTCTCTCAAGGCACAGGAGCAACTGCCCTCTGGGGTTTCTGGGGAAAAGAGTAACTCACCTCCTGGCAATGGGATTATTCTGGGCATATTACCCCAACACCTGCCATCAGGTTGTCTTTTTTTTTTTTTTTGGAGGGGGGAAGGTAGGGCAATTAGGGTTAAGTGACTTGCCCAAAGTCACACAGCTAGTTTTTTTTTTTCTGTGTTAAGTGTGTGAGGCCAAATTTGAACTCAGGTCCTCCTTATTCCAGGGCTGGTGCTCTATTTACTGTGTTGTCTAGCCGCCCTCATTAGGTTGTCTTGTGCCTTGTTGTTTAGTGGACTTAGAGTCAGGAAGGCCTGAGCTCAACTCTTACTTTAGGTAATTACTATCTATTTTACACAAGGGAAATCATGTCCTTGTCCTTCATTTTCTTCATCTGCAAACTGAAGGGATTGGATCTGATGGCCTCTTGGGTATCTTCTAGCTCTCACTGGGCTACTGTCCATCATACCTCTGTGCTCACCTCCCACCTCAACTGAATTGGAGTAGAAAGTAAGGCTGGGGACTTTGCACAGCCCCTTTTCACTTAAATCTAATTCACTTGCATGTCATGGCATCACCTCCCTTGTGTCATGGTCTTCTTCAAGACTTAAGGACAAACAACAAGAGCAAAAACAGCCAAACATAGTTTGAACTAATTCTGGTTCTGTTAAAACCAATAGTGCTGATGATTCTATTCAGCAAATGTTTCTTAAGCATCTAATATATGTGAGGCTCTGTGCTAATAGCCAGAGGTATAAAGAGAAAAACCTAATGCTTCTATCAGAAAAGCGTCTCTATTGTACTGAATGTGTGTGTGTTTAGGGTGGGGGAAGAGTCTATAACATGCATGTAGATATTTAAAAATCCATTTTATCATGTTCGTTAACAAAATGTTGTGAAAACATGCCCCAACCTTGGTTAAAATAAGATATCATATATGAAAGATATCAAATATAAAAGATATAAAATAAGATATCATATATGAAAGCACTTTGCAAAAACTAAGTCCATCCATTGCAAGTAATTTCTGTTGTTATTGTTGTTATAATTTCTGGCAGAACATTGTCCAGACTGATATTGTTTTAGAGTAGCATTGGCAATGTGCAGAATCAAATCATAGCCATAATGTTTTAGATTCCCAGTGTAATGTCTGGCTGATTGTCCAGGACTTGTCAAGGCCGGCCCAGTTCTTATTTTTCCTAGCTGAGATTCACCCAGTTGGTTTATCTTTCTTTTCTTTTTAACCTTCATCTCAGTCAGTGACATCACCATTCACTTACTTTCACAGGTGGAAAACCTTGTTGTTGTCTTTGACTCTTCCCCCTTGATAATGGTGCATATTCATTTGGTCACCACAGTTTTGTTAATTCTACCCAAGCAGTCAGCATATCTTACATCTGTTCCTATCTCTCTCCTCTCACTACTTCTATGCCAGAAGATAGCCTATTGCCAACAATTAAGATTATTTCAATTGACTTCTAGCAGATACTTTCACCTTTCTGCAATCCACCTTTCATATTGGTGACAGAATGATCTTTCTTATGCATATCTATCCACATTAGGGCATCCTTTTCCTCAAGAATTTTCAGTAGTTCCCTACTGCTGTCTGATTAAAGTTTATAGAAACTAGAGAAAACCCATTCTTACACTTACTGATAGATACAAATTTTGTAAGGAAACATTAAAAGTTATGCAATATATCTTTATAAGTTGTCAAGATTTAGCACCCACAAAATACCCAGAAGACACAATTGATACATCATTAAATAGAAGATTGGTGATGAGCTAGAAAGGTTGGATGGATTTATAAATGTGGATTTGTCAAGAAAGGACCATGTCAGAGAGGATTCTGGGAAGTTGACAGAGTAGGTCAGAAAATTTCAACCCCTCCAGATTTCCCCTAAAAATGAGATAAAATAGTATTGCAGGGAGAACACAGAGCGGTAAAAATAAATAAGAGTAGGTGCAGAACAGTGCTCCTACTGGGACAACTAGAGAAGATCTGAAGAAAATTCCCAAGTGAGGTTTGGTCCCTGTGAAGAATAAATGCCTCCAGGTAGAGTCCACTTAATAAATGACATGCCCTGGAGTTAGTAGTGTTTGGAGGCTACCTGGGCCTCAGCCACAGGAACTTTTACCCTCCAGGACAGTGAAGGGAATTGGGCATCTGAACCAGGGAAGATTGAGGGAACCTCTGCTGACAAGGAAAGCCAGATCTAGCTGTGTTGTGGAGACCAATGCCCAATGCCTAATGACCATGGACAAGAAGGAACCATCACATGCCTAGTGAGTACAGAAACAGTGGGGAGGGAATACCACTTACTGTGGGCAATTACAGGAAGCTGGAGGTCTTGGTTTAGGTTCCAGGCCAGAGGGGAAAAGAAAAGGAGGATCTGAGGCCAGAGGCACCATCCCACATACAGCAGGACTAGAAGTGATTACAAAAACTATGCTTCTACAAATTAAAAAAAAAAAAAACAGGCAAAGGAAAAAAAGAATCTAAATGTAGAGAATTACTATGGGAATAGAGAAGACCAGGGTTTATATTCGGAGGAGAATACCCCAAAGAGTGACACTGAATGGTCAATTTCCCAAAAAGAATTCAAAACAGAACTTAAAAAAAAGACTTTAAAAATCAAAGGAAAGAAATTGAGGAAAATTTTTCAAAAAAAATAAAAAAGAAGAGGATTCTGAAATGAAAGTCAACCAATTGGAAAAGTAGATCCAGAATCCTAAGGAAGAAAATGACATTTTGAAAATTAGAATTGGTCAAGGGGAAGACAGTGAAGTTATAAGATCAAGAAATTTTAAAAAAAGATAAAAAAAGAAGAAAAGTTGAAACATCTCATAAGAAAAAAAAACTGATCTGGAGAACAGATCAAAAAGAGAAAAAACAAGAATAAGACTACCTGAAAGCTATGATTAAAAAAAGTATCTTGGTATAATAATACAAGAAAAAATTGAAGAAAATTATCCTGAAGTATTAGAACAAGAGGGAAAAATGGAAATGGAAAAAAAAAAATCCACCAATCACCACTTTAAAGAAATCTTCTGAGGAAAACCCACAGGAAGATTATAGTCAGTTTTCAAACTCAAAGAAAAAATATTATGAGCAACAAGAGAAAAACAATTTAAATATGGTGGTGCTACAATTAGAATCACATGACCTAATAGTGGTGATACTAAAAGACTGTAGGTCTTGGAATACTATATATATATATATAAGAGCAAAAGAACTGGCATTCTGGCTGAAAATATCATACCCAGCAAAGGTAACCACAATTCTGAATGAAAAAAAAAAGTGGAAATTCAATAAATTTTCAGACTTTCAGAATTTTGTTAAAATAAGCTGAACTTAATTGAAGATTTAACATTCAAGAGCCAAGAAAAATGTAAGGTACATACCAAAGACTAATTACAAAGGACTCAATAAGGACAGACTGTTTGCCTTTTATGTATGTAAAATGTAAAAATTATTTAAGATTCTTATCAGTAATTAGGTAATTCATAAGAAAGATTGGGGTAGATCTGAGTATGATATGATTTTTAAGATAAAACTCTTTAGGAACAGCTAAAAAGAGAAATTATTTTATGCAAATGAGATTGGAGAAGAAGGAATGACATAGAGAAATTAGATGGGGAGGAGGGCTGATCTTTCTGGAAAGCTACTTCCATCAGGAATGTGCTCAAGGGGGAATAATACATATGTATACATATATATATGTATATATATATATATATATATATATATATACATATATAGGAGTATAAAAGCATTTTAAGTTCAGAAAGAAAACACTAAGGGGAAAGGGTAAGGGAGGATCTTTAGAGGGGAGAGTGAAGAGATAGGTCAAAGGGAGATATAGAAAGGTGTTTTGATTGATAGGAAAGGGAAGATAAGGGAGGGATCCTTAGAGAGTAGGTAGGTTAAATATTAGGAGGGCAAGGTAGCAGGTAAAAGTAAAGTAGAAGAGTCAGGAGGGATAGGGAATAAAAGATACACAAAAATATAAAAATAAAGATCAGGAATAGGATTTGCTGTGGAAAAGGGAAGAGGGTGGTAATTATCTCAGACAAAATTAAGGCTAAAATAGATTTAATCAAAAGAGAAAAATAGGAAAACTATACTATGTGCCACCTATATTTATCAATATAATTTTGGACTATTTAAGACAACTAGACAGTATAAGGTGGGGATGTTGCTGGGGTGTAGGAAATGATGAGTTCGTAGAATTGGAAAATATGGAAAGACTTGGACTTATGAAGGAAGAGTTTATACACCCTCAGAGAAACAGAGGTTAAATAAATATAGTACAATCTCACATAAATGCATATGAATATATGTATCTATATAGGACTATGATTATTGCTATCTAAATATATGTATATATAAGTAAGTATGTATGTATGATTATATGTATATCTGTATTTAGGTCTATTACATGAATATATATCTGCATATATGTGCACATGTGTACATGCATGTATAGATATAGATAAACATATCTGCACTTAATTGTAGCCTTCTGGAAGGGTGAAGGGAAGAGAAAGGTAGATAATAGAACAAAGTAATAAGTGCACAGCAGAGAACAAAAGAAAACTTACCAGGAAGCAAAATAACGATGGACACTTCTCAACATAATGCATAGTATTTATCATATAGGCTATCATGAAATGGAAATTTATTGCTATATATTTTGAATCCTCTCTCATGTTCTGCTGTGCACATAACAATGCCTTTCCCCTTATTTTGTATTCTTGTAGTTTTAGTATTTCAGTTTGTTTCTTTCTTTCTTTTGTATTTGTTTGAAATTTTAAAAAATGCAAATACAAAAAAAAAGATCATGCCAAATGAATCTCATTCCTTTTTGATAAGACCATTAAGAGATGAGAGGAATGTGGAAAATATACATGGGCTAGAATTTACCAAAGTTTTTCTTGGAGTTTCTCATACTGTTCTTTCTTATAGTATTTTAATAGATTAATATTCTATTTTACCAAATTATATATAAAATAATTTTAATATTCATTAAAAATTTTTTGAATTCCAACTTCTCTCTATCCCTTCCTTCCATGCCTTCCTCATTGAGAAGGAAAGCTATTTGACACAGATTATTCAAAATTATACATATCATGCAAAAAAATAGTTCTCCATTAGTTATGTTGTAAAACATTACCAAAATGCTATATAAGAAAAACAAAGTAAAGAAAAAGTATGCTTCAATCTGCATTCAGACTCCATAAGTTTTTTCTCTGGAGTTGGATAGCATCTTTCATCATAAGTCTTGGATCTCATCATAAGTCTTGGATTTGCCTTGGACCATTGTATTGCTGAGAATAGCTAAGTCATTCACAGTTGATCATCTTACAATATTGTTACTATTGGTTACAATGTTTTCCTGGTTCTGCTCATTTCACTTTGAGTCAGCTCATATAAGTCTTTCCAAGTTTTTCTGAGACCATCCTGCTAATCATTTCTTATAACACAGTAGTATTCCATCACAATCATCTACCATAATTTGTTCAGTCAATTCCCAATTGAAGTGCATCCCCTCAATGTTCAATTCTTTGCAACCATAAAAAGAGTTTATATATACACACATATATACTACATAAACACACACACAGTCCTTTTCTTTCTTTCTTTATTTCTTCTTCTTCTTCTTTTTTTTTTTTTTACAAAATCTCTTTGGGGTATAGACCTAGTAATGGTAATGATGCTTGGTGAAAGGGCATGCATGGTTTCATATCCCTTTAGACATACTTTCAAATTGCTCTACAGAACATTTGTATCAGTATACAACTTCACTAAACATACATTAATGTCTCAACTTTTCCCACATCTACTTCAACGTTTGTCATTTTCCTTTTCTGTCATATTAGCCAATTTAATAGGTATGAGATGGTAGCTGAAAGTTGTTTTATTATTTTTTTAAGTATAGGCATTTATTGGGTGTAGCACAATACACCAAGCAGGCTTCTCTGGCCCTTAAGGGAGATACAGCTCAAGGGAGACTCCACGGTAAGGCAGACGCACCCAAAGGAGAAGGGTATGACCCCAAGGGAGGAGGGGATATGCCTGATGAAGGGGGGCACCCTCCAATTAAGGAAGATGCCCACTAGCCAGGAGATGTGAGAGATTCAGAGTTGTTTAAATTTGCATTTCTTAAATCAATAATCAGTTATTTTGAGCATTTTTCACATGCTTGTAGATAGCTTTCATTCTTTTTTTTTCTTTTTTTGCTTTTTGAAGGGCAGTTGGGGTTAAGTAACTTGCCCAAGGTCACACAGCTAGGTTTTTTTGTTTGTGTGTTGTGTCTGAGGTCGGATCCAAACTCAGGTCCTTCTGACTCCAGGGCCGGCACTCTACTCACTGCACCACCTAGCTACCCCGTTAGCTTTCATTCTTTATCTGAAAATTATCATTCATATCCTTTGACCATTTATCAGTTGAAGAATGGCTCACATTTTTATAAATTCGATTCAGTTCTCAATATATTTGAGGAATGAGATCTTTATCAGAGAAACTCGATGTCATTTTTTGTAGTTATTATTACTATGTAATTCCCTCCATTCTATTTTCCCCATTTATCCTTTGCTCTCTCCTTTTAGCTTGTACATCCTCAAAAGTGTTTTGCTTCTGTCTTTTACTTTCTCCAATTCACCTATTCTCACCCCACCCTTTTTTGTATCCCCTTCCCCATTCTTCTTAATTTTCTGAAGGGTAAGATCGATTTTTATATCAATCGAGTGTGTATGGTATTCCCTTTTTGAGACAATTCTGAGGAGAGTAAGTTTCTGTGTTCCCTACTATCTTCCTTTCTACTATAAAAGCTCTTTCCCACCTTTTTTATGTGAGAAAATTTATCCCACTCTATTGCTCCATTTCCCCTTCTCACAGTACATTCCTCTTCCTCACTCTTTTTTTTTTAGATAATCATCCCATCATATTCAACTTATACCCGTGCCTTCTAGCTATGTATATTCCTTCTAACTGTCCAAGTAATGAGAATGTTATTAGGAATGATAAGTATCATTTTTTCAAAGTAGAAATGTTAAGAGTTTAACTTTATTTATACGCTTATGATTTCTCTTTCCTATTTACATTTTTGTGCTTTTCTTGACTTTTGTATTTGGTAGTCAAAATTTCTAGTCAGCTCTGGTATTTTATCAGGAATGCTTAAAAGTCTTGCATTTCATCAACTATTTTTGTACCTCTTTTTTCTTTTGGCCAATTCCTAATTTTAAGGAATTTTTCTCTTCCGTGAATTTCTGTAAATCTTTTTCCATTTTACCAATTCTGATTTTCAAGGCATTCTTCTTCTCATTGGATTTTTGTACCTCTTTTAGTACTTGGATTATTCTTTTTATTAAGATTTTGTTTTCTTTAGCATTTTTTGTGTCTCCTGACTTTTTTCATGATTTTCTTTTCTCTTCCCATTTTTCTCCTTTACCTCTCTTATTTGATTTTTAAAGTCCTTTTTTAGTTCTTCTATGACCTGAGACCAATACATATTTTTTTCTTTGAGAGTTTAGATGTAGCAGTTTTGAGTTTGTTGTCTTCTTCTGAGTGTTTTACTCTTCCTTGTCACCATAGTAACTTTCTGTAGTTAGAATTTTTCTGATGTTTGCTCGTTTTCCCGGCATGTGTTTTGACTTTTAACTCTGTGCTAAAGTGGGGCCCTGCTTCTGGGGGGAGGCAGGCATACTTTCCCAAGCTTCAAGATTTTCATGCAGATGTTTTCAGAGCTAGTTCTGCGGATCTCTAAGCTTTCAGTTCTTCCAAGGTTATATTATCTAAGGAGATTTGTGTTTACTACTCTTCTGGCCTGTGCTTTGGTCTCTGAGTGACCACAAGCACCCTTTATTTTCCCTAGAACTGTGACCAGCATTCCTGATTTCCTATGGTTACAAGCTCTGATATGCTAGTGCTCCTCCTAATCCCAAGACTGCCACCCAGGAGTGCAACCCAAATGTCAGTATGTGCGATGTGACAAAGACCTGTCCCCACTCCTAGTGAAGGGTGCCATGTAATCTCCTTCTGACCAGTTCTCTAACCTCCTTAGCATCTGCAGACTGAGGGTTCTGGAGACAGACTTCAAGGGCCTGCTCCTAGTTTGCTACAGCATGGTCTACACTGGTGGGGCCTACACTGGATTGAACTCTACTCTCATCCTGGTGTAATGGACTTTCCCTGCTGACCTTCTAAGTTGTTTTAGAGTGGAAAATTGTTTCATCTCATCCTTTTGTAGGTACTAACTCTCTGGAATTTTTTAGAAGCATTATTTTACAGGTATTTGCAAGGGAATTTCAGAGAGATCAGGTGAATCCTTGCCTGTTCTTCACCATCTTGACTCTACCTATATTCTTATAGTATTCTTGTTAAGAAGATAGAGAGGTAAGGATTGGACAATAAACCAATTAAGAAAATTGTTCAAAACTAGTTAGATGGATAGATTCAAAAAATCATTGTTGATAGTTTAATATTAATCATGGTAGGAGTAGCAGAGCACCCCATGGATCTGTGCACTGGTTAGCATTTTTGTCAATGATTTGAACAAAGCCATAGGCTGCATGGTTGTCATATTTGTAGGTCACATGAAGCTGGGAAGGAAGGCAAACTCACTGAATCAGGATTCAAAAGAATCTCAAGAGGCTAGAATAGTGGGCTGATATTCTTCTTATTGGAATAAGATACAATTCAGAGGGATTAAATGCAAAGTATTAAGCTTAGGTACAAATAGCTCTGCAGGTGCAAAATGAACAAGGTTTGGTGGGATAGCATTTTTTTCCTGGGGATCTTAGTCAACTACAAGCTTAATATGAACTAATAGCATAGTATAGTAGTCAAAAAATGCATACTATCTTAGGTTCCATTAAATAAAACATATAATTTCTAAGAGTATGGAGGTAATTATCACACTTTACTCTGCCCTCATGATATATATATATATATATATATATATATATATATATATATATATATATAAATAATCTAATGTTCAACTTGGGGAATCATAGTTTGATTTTGGGAGAGTATCCAGAGGAGGGTAATGAGTATGAGAGAAGGCCTTGAGGCTACTTCTATATGACAATGGGTTGAGAGAACTAGGGAGGAAGCTAAGAACGAGAGAGCTGTATTTAAGTGTTTGAAGGGCTCTTACTTGAAGAACAAATTAGATTTGCTCTGTTTGGCCCATGATGTCAGAACTAGGTGAATTGGATGGAAATAGAAAGAAGTCAGTGGAGGCCTGATGTCAGTAAAAGAGTTCCTCTTGATGGGAGCTGTCCAAAAATGTAGTGGGCTATTGAGAATGGTATTCATTTTCTCCTTGTAGATCTTCAAGTATAGGTTAGATGACTCTGATAAGAAAAACCCAAATTTCCTTGAATTTAGCGTATTTATTTGCTTTGCATTAATTCACTTACTATTTAAACATTATTGTCTTCTTATATAAATGTACATTCCCTGAAAATTGGGATTATTTCATTCATTTTGTTTCTATTCCAAGGTCCTAGTACAGTTTATAGTATGTTGTTGATTGATTTTCTAGTGAAGATGGTTATAGTAAGTTACCCTTGAGGTCCCTTCCAACTCAAAAATTCCGTGATTCTGTGATGTGGCAAGAATTATATACCAGAGGTTTGTGATTCTTCATAAACTATCACATAACAAATCATTATACTATAAATACAGATGTCACAACATCTCTGAGAATCCAAAGGAATCCAAACTATGTGGGAAAAAGAAGACGCCCACATCATCCCTGTTATCCTGTTTACTAGAGAATGTGTCCTTATTATGGTTTCAATGAATCTTCAGAAGAAAATCCTGTATCCCAATACTTACATTCAGTTATATAAATTCAATCATATTAACTCCCTACAGAGGAGTCTGTTGAAAAGTACACATAAGAATAATGGCACAATAGTAACTTGTCCTGGTACCATTTCTGAGCTCTATTGGACATAAAGATGAAAAGATAACAGTAGGAAAAATAGAGAAGCAGAGTGGCATAATAGAGAACTATTCTTAGAACCAGGAATAGCTGGGTCCAAGTCCTGCTTCTGGCGGCTTACCTCTTCAGTGCTCTAGAACAGCATTGCTTAAACTGTGGGTTGCAACCCCACATGAAGTCATGAAAAATTTGGCAACAGCAAAAAGTTTCTGAATGTGCAATGACTAAAAATTAATTAAAATTGAAATATGAAATAAATCTGAGGTGTTCTGGAAGCACTTGCCCATGTTGCATTGTGCAATTTCACTGCAGCCTTGGTTCTGAACACAAATTATGTCCACTTTGCACTGTGCATGCCCTCAGGCCATGTAATGCCAACAAACAATGCCAAAATGCAAAAAGAGGTCACAAGTGGAGAAAGTTGAAGGAGCCCTGCTCTAAAAACTAAGACAATAAGTTGCAGAAAAGGTGGAGATCTACATTGATAGAGGGAATTTTCTCCCCGGGAGTTCTCTATACCAATGAAATCACAGGTTCGTTCCATATTGATAATGATGATGATTATGATGATTTCAGTGAACCTACAAAAGATGAACTCACAAGCCAATACTTGTATTCAGCTGAAAAATTGCAACCCTCATGCAATAGTCTTCAAAAATTAAATGCAAAATGGGGCGGCTAGGTGGCGCAGTGAGTAAGAGCGCCACTGGCCCCAGATTAGGGACAACCCAGGATCGGTTCTGGCCTCAGAAAATGAGCACCCACACATAAATAATGACTGGCCATGTAACCTTGAGCAAGTTACTTAACCCCAATTGCTTTAAAAAAAATTAAATGCAAAAGAATGATACCAGGTTAGTGCTTTGTCCCTGGACTGACTTTAAATGAGATAAAAAGAATTATTTTTTATAACAACAATAATAGCAGTAGATTTTTATGTAGCCCATTAATGTATGCTAAGTACTTTATATTAATTCATTTCATCTTCACTATAGCATGTGATGTAGAACCTATAATTATTCCCCCTCTTTTTTATAAATGAAAAAATTGGGGGTGAGAGCTCGTGATTTATTTGGGCTCCCACAGTTAGTATGTGCTTATGGCAGAGTTCAAATCTGGATGTTCCTGACTCCAAATCCAGTGTTCTAGTCAGGACATTGGGCTGTTTCTCTTTCTATGTGGACATTCTTTTACTTGGAATTTCACAAATGTTTTTTTTTTCACTTTTGCTTTAAAAAAAATGAGCCTATTCCCAGGTAGAGATCATGAGAGAAAACAAACCTGCTTGGCATTGTTTAGATTACTAAAATAACAACAGAAGCATGATTTTGGAATATATAGAGAAGCAAAGAGAACCAGGTAGTGCATTAGAATGGAGCTATTGTGTCTATCACCTATAATTAGTTGCAAGCGTGATATACATTAATTATGGTGCATTAGCATAGCCAAGTGATACAGCTGTCAGGGAGAAGCATTGCTATTCTATTTCAGTGAGTATTTCTAATAATTTGCATCTCCTAAGCAATATATGTTCCATCAAATCACTAGCCGCTGGTATATGTTCATATTTAGGCTATACACGAAATAGTTTTAATATTCTCAATTTTCCCTCCTCTTTTGGGGCTGCTGGAGCATATATCTTCCCCTACTTGATTCTTTAGCAACATCAGTTGTCTATCATGTGAAAGGGCTTATTTCTTCTTTTCTCTTCTATATATCTTCTCCCCTTCTTTCTTTCTTTTTTTCTTTGTCCCATTTTTGTCACTTTACTATCTTCTGCTCCCTTTTAAATCCTTAATTTACATTTCAAAATCCTGGCTAGACAGGGCCCAGTAGATATTCCCATTAAAACTCAGGAAATATGTAATGAGTAAGAGAATTTATTTTCTTTCATTTCCACCTTCACAAGGTGCTACTGCTTCTTATTCTGCTTCTCTTTCTCTTTCTTCTCCTCCTTCTCTTTCTCTTTCTCCTCTTCCTCCTCCTCCTCCTTCTCTTCTCCTCCTCTTCCTCCTCCTTCTCTTCTCCTTCTCCTCCTCCTTCTTCTCCTCCTTTTTCTCCTTCTCCTCCTCCTTCTTCTTTTTCCTTCTCCTCCTCCTGCTGCTGCTTTCCTGTTTCTATTTTCGTGTTCCCAAGGCCTGGCACAAAACCTCAGCCTAAACTGTACTACACACTTAATAAATATTTTATAAATGAAATAAAATATTCCTGAATGATGGAGTCACTATTTCCCCTTAATTTCCATAGGGTACTTAAACTGTGTTCTAATATTAGCTACTCTTGAGATGTTCCATATCTTCAAATCGAACTCAAGGGATCAGCACCCACCCCACCCCCACTGCTCCTAATGACAACGGCATCAACACATTTTCTCCTTAATTGAGTTGTTGGGACATTCAGCCTTAGAAAAAGAATTTGTTTGGAGTGTTATCATCCTATTTGGGTAAACAGTTCTTTTTTCCAGGAGACACTGACAAGCGCTTTCTTTTTAAACAATATCAGTCTGTACTGCAGAAATTTTAGAAAAAAGATTCTGAGGAAGCATACTCAAGCTTAACCATTTCACTGTTCTCCTTTGTGCTTAGTTAGGCAAACCACATACCAAAAATTAGGGTATTATCATAGCAATACATGACTGGTATTTCTCAGCTCTGCTTTTAGGTGGTGGTGGTGGTGATGGTGATGGTGATGGTGGTGGTGGTGGTGGTGATGATGGTGATGATGGTGGTGGTGGTGATGGTGGTGGTGGTGATTCTGGTGATGCTGGTGGTGATGGTGATGGTGATGGTGATGGTGGTGGTGAGGATAGTTAACATTCAGAAATCATTTTAAGATTTGGAAATGACTGCATATCTTACCTTTTTTGATCCTCATAACCCCTTTTTGATGAAGGTGATATTATTACCCCCATTATACAGAAACAGTGGGAAGAAAGCAAGCAGGGGCAGTATTTCCAGGGAAGGAGTAGGTAATATACTCTGGACCTTCTTCAGATTTCTGCTGATTTCTTTATGGAGAGAAGTCGATTTAGACAATGTGAAGTCCCCAGTTCTAGGAGAGCAGCCAGATTCTGCCAGTCTGTTATTCTGTTCCTTAATCTCATCCTAGCCAACTCTCCCTTATTTTGGTTATTGCATTCCAGTGAAAGCAATAGTCAATTTCCACAGAGGGGAGAGGAAAGCAAGAGAATTCATATAATTGAAAATGTCACCTTTACAGGCATCACTAAACCATAACCCCTTTTTGGATGATGGAATTTTGTTGCAACTAAAGAAAACTCTTTGCAATACTATCCATTTCAGTTAGTCCTGGTGCTTTGTGATCTGGTCTTACTTCAAACAGAAGGAAGATGGTAGGACCAGTCTTTGAGGTTCTCTTTACACCAAGTGAGTTTTCCCCCTTTGTTAATAGAGTCCTAGGGAGGATGATCACACATGGAACAAGGTAGCCAGGTGGTAAAGTGGAGAGAGGACTTGACTAGAGATCTGGAAGGCATGGATTTCAACCCCGCTTCTGACATGCAGCTGTCACTTAACCTCTCTCAGACTCAGTTTCTTCTTCTGTTAAATGGACATAAAAATGCCACCTATATCCTAGGAGTGTTGCAAGGTTCAAATTAGGTAATGTATATTAAGTGCTTCACAAACCACAAATTTTCATACAATATAAATGCTATTTGAAGATATGTATATATATATGAATATAATGCTACCTAGGGGAATTTACATTGCTCAGTACAGCTGACCTGCCATTGACTAGAGTTCTGTTTACATGCCATTTCTTTCTTCTTGATAGTCTAGCTCCACGGTGAGAACATACCAAAACAGTAAATCCAGAGTGACCATGAGTCCCGGCTTCAGCTCCCAGTGGAACAGCAGCCAACCTGCTTGGAACAGCTATACCTTTCCAAGAGCAAGCTTGCACTACCAGTCCCACGCCAGCTATACCTACTGTGCTGGACACCCTGCCGTAAGTCCCTGACCTTTGTGACACATATTAATGGTGCATACATGAGTGTGTGTGTGTGTGTGTATGTGTATGCGTATGCATACCTGGCATTGTTCATTCAGAAGGAGAGGGCCATTCAGGATGGCTATCTGGACATTTAGTGGATCCCCCCTTTCCTATCCATTATCTCAATCAAAGGCAAGGAGATGCTAAATTCAGTGTTCTCAAGACAAACGCTTCCTTTTTTTCTTTTCTTAAAGGAAAATGCTTAAATATTTAAATGAAATGACATTTCTGAAAAGTGTCTGACTTTTAATTTGAAGCCATTGCTGAAAAGGTACAGAGGGGATGGCCTGGGAGGGGAAGGTCAGGAATGGAAGGTGGCTGTGGAATTGCCAGTTTCTGGATTTTCTCTCTTTTGTCCTTCCAGGCCACTGCTTAGTTAATGAGCAGATCACTTGCGTATTTGGGGAGAGGGGCCTGAGAAATGGCACAGATGAGTTATCTAGGCCTGGCAGTTATACCTTATATTCCAGAAGACCCTCCTGACATTCGTGTATTTATGGTCAATACCAAATGTGCGAACCTTTCAGAACCACGTGAAGAGCTGCCCTTTACTACAAGGGGAAGAAAGACACACTGGAAGGCTGCGCATTATAATCAGTGGCAAAAGGTTCACATGGCAAGTTCTTAGGATGATATTTAGTCATAACTGAAATCTTGAGTACATATGGGGTGGCTGGCACTGGTAGGTTCATGAGAAAGTACCATTCACCAGGATGGCCTCTACAGGCCTGTAGGGCAAGGACTAGCTCTGCCTATGGCTCAGTCAGCCAACAAATTAGTACCAGACTCTGCTCCATGTTAAACACCAAGGAAAGAAAAAACACAAAAAACAGTCCTTGCCCTTAAGGAGGTTACATTCTACTGGGCAAGACAGTAGGTGAGTGACTAGATGTGATAGGTAGATGTGTATGTATGTATCTGTATGTGTGTATGTGTATCTATTTCTCTATATAGAGATATAGCTACACATAATACACATGCATGCATATGTGTGCATCATGTACATGTGTATGTATATATTTGTATATGAGTATTATAAATGCACATATACATAAACATATGCATATGTGAGTATTATATATGTATACACACAGTAGAGAGAAAGCAATCTCAAAGGGAAGGAACTAGCAGCTGACAGGACAAGGAAAGGCCAAAGAAGGAAGGAGAACTCAGAAATGGACATGATTGTGAAGAAAATTCCAAGGATGTTGGGTGGTCAGTCCAAGGGCATGGAGATGAGAAATGGAGTAACATCTTTAAGGACCTGTCCAATGTAGATGGATTCTAGAATGTGTGCAGGAGAGTAAGGAAAGGTAGGAAGGGAATAGGTTATGAAAAGCTTTAAATGACAAAAGTAGGAGTTTATATTTGATCCTGTAGGTAACAGGGAGTCACTGGAGTTCATTGGGGAGGATACCTATTCTTTAGAAAAATCACTTTTGTATCTTAGTGGAGGATGGAGTAGAGGCAGGGAGAGACTTAAGTCAGGGATACTAGTCAGAAGACTGTTGAAAGAGTCCAGATGAGAGGGGATGTATCCAGAGGGAGGCAAAGATTTTCACTTGGGGTAAAACTGGCAGGGGGAGCAAGTGTACTGTAGGGTAAAGCACCAGTGGCCCTGCCCTAGTTTTAACTCTTAGAGGAGGAGAGGGCCTTTCAAAAATAAGCAAAGACAAATGATATTTGTAAAGTCAGAGGATCTTATTTGTTGTTCAAAGATTAGGTTTGCAGCCCTGTTTAACACAGCCAGACACTGAAATAATTTGAAGTTCTTTTAATTAATGGAGAATCTTTCTTAAGCTGTTCTGGTGTATAGAATGATCAGGTAATTGTTTGCTAAGCCATCCTGTTTTTTTTCTCTGACATCTGCTTTCTCTGAATTCCATTTTCTCACTAGAGAAGGGATGAGGTTGATAACCTTGCTTTGTGTTTATGAATGCACCCTAAGGCAGAAGCTTTTACCCTCAGGTACATGAACTTTAAAAAAGAGAGGTGAATTTCAATAGATAAAATGATTTCTTTTGTAACCCTATGCATTTTATTTTATGCATGTAACAACACCTTTTTTTCCCCTAGGAAGAGGTCCATTATCATATTACCAAAGGGATTCATGACATGTTAAAAGTGAAGACCCCTGCCCTAAGGCTTCCCATATTGTCTAGTCAGGGCTGTGCTATTTTCACCCCTGTGCCATCCTCATTCATTTCAATGTCAAGAATAACCAAATGATGACACACCAGATGAAACTCACTCCATCTGAATGTTGTTAGAAATGCATATGTCACATCATAGAGTTGTGTTTGAATTTTCCTACAAAATCCATGACTTAAAAGCATTCACTTCTAAGAAACTGGGCTAATTATAGAATTTACAAACTGGGGATAATTACAGTCTGTCTGGCCAAGCTTAAATGATTTCATCCTCAAGGTAGATTCTTATTAAACATTTTTCCTTGTCATGGGCTTCTGTTCCACCTATTAGGATTCAACTCTAGCAGTAAAAGGGGAAACAAAAGTTAAGATGACCCTGAAGGTTATTATTGCAATTTCAATATACTTTCTGCAAAATAAGGTTTTAGAGGCTTGATTGTAATTTTCACTTGACCTTTCTGGGTCTCAACTTCTTCATCCATAACTCTTGAGGGGATGGCTCTGATGGCCTCTTAGGTTCTGCTACACATTGATGTCTCTGATCTAGGATTCATAGAATTTTAGAATTCATTTGCATCTCTTTGAAATTAAGTAGCTGAAAGTTATCTGTCCAAGATCATACAGCTGGCCACTGGCAAAATGAAGATTTGACTCAGGGTCTCCTCAAAAACCTAACGTTTTCATTTAATAGGGCAAACTTACGAGAAATGGGGACCATCAGAATGAATTGTGAGATCCTGGTTTTGAAGTTCTATTGTGTCTGACTCTCCATGACCCCATTTGGGGTTTTCTTGGCAAAGATACTGGAGTGGTTTGCCATTTCTTCCTCTACCTCATTTTACAGATGAGGCAAACAGGGTTAAGTGACTTAGCCAGGGTCACACAGATAATAAGTGTCTGAGGCCAGATTTGAACTTACAAAGATGAATCCTCCCGACTCCAGGCTCAACACAGTATGCACTGAGCCACTAAATTACCAGAGAAGAGACCTTAAAAGTCATCTAGTCCAGCAATCTCTAAGCTGGCAACTGTAGCATCAAGTCCTTTTGTGACGACTGGAAGATATGTCCTGCCTTTGTCTTGAAGCCAGCCCTGATACCTTCATTTATTAGTGACCTCTCCCTTCCCAAATTCCTTTTTATTTCCCTGTCAGTGCACAAGTTCTTACTCTGCCCAAAGCAGAATGTAGGCCCCTCACAGAAGGTGCTGGTTTTTCTGGGTTCTGTTTGTTGGTTTTCTCCTTGTACCCTTAGACACCTGAAAGGGTTCTTGGTAAATAGCAGGTCCAATAATGATGATAGTAATAATATGCTTATTATTAGAGCTAATGTTTATCTAGCACTATATTAGCAACCACCCTAGCATCCTGGCTGGCCTACTGGCACACATTCTTGATCCGCTTTTCTAAAGTAAAGACAGCTCTAAAGGAGTTAATGATCTTACTTTAACATACAGATAAGTAGAAAGAAGGGAGTAGCCAAGAAAGAATCTAATAGACAGGGTTCCAATTGTCTAAACAGAATAATACAACCACCTACATATACCACAAGATCGGGGGATCACCAACATCTGAGAAGTCAGGTGGTCCTTAACAAATGGCTTCTTAGAGTCCCATCCAGGGAATCAAAAGGTCCATCTCATGATGGAGCTCCAAAGTAAAATACCAAGCTCCCAGTTTATATTGTTTAAAACTAATAGGCTCAGTTCCAGAAGACATCACAACCTTCCTGACTCAGTGCCTAATTAGCTTAGTGCCAAACGGTGTGAAAATCTTCCTGCAAGCCTTGTTTGCAAGCCTCCCCAAGCAAGCTCCTCCTTAGGTATGTTCCCCCCTCAAGAGGCTCTGTGTTACTCAGGATGTGTGACAGCAGTGAAAGTAGTGAGACATCTGTGATTGAAATACCTTTGTGCCCTTCGACTTGGGAACATGGCTCCTGTTCCAAGGGAAAAGGGGACACGTGGTCACATAGGCCTATTATTGGACAGGGAAAATCTTCCTATTCCTTTAATATGGCAAGCACTCACCATGTGCCAGGCGTTGGGCAAAATACTTTGCAATTAATATCTCATGTGATCCTAATAACAACCCTGAGAGGTAGATATAATTATTTTCTTCATTTTATAGACCAGGACACTGAGGCAGGCAGAGATCAAGTGGCTTGCCCAATCTCACGCAGCTAGTAATGTCTGAGGTCAGATTTGAACTTCAGTCTTCCTGACTCTAGGCTTAGCACTCTATCCCCTACACCACTGAATCAAATTGCTTTAAAAAACTGGCTTTTCAAACCATGACTGCTTTTAAAATATCCAGTTTGGTGCTCCCATCTCTCATTTTTTCCTATGCTGACCTCTCTCTCTAAATGTCTTATTTGAACTGGCTTGATGTCTACAATCTGGGTCAAATCACAGCAGCTGCCACAGTGAATAATTGCTTTGATTGATTGGTCAGTGTGGTGTGCTCACATCATCCAACAGAACTCTTGACCAGTACATTGGTAGAAGACGCTGCTGCTGAAGCAGTGTAACTAACAGGAGGGAGCCAGGAAAGGTTTCCCTTGGTCTTAAATTTCTCCCATGATCTACTTTGGCACCTGGGTTTTCTACTATTTTGTTAACTCCCTGACCAGCATTCTTTTTCCCTAGTAATGCTCTGTGGCTTTGAATCATAGTGCCCCACCATCACAACTGAAAATATGGAAGACGTGACCAGATAGAATATGTTATCGATGCCAGATTCTGGGCTAACGTGAAGCACAGCTATCACTTTTTAAAATCCTATAAGCCTGGCAAAAGAGGTGGAAAAATCAGATGACAAGAAAGAGCGATAATGGATAGATGGGCATCTAGGAGGGGAAATTATCTCCCAAGAGAAAAGCTGAGTCAAAGAAAAATCTCTGGTATTCGAGGCAGATCCCTAGTGGAGACTTTATGGAAAACCAGAGCCAACAGTAGCAGAAACAGTGCTTAACTTTAATCACAGGATGTGAGTTCCAATCCCGGATCTGACACTTATTATCTCTGTGACCTGGGACACATTACTTTTCTGAGGAACTTAATATATCGCAGCCATCTAAAGCTCTTCACTGTAAATTAAGAAGGTCAAGATACATAGTTATCCCTTCCACATGGAGGGGTTAGGGGTATGGCACTCCCATGATCTGGAAAATCCACATAAAATTTTTGTCTCTCCCTTCATAGCAAAGAAGAAGTCCAAATTATTATGGCATTATAAGATAAAATATGTTGATATTATACAATTTTACACATATATTTTATACATTTCTGAGTTTCTAAACTGTTTTCTGTGTTGTCTGCTGGCTTTCATGTTTCTGCAGCATCCACAAAACTCTCCCCAGATTGCCATTTAATTTTTTATGCCAAACCTGATATATCAAAACCCCATGTGGAAAGTCACAACATGGAAGAGATGACTGTATTATCTCTACGGTCCTTCCCAGCCTAGATTTAGGATCCTATAATCCTAAATTATTGAATGGTTGTGATTTGCATTGGAAGAATACCCAGCTTGAAGAAATAAGAGTTCCAGAAAATTCATATTCTTCTCCCATTCCCTAATCTATATTTAACTAGCTTTTTCTCACTCCCTTAGGGAATGCTCTCAATGGCTTGACAAGGAATGATAATGGATTAATCAGCTATATGAATCCCTAATAGTTTCCAGGAATTATAATACCCTAAAACCAGTTAAATGAAGGGCCTCCAAGAATTGGGGATATTGTAAAGGATGATGGAAGAGGCTGCCATGATGTGGCATAGAGTGCTGGATTCAATCAAATTGATTTAGTCAATCAAAACTGGACTGGAATGGCACCTCTGCCATTCACTGTCTCTGTGATTCTGGGGAAGCCAGGTGTCCTGTCTGGGTCTCAGTTTGTTTGTATGTAAAATGGGAATAAGGATAACTGTGACGCTCGCCTTACAAGATTTTTGTGGAACCCAGATCAGTTAATCTATGTAAAACACTCTATAATAATACAATTCTAGGATTCTGGGATCATAGATTTAGGTCACATATCTTAGAGATCATTTGGACCAAACCTCTCTTTTTACAGGTGAGGAAACTGAGGCTTATAGAGGTAAAGTCACTTAGGACCTTGAGTCTTGAGCATGATCTCAGAGAACATCTAATCCCACACCTTCTTTTTAATAAATGAGGAAGCAGGTAAAGAAATTGTAAATTATTTCAGTAAGGTCATATTAGTAGCAAGTAGCAGAATATAATAATGAGATCCAGTTGAGATCCAGACAGAACCTTTTCCTCAGAGTTTAGAAGACCTGGATTCAAGTCCTCCCTTCTATTCATTTTGGCTTTGTTTCCCTGAACAACTCACTTAGCTTTAGGCATGGCTGGAAATCATAGATGAATCAGCCCAACAATCTTCCTTGGTGGAGTCAGTTCCCTCACTGGCAATTTCCCTAGGGGTTTAAATAATAGTCCAGATTAAAAATGGTGCTGCTGCTACTACTTACTACTAGTAAATTACATTTACATAATGTTATACCAATGCCAACTATTATTGTGGGATTTTTTTTTTTTGGTGGGGGCAAAGTTATTTAAAGAAGATTAGGAGGCACCAAGAGAATAAAAAGCCAAATACTACCTACTTCATATTTTTCCTAATACCGATTCTATACCCCAGAGTAACAGAGGAATGTCTTTCACTCCTCACGGTGTCCAGTAAGTTGTGTACTTGTCAGGTCACATAAACTCCACAGAGGTTTTGTGGTCAAAACCACAGAAATTTGATTCTTGTCTGAATAGAGTCCCCAGGGATTAGTTTTGGCCATCTAATTCCATTGCTTTTATCCCAGCTGTCAAAACCCAGTCTGTTTATTTTTCTTTTTTTAGAGACTCTAGCCATTTTGTCCACTCTGTTGTAAGGGAAGAGTTCCGCCATTTTGATTATGTTCCCTAGCATGTTAGGGCTGAAAGGATGATGACAGTCTGGTGACAAGCCCTTGTAGGGCATTGCTGTTGACTTTGGGGAAGCACTGTGGGAATGGGTTCCAATCTCAGCTTATACCATTTTGCTAGCTGTCTGACTTTGGATGAATCACTCTCTAGATCTCATTTCCCTTAAATGAAGGAGCTGACCAGATGGCTTTGAAGGGATTGGACCAAATGACTTCTGATTTCTGATTCATGATTTTAGGAGATGAAATCCAGTATAATAAGTATAGCACTTGAGTTCAGGGCACTAATACAGCCAGGCCTTAGTGTTAGGAATCTAGCCATGCCTCTACCAAACCCAGAAAGGATTTTCAGGAACCCTATTAATTTTCACATCTTGGAAGAAGTGTTTAATGCACAGTTGAGGTGTAAAAGGGGAAAAATGCTTCAAGAAACTGAGAAAACTATAATACATAAGTGGGCTCTTAATGGGAGGACTCCAAGGTAGCCTATGTAAGGCAAGGCCTCTGTATTCGAGACTGAAATGGAGGAGGATTGGGGATTTCACCAGTATTGGGATACACCAACACTGGGCTCACTGCTCTTTGGGCCTTCATCTTATCATTTATAAAATGAAATTAAAACAATCACCCTGCCCCTGTCCCTATTTCACACAAAAAATTATCAGTGACCTAAGGTACCATGGAAAAAAATGCTTAATTGGTTAACCTGCAGATTGTCAGCTCCTTTGTATGTTTGTCCTTCCATCCCCAGGGCTAAGGGCAATGCCTGGAATGTAGTCTCACTCAATAAGCACTCCTTGAATTGATTTTACATCTTTTTGGCAGCCATTTGTAATGGAAGGAACTGATTTTCTGGTATAAGCCAGGAGATAAAAGTGTTAATAAGATAGGCCCTAGGGTTTTTATAGCACTTTTACATATTGTTTTAAATGTCACCTCATTTGATCCTCTGTGAAGCAAATGTTATTATTGTACCCATTTTACAGATGAGGAAACTGAAGCTGAGGGAGATTAAGTGACTTGCCCAGGATCCCATACCTAGTAAGTGTCTGAGGTAGAATTCAGACTCACGTCTTCCTGATTCCCAGTCCCAGACTCTCCCCTGTGCTACCTACCTCTAGATCAGGTACTCTTAACCTAGAGTTTCCTGGTACATTTTAGCGGGTCTGTAAACTCAGATTGGCAGAAAAAAAACAACAAAAACCAACAACAAAGAAATAACCATTGTTATTTCCACTGACTTCCAAATGAAAAGTGGCATTCTTTAAAGACATGATTCTAAGAAGGTAGCCTTATGTTCTACCAGACTGCCAAAGGCTTCCATGACATAGAGATGTCAGAACTCTCCATTGGGGTTTTGGATTCTCTTGCTTGCAGAGTTTTGCCCATTGTACCAAAAGCCTTGCTCCAGGTTTTTGAGCTTCACTCCTTGTGGGCACCAGAATCATAGATACAGATTTGGAAAGGGCCTCAGAAGTGTTAGCCCAGGCCCTCTGTGATCTTGCATCCCATCCATAATTCCCCAAGAGCTCCCTAAGCTTCTGATGGAGGTATCCCCAGCCACATATCCCAGGCATCTCTTTATACTTCGGCATGTCAGTCAGTGTATAGGAATCTCAGAAGCTAGCTAGCTATACAACATCTTGCAAGTTCCACTCTGTCACAAATGTTGCCCTGCTGCAGGGCAGCTTCTATCCACAAGGCATTTCTCCATTGCTTTTGGATTCCCCCACAATTTTTTGCTTTTTTAATTTTTTTGCTTTTTGGAAGGGGGAAGGCAGAGCAATTGGGAATAAGTGACTCACTCAAGGTCACATGGCTAGTAAGTGTTAAGTTTATGAGGTTGGATTTGAACTCAGGTCCTTCTGACTCCAGGGCCAGTGCTCTATTCACTGTGTCACCTACCCACCCTCCCCCACAATTTTAAATCCTTGGCAAACATGGTGTTCCATGATTCTCAACCAAAGACCAGAAACCAAGACAGGTTAAGTGATTTGCCTGGGGTCACTCAGCTAATATATACAGGATTTGATGTCAGATCTTCCTGACTCTATATTCATCACTTCTTCCACTGTACTGCTCTAAAGAGGGAAGCTGCCTCCACTGGAGTTAGTAGAAAAACATACAAATCTGGTCAGTGAAGGAGCTAGGAAACAAATCCAGGTCTGACTCTGAGTCTAGTCTTCTTAGATAGTGAGCCTGCTAGAAAGTAGAATATAACAAGGCCCAAAGAAGATATTCAATGAAAGGGCCCTTAGAAAAAATGTGAAGAGGGAGAGACCATAGGATCAGAGACACAGAGCAGGAAGTTTGGCCCAAGGTCGCCCAGCAGAGATGCAGCTGGAATGCAAGTCCTCTGACTCCCAGTCTAGGGTTATCATGCCTCTCTGGAAAATGGGACTCAGAGGAGAGGAGCTCACAATGCTCCTGGCATTGATGGAAGGAGGCACTTTCACCACTGCAATAGGAAAGGTTGTCCATTCTTGCTGTGGAGGAGAGGGCAGGGCATTCTCCGTCACAGACATGGGAGGGAGCAAAGAGCGATCACAGAACAGCTTTGCTGGACCTGCTGAAGGGTTTCAGCACAAAGCAAAGATGGAAAGGGACATTCAAGTTTGGGTTTTTTCATTGTTTCCTTTTTTTGCTAAAATGGTTGATTCCTTACATAACACTTACTAGCCATGTGACCTTGGGCAAGTCACTTAACCGCAACTACCCTCCAAAAAGGAAAAAAAAAGAAATTGAAAATGGATTCATTCCAAGGATTCACAGAATTGACATTAGAAAGCAACAACAGAGGTAGAGCCAAGATGGTGGAGTAGAAACAGCACCTCCAAGGCTCGCTTCCCCCAGATTACCTCCAAACTATGTAAAAGGGGACTCTGAACAACTTCTGGAGCCCCAGCACCCACAGAATGACACAGAGAAGCTAACCTCCCGCTGAGGACAGCCCAGCAGCCCTGCAGGAAGGGCCAGCACAGCACTCTGGGAGCCGGCAGCGCAGTGCACACCACTCGGAGAGTGGAACCCAGGTCCTGTGGTTTTAGCCCCAGGGTGGCCGGGCCAACAGCCTGCTGGAGGGACCCCAGAACACCAGCAGCTGTGGAAATTCCAGAATGGTCAACACAGACATGCCTAGGACAAAGTGAGAGGTTAATGCCCTATGGATTTTGGGACCAGTATTTGGGGAATGTGTTGGCTCCCTCCCCTGGGGTCTAGAAGCCGCTGAAGAGACACGCCATTTTGTAGTTTTCAGAGGTAGCTCCAGCTCCTGGACTGCGAACTGTAGGGAGATACAGCGATCAGTCTTGGGGGGTAATCACTCTTGCTTTAACCTCCCTGGATCTGGATTGTGATCTAGGGTGGAAGTCGTGGGTGGGTTTCCAGCTTGCCAGAAATGGAAGTTGCCCCCCAACACATTTGGGACGAAAATTCCCCTATCTGGCGGCAAAGCCATAGTGTGGCAACAAGCCCAAAAGTCAAGTAATTAAGTGGCAACATGCCAAGGCAAAGGAAACAAATTAAACAGAAAAATGCAACCCTAGACTCCTACTTTGGGGGCAAAGAGGATCAAAGCATAGATCGAGAAGAGGACTGTGAGGTCAGAAATCCTGCTCCAAAAGCCCCAAAGGAAAATATGAGTGGGTTACAGGCCATAGAGGACCTTAAGAAGGACTTTAAAAATCAAATAAGAGAAGTGGAGGAAAAACTGGGAAGAGAAATGAGAAGAATGAAGGAAAAGTATGAAATGAGGGTCAACAGCCTGACTGAGGAAAGCAATACCTTAAAAAATAGCCTAACTCAAATGGCAAAGGAGGCCCAAAAGGGCAATGAGGATAAGAATGCCTTAAAAAGTCGAATTTGCCAGATGAAAAAAGAATCTCAAAAGCTCACTGAGGAGATTCATTGCTTTAGAGTTAGACTGGAGCAAATGGAAGCTAGTGACTTTGTGAGAAATCAAGATGCTGTTAAGCAGATCCAAACAAATGAAAGAGTAGAAGGCAATGTGAAATATCTCATGGGAAAAACCACTGACCTGGAAAAATAGATCCAGGAGAGACAATTTAAAAATTATTGGACTACCCGAAAGCCATGATCAAAGAAAGAACCTAGAAATCACCCTTCAAGAAATTCTCAAGGAAAATTGCCCTGATGTTTTAGATCCAGAGGGCAAAATAGAGGTTGAAAGAATCCACAGATCACCTCCTGAAAAAGATCCCAAAAGAAAACTCCCAGGAATATTATAGCCAGGTTCCAGAATCCCCAGATCAAGGAGAAAATACTACAAGCAGCCAGGAAGAAACAATTTCAATATTGTGGAAACACAATCAGAATAGCCCAGGACCTGGCAGCTTCTACACTGAGGGATTGAAGGGCATGGAATATGATATTCCAGAGGGCAAAGGAACTGGGAATGAACCCAAGGGTCACCTACCCAGCAAAACTGAGTATTTTGTTTCAGGGGAAAATATGGTCATTCAGTGGAATAGAGGACTTTCAAGCATTCTTGAGGAAAAAACCAGAGTTGAATAGAAAATTTGACATCCAGACACAAGAAGCAAGAGATACCTGAGAAGGTAATCAGGGAAAAGAAATCAAAAGGAACTTATCAAAGTTAACCTATTTACATTCCTACATGGAAAAACAATAATTGTGACTGATGAAACTTTTCTCAGTATGAAAATAATGGAAGAAGGGTATATGGTCACATGAATACATATGTGAATGTGTGTATATATGTTTACAGTTATACGTGGATAGAGGGCATAGGTTGAATTTGTTGGGAAGGGATGATACCTAAGGGGTGAAATTATGAGGTGAGAGAGGAAAGTGGCAAGAGGAGATGGGGAGAGACAGGGTAGGGTAAACTATCTCATGTAGAAGAAGCAAGGGGAAGTGGCTGCAGAGGAGGGAAAGAATAGGAAGGCAAAAAGGCAAAACCACATTCTCATTGAATTTGGTTCAGGGAGAGAATGACATACATACTAAATGGGATATCTCAACCTGCAGCAGAATAAGGGGAAGGGGGATGAGAGGAGGGATGATGGATGGGAGGTTATTCTGGAGGGAGGGGAGGTTGGAAGTACCTACTATAGAAGAGGGACAGGATCAAGTAGGGAATGGACCAGGTGGGGGGTGGGCTGGGTGGGAGGGAATTATAAGCAGCCTTGTATAATATATCTACTATGGTAATATTTTGCATAGTTTTACATGTACAACACATACCGAATTACTTATCTTCCCAGAGGGAATGGGTGACAAAGGAGGAAGGGAATGGATCTGAAATTCGAGGTCTTAAAATTAAATGTTTCAAATATATATATAAACACTATTATCAATAAAAAAAATGGTTGATTCCTCTGGCATTATCACCATCACCATAATTATCAGAGTGAATGTTTATATCGTGCTTTTAAGGTGTGGTATGTAAAAAGTCTGAGGTATGATTTCTGGGTAATTAGCCACTTTCCTAATAGTGCCACCATTTTAATAAGAAGAGGTCTGTGGCACCCTGGAGTGCCTAAGACAATAACAATAGTGGGCTCATGGCTTACATGCCCTTGGAGTGTTCCTGAAAGTGGCAATCCACTCGCATAGGTTGACAGTTAATGAGAGGTGGAGTTTATGAAGAGAAGTCATCTCCAAAGAGGGGCTGAGAGTGACAACCTAGGACAGTCTGGACTACAAATATATACCCCCCACCGGAGCCTGAGCTAAGAGGGTGAGTAGCAATGCCCAGAATGAGGGGAATGTTAATCCTATCTTCCGTCAGCCTGGTACAGGAAACAGGACAGGGGCAAAAACCTGGGGCCACCCCGATTTTCATAATTGGCTCTTAACATGTGAGAGAAATAAGCATTTCTGTCAAAGGTTTATCAACTGCTTAACAAATTTTATCTTTACAATAAACTGGAGAGATAGGTGCTGTTATTCTTTCAATTTCACAGATGAGAAAAGTGAGGCATAGAGAGTGGAAGGGATTGCCTAGCATTGCATAGCAAGTGAGTGTCTAAGAAGGCTTCAAACTCAGGTTTTTCTGCCTTCACATCCAGAGCTCTATTCCTTGGGGCACCTGGCTGTCTAACCATCCACCTGTATCACCTGGCAATATGGAACATCTCTTATCTCCATTTCCCACCCTGGTCCCTCTTGGCCTCACCTTGTAGCACCCCCATACCCTAGTGGTCTGATCTCTAGAGATTGTTAAAAATTACAAACCTTTTGTGTGTGTCATAGATCACTTTGGCAGTCTGGAAAAGCCTCCTCATCCCTTCGCAGAATACTATTTTTAAATAGTTCGATGACAATATTTAGGATTACCAAAGAAACCAATATGTTGAAACACAAATGTATTTTTTCCTGTCCAAGTCCCTGGTGTCTTGAAATTTATCTGGAGATGTCTTGGGGGTCAGGGGGGCCCAACTTAAGAACACCCCAACAGCAAGGATGTCCAACACAGAGAAACAAATTAAAACGGAACTGGAAAATATCGAAGGGAATAAAAATATGATAGAATATAGATAATCTTAATATGTATTTTTTTAAGTCAACAAACAGCCTTATAGATGGCCCAGGTCCCATTTCTTTTTGAGTCTGACACCACTGTTTGAAAGGATACCTGAGCACTGATATCTGTCTGAGGATTTAGCTTTCCCTCCTATATATTCTTCAGACACCAGGGGTAGGTATGGGACTGAGCATCAAAGCCCCGTCTTGCTGAATTGGAGTAAGCAAGATAAAAGGCAGCTTGGATCCTTCAAGTTGAGCTTGGATTTCTATTTTCTTTCCCGGAACAGCCTTTGCAGTTCCAGACTGAAAGCAAGCATTGCTGCTGCCTCTTTTGCCTCTCCTTTGCCTCTCATAGAAGGGTGGGGGGTCCTTCTGCTATATCCATTAGCTTGACCCTCCCTCTTTTACCTTCTCTTTCCTGCTTGCTTTGAGCCACTCCATTATGTCCTCCCCTAGTTCCACAATGTGTGATTTCATGATATTTTTTTTTACAATGGCTAGAAGAGTTGTTTGGAGAAAAGCATTCAGCAGGCCATTCTAGGTTGGTCTCGACCTCCTGCTGGTGGGAGCTCAGATTTCATCAACCACTATGGAAGCTCCAGGCAGCAGAGATTCTGGGTGGCAAAGTGGGAGCAACACTGAGAACTACTCATTTCATTTATTTGATTTTTTTTACAAAAAAATCATGCCTTTCCTGGAATCACCTGAGGCTATATTTTTTTTTAGGGGAACTGCCTGTGAAAGTTGATATAACTTAGTGCTAAAGTTAAATTGTACATTTCTAAAACTCCACCCAGAAAGTGCTACATTTCAGGGGAAAAAATACTAAACAAACTTCTAAGAGCAGTTTCACATGATATCCTAGTATTTTATGGGATTCAGTTCAATTCAATATAACAAGCCTTTTTAAACCACCTGCAATGTACACGGATAGCTAGGTGGCAGAGTGAATGGTGTGCCCAGCCTGGGAGTCCTGGGAGTCAGGAAGACCTGAGTTCAAATTCAGTCCCAGACACTTACTACCTGTGTGACTCTGGGAAGGTCATTTATTCCTGCTTTCCTCTGTTTCCTCATCAGCAAAATTAACCGGTAAAGGAAATGGCAAACTATTTCACTGTCTTTGCCAAGAAAATCCCATGTGGGGCCATGAAGAGATGAACAGAGCTAAAATGAAATCACCACCACCACCAAAACAACAATAACAACAGCTTGTGTGAAGCATAATTCTGGGGGGAAGAGGTAGCCAGGTGGATGACAGATAGAGGCCTGGCCTTGGAATCAATCAGAAATAGCAGGGTTTGAATCTGATCTCAGATACTTAGAGCTGTGTGACCCTGGGCAAGTCACTTAACCTCTGCCTCAGTTTCCTCATTTGTAAAATGAGATGTTTGGACTTGGCCTCTAAGATGCCATACAGCCCTAAAATGTATTATTTAAAGATAAAAATGAAATAGTATCTGCTCTCAAGGACCTCATTGGGGTGAGCGAAAAGGGAAGAAAAGAATAATATTGATAGACTTTTATTAATTGCTTATTACATGCCAGGTACTGTGTTAGATGCTGGCAATACAACATCAAAAGTAAAATAGTCCCTGCTCTTTTTTTTGCTTTTTTTTGGAGGGCAATTGGGTTAAGTGACTTGCCCAAGGTCATATGGCTAGTTTTTGTGTTAAGTGTCTGAGGCCAGATTTGAATTCGAGGTCCTTCTGACTCCAAGGCCAGTGCCACCTAGCCATGCCTAGTCCCTGCTCTTAAACATCATGTTTCTTCCTCTGGAGGAAAGTAGCATGCACACAGATAAATGCATTCAAAATTTAAAAAAAGCAAACAAACATTTTAAATTTCTATTATATGATAGAATCTATGCTATGTAATGGGAGCATAAGGGGAAAACATGAAATTAGTTTCTGCCTTTGGGGAATTTATGTTGTACTGGGAAGGTGCAGTATACACACACACACACACACACACACACACACACGTGCACACAAATACTAAATACAGGTGAGCTGAATATATAATTTCAAGAGTGATACTAAATTGATGGGAAATCTTGAGTAAAAGAAATGGGCTAAGAGGGAAATGAAACATCAGAAATCATTTTAAAAAGTAAACAACACAGAGAGGAACCTATTAGGACAGGAATTCATGGCCCATAGAAATACAGTGTACTCCGATGGAAAACCCAGTGCATTTGGATTCAGAGGACCTGTGCTCAGTCCTGGCTTGGCTTCCTCCTCCCTGTGTGACCTTGAGAAAGTTGCTGGCCTTCTCTGGGCCCTAGTTTTCACATTGGTGAAGTGAGGGATTGGGCACAGTGACTTCTGAGATGCTTTCTAGCTCTAAACTCCTCCTATGGTGCTATGAGATTTTCTTCTCTCATAGATAAGAGATGATGTCTCTCTTTTGCAGTGGAAAGGAGATTTTTTTTGTTGGGATTTTCTTTTTTTTTGTCTATTTGGTTTTGTGACCATTCTCCTTAGAACCTTAACAGCCGACATAAATTATTTATCAGGTTTATCTGTGTTCAGCATCTCTGTGAATGAAACCTTCCCCAAAAGCATCTTATTAAAGAACTTTGCCAAAAGAATGTGAAACAAGCAGAAGTCTATTCGTCAGGGTCCCTTTGAGAAGAAGAATGGTCTCGAGCTTTGAAACAAATGCTTTTCCTAATTAACTCCCCTCACCCTGCACACTGTCTTGTCTGGAAGGCAAATTGTCTCGGCATCTCCTGCAAAGGTACTTTTCAGGGCTGCTGCCTCTCCAGGCCTCATTTTCAAAGCCCACCATCCTGTGTAGTTAATTCAGATCAGATCGGCTTATCGCCTCTGTTCATTGTGGGCCTTTCATAACCATTCGTGTGTGACAGCCCATTAAAACATGGTCAGGCCTTTGAAAACATCACAAAATCCACAAATGTGTTTTACATCTAGACTCAGAATCACTTGGGCATATTTGTTTTGTGTATTAACCTTTTGAAATGGAGTGGCGTTCCCAGGTCACCAAGAAGGATCATTCGTATAGAGCCATCATACTGAAGTAATTTATCGCATTTTACCCCATAAAAATGGAGGGGATATCTTTATTAACAGAGCAGTGGAGTGGAGTTTTTATCACCTACAGCACTGAAAATCTCCCAAGCTGCTTGTTCTCACCCCAAAAGAGTCAAGGTCCGACAACAACCAAAAAACACCCCAAACCTAAAAGAAAACCCCTAAACTAAAAACAAAACAAAACAGAAAACAAAAAGCCCCACAACCTCACAGGATCATAGAGCTATATCTGGAAGGGGCCTTTGAGACCATCTAGTACAATCCCCTCATTTTTATAAATGAGGAAACTGAGGCCCAGAGATGGGAAGTGACTTGGCTCAAAGGTCACAACAGTAGGAATGGCAGAGCTGGTCTTCTGACCTGATGTTCAGTTTTCCCCCCATTATATTCATTTTTACTCTGATTCATTTTTGGTTTTATTCTGTTCAATAAGAATAATAAAAATATTACTATATTAAGGACTTGAGATGTCTTCTGGATTAGAATTTATTCTTAATCCAGGGATTCTTAACCTAATTAACAATGATATTTTAATACAATTGGTTTCCTTTGTAACTCTACATATTTTTATGCCTTTAAAAACATTATTCTAAGAAGGACTCTGTAGGCTTCACCAGACTACCGAAGGAGACCGGGGGGCAGAAAATTTGAAGAACTCTGAGAAGAATCAATGAGATTTGGAGACAAGGTTTGAACACAGGTCTTCTTCATTTCAAGTCTAACATGGGGAACCAGGAACTGTTTACAAAATGAAAAAAAACATTGAATCAAGAGCTGAAGGAACTGGGTTCATATGCCGCCTGCACTACCTATTAGCTATGTAACGTTGGGTAAATCAACTTAAGCCAGGAGGTCTGAGTTTTTTTCATCAGCAGCATGAAGGGGTTGGACTAGATGACCTCTAAATTCTGAGCCCTGCATCTAACCCTGGACTTACTAATCCAATTACACACAGTAGGCACTTAATAAATGCTTGTTGACTTGACTTGACCTCTGAAATCCCTCCCAGCTTTCAGTCTAGAAGCCTGCTATCAAAGACATATGAAAAATGCAAAATAAAATAAGCAAGCCAAAAAAAGTCAATAATTTCAACCTTCCTCCTTCTATGATGAAAAGAATCGTTAAAAATTCAAGTTTGAAGTCTTAGCAGTTAAATCAATAGTGGGACAATAGGCAGGTGATTTTGCATAAGGTGACTTGTGGACTCCATTCTTGAATTCTAAAGGGGCTGGCCCTCCACCCCCTTGACAGATGTGAACAGCTGGTGGATGGAAATTATTCTGATACTTTGCACCTGCATGGTCCCAAAGGTCTAAAAGCAACCTTTGGGAAGGTATTATGAAGGAAAGGATGAATATCTGAATGAGGAAATAGTTATGGAAGATGTCTTGCAGAAAAGAATCTGGAAATGGAAGCAAGTGTGTGTCTCCTAAGCCTTAATTTGGCAGAGATCTCATTGCAGGCCTAATGTTGACAAGGATTTGAAACTTCTCCAAGTGAGGTGAGTTCCTTTAGACTCTCCAAAGTGTCCTGTTAAGAAGACCGGAGGGGACATGCTAACAAACTGGTCCACTGTCGCCTGTTTGGACATCTGGCACATTGTGAAAGATTGATAAATTGAAATGCTAATAATTGTCACTCATGGTTTTAATAATTAAGATCTGATAGAAATTGCTCTGTGTGGCTGACTCCTTAGGGTGGGGAAATCTGACTTTTTAGCACAAAAACTTTTTTTTGATTGGCAAGTTTATCTAAGGAGAGAATAGCTATGGGGCCTTCAATCTGGCTGGTACATTAATAGAATGAACTTTGGAGCTGAAGGGAAGTGGGGCTTCTGGGTTCAGGTGCCCTGGCAGAGACGGTCCTTCTGATAGGGTTGTGAGTGCCATGATGTCGAGTAGTTAGAACCATGACAGTTACTGTTTATGATGTAATTCATCCAGGTTTTTATGTTCTCATATTCCCTTTATGATCCCAAAGTAGAAATGTCAGGGCTGTAGATGAATTACAGCATCTAGCTCATCGATTTCTTTTTTTGTCAGAGTAGTACTCGCTAAACATGTCTACCTAGAGGGGGCAGGCCCTAACCCCAAAGCTGTGTACGTCTATCGCATCTCCTGCTTGTGGGGGCTATTCCTTTCCTCCACATTCTCTGAGGGAAAGCACTAACCAGGTAAAACTCCAAGGTCTTCTGGCTGTTTGGGCATAATCATGGATCATCATATCATAGTATGAGAAATGTAGTCTGCGTTTTGGGGAAGTGTGACAGATTCTGTGTTTACTGAATGAAGATGAATTGTGGAATTATCAGTTCAGAGCTGGAAGGTACCAACTCCAAATGGGAAGCCATAAACCTCCTAGTTTTAGCAATGAGGAAACTGGGGCCAGAGACATTTTCCAGGGACACATTGCAAGGAAGTGGTAGAGCCAGACATTCAAATCCAGCTCATCTGACTGCAAAAAGCAGTATCCCCCCTCTCCCCGAATCAAAATGCTGGTTCAATTTTAGAATTCCCAAATAACTAAAATATGATTAATACATCTAATTTACTGTTTATTTAATAAAAATAAATGTAGACATAATATTTCTCTAACATTTCTGCCAAAATAGGAAACATTACGGTTGAAAGCTCCTTTGAGAGAAAATGTAGTTCAAATATTTGTCTAAAATTAAATACACCCCCAAAAGATCCCAGACATATAGATAGCCACTTGATCCCAAACTATACCCCCAGTGAAAATCCTCCATGTCCTCTCTATGTACTCTGGCAAAGTGGATAGAAGATTATATTTCAAATCAGAAGTCCTGAGTTCAAATCATATCCCCAGATATGCTATCTATGTAATGCTGGGCAAATCCCTTGACCTTTCTCAGCTTCAATTTCCTCGTATACAAATGGTGAATAATTATAATGAAGAGCCAATTACTAAAGTAAAAAAAAAGCTGGAGATGCCAAAAATGACCAAAAATGATGCAAAATAAAAAAAGTAAGAATAGTCCTAATATTCAAGGAGCTCCCAATCTAACGGGGGTTCATGGGGAAACAACACATAAGCATCCTTTGTAACCCAAATATTTCTGGGTATTATTGTTCGGTCATATCAGTCATGTCCTACTCTTCATCACCCCATTTGGGTTTTCATGGCAAAGATACTGGAATGGTTTGCTATTTCTTTCTCTGGTTCATTTTACAGATGAGGAAACTGAGGCAAACAAAGGTAAGTGATTTGCCCAGGGTCACACAGCTACTAAGTGTCTGAGGGAAAATTTTCAGGGTAAATCAGAGGTAATCTCAGAGAGAAGCAATTAGCATTAAGGGAGATAAAGAATGGACTCTTTCAGAATTGGAATTGAGACTTGAAGGAAACAGAAAGGGAAGAAGTAGAGAATTCCAGTCCATTGATTAATGAAGTTACTAACGGGTAACAGTTACTGAAAACACAGCAAATTTCGATATGGGT
Organism: Gymnobelideus leadbeateri; assembly: GCA_011680675.1. NCBI lineage: Eukaryota > Metazoa > Chordata > Mammalia > Diprotodontia > Petauridae > Gymnobelideus > Gymnobelideus leadbeateri. Next base: position 264,242 of record WOXC01001402.1, on the reverse strand, counting down.
CTTCTTGTGTAAGCAATAGCCAGGATGCCAATATCACTGCATTATGGACTATGTGGAGGAAATAACATTCGAGAAACCTGAAAAAGTAGGGAGGGACTAGATGGTGAAGGGCTTTGGATACCCAACAGGTTCTTACATTTGATTCTGGATAGGGGAGCCACTAGAATCCATTGCATAATGTGGACTGCATAGTTTGACCCATATATTAAAAAGATTTCTTTAGTAGCTGAGTTAAGGATGAACTGAAGTGGGAAAGAGACTTGAGGCAGGGGCAGCAATCAGGTTATTTCAATTGACTAGGCATGAAATAATAAGGTCCTGCATTTGGGTGGCAGCACAAGCTATTTGGTTAGAGATACCTATGAGACATCGAATTCCAGGGGTCCAAATGTCCATTGGTAATGTGGGACTGGAGCTCAGAAGAGATATTCGTGGGCAGCATCTGGGAAGCATTTGCCTAGAGAGGAAATTTGAGGCCATGGGACTTGGTAATATCGACAACTGAGCTATATACAGAGAAGAAAGAGGACAATCCAGCCCTATGGGATGGGCCTTAGAGATTTTTTGCTAGAATAAAAAAAATTAGCAATAAAATAATTAAAGTGCTATATGAACCCAGTTATCCCTTCCACACCATGACACACACACACACACATACACACATATATACATATATATGTATATATATGTGTGCATATATATATCTATATGGAAATGGGGAATGTGTGTGTGTGTGTGTGTGTGTGTGTGTGTGTGTACAGAAATGGGGGAAGTCACGATATAAAAAGGATAATTGTGTTTAGTAGCTCTTTAATTTTCTCATTCTTAACTTTTTGATCCTAGCAAAAAAGTCTCTGAGGTCTATTAATGATGATGTGTGTGTTTGTCTATGCACATATATTTGTGTGTGTGTGTGTGTGTGTGTGTGTGTTCTTTTATTTTTGGAGGATGGAAAGCAGGGCAATTGGGGTTAAGTGACTTGTCCAAGGTCACACAGATAGTAAGTGTTAAATGTCTGAGGCAGGATTTGAACTCAGGTCCTTCTGATTCCAGTGCTGGTACTCTATTCACTGTGTCACCTAGCTGCCCCTTGTGTGTATATTCTGATATATATATATATATTTATATATATATGCACACATATATACATATATATGTATATATGAAAGAGGTTTAAGTTATTCTATAGAAAATATTAGTAGAATTTAGTCTATATCCAGGCCTCCCTAATGAGCCAATCACATAATATTTATTCAGCACCTATTTATTATGTGGTAGACACTGTGCTAAGTCCTAAGGATACAAGAAAACTAAGAACAACAAACCCTTAAAAATGACCTTTGCTCAGGTTGCTCAGAGTCTAATGGTGAGACAACATTTCACCAACTATGTGCAAGCAAGCTGTATAGAGGGTAATTTGGGGGAAGTCTCAGAGAAAAGGCACTAAGAGTAAAGAGAACTGAGAAAGGATTCCTGTAGAAGTTGGGACTTTACCTGAGGTCTTGAAGAAGCCAGAGAAACTAGGAGATAGAAATAAGGAGGAGGGAATTTCAAGCATGGGAGGTAGGCAGTAAAAACACATACAGTTGAGACATGTATTGTTGGTGTAAACATTGGCAAGGCAGCCCCAATCACTGGAGCACTGAGCCTGTTTAAAATCCAGAACAGTAGAAATCCATGGAACTGCAAGGATGGCCCATTATTTTGCATTATTTTCTAAGCATGTCATTTGGGTTTCTTTCAAAAGCTTCCTCTTCCCCTGTCCCCATTTGTTCATTAGAATATTTCATCTGTACAAGTGGTAATATTATTCACTCCTGAGGCCCAAAGAATCAGGATATAGGAAATAATTCATATGGGGCATTGGTGTAAGATAGTGGTAGAGAACCTGCGGCTTTAGGGGCCCCATGTAGCCTTCTAAGTCCCTAAGTGTAGCCTTTTGACGGAATCCAATTAGGACTAAATCTGTCTTAATTTCTCTGGTCTAGTATATGCATCTCTTGTGATTTCTCAGAAAAAAATCAGCTATTATAATCAGAGAAGAAAAGTTCAGAGCTTTCTACTTATCAGTGTTATGTAAAAGAATATCATAGCATCAGCTGGAGCTACCTACAAATGCTATGACATCAGAACCCTCTTCCCTAATGTTATTGTGGACCTAAAACTTTATAAGGGCTGCCATCTAGCCAAACACCAAGCCAATTTTTCAAGTATTCAACAAAACTGAATGTTAAAATATACACAACAGTTTATAAAGAAGTCTAAAGCCATTCTTATCCTCTGATTTGCCATCAAGGAAAACAATCAATGAATTATGTAGACCTATCTCAGCATGAAAAAGATATCAGGAAGTATATAATAAGTAATCAAGGCATCATATTCATATTTGCTATGACACATACAATTAAACTTTAATATACATTTTGGCCCATTTTCCACAAACTTCAAGATCATGTAAATTCTGTTTGTATTTCTTTCCATTGACTCTCACCCACTTACATAGCTCTGGCTTCCTCTGTTGTGGTTGGGTGTTAGCTCTGAGAGATTTTTATTACCCTGGGAATATGTTTAAATTCTGTATAGGGCCCCTGATACTGACATGCCTCTAAACCTCACAGTCTTTGAAAGTTTAGAAGCCAATTTCTTCCCCTCACCATGGAAACATGACTCCTATTTAAGTAAGCCATAGGGATTAAAATGAAGATTGATTAAAAGGCACTGTGAATATGAAAACTGTGATTTAAATGCTTATTAGTTATTAGGGGAACCTCCCCTCTCTCAAAATGGAGCTCCCTTGTCAAGAATTCTTTAGTAATATGCTTTTTAGGATGTCTATCTAATTATACTTTCCTCTGGGCCTATGACACTCTATAGACTCATGCTGTCCCTTAAGTAGTTTTAAGTTGAAGTTCCTTCCCTCTATAAACTCCTTGAGGACAGGGAATATTTTTCATTCAATCTTCAGCACCTTGAACAGTGCCTTGCACATACTATTAAATGCTTAGCTAATGCTTGGTAGATAGAATTGATATTCTTGTTTATGAATGCCTTTGACTGAATCTAGGTGACCAGGTGGTCCTGTGGATTGAGTGTCAGACTTGGGATGAGAAATATCTGAATTCCTTTCCCACTTCCACTTACTAGCTATATGACCCTGGGCAAGTGAAATAAGCTTTCTCAGAATCAGTTTCCTCATCAATAAATGGGGATGGTGATAGCACCTACTTCACAGGGCTATTGTGAGGAGCATATGAGATAACATATATAAGGTTCTTTGCAAACCCCAAAGCAATGGATTAATGCTCGCTGTTAGTACTATTATTGTTGTTGCTGTCATTAGACACTTGATATGTGTTGACTTTTTGATCATTATGCACACAAAATCATGCCATCTCAAAGTTGCAATGGAAATCAGAAGTCCTGAACTGAATCCCTTCTGTAACATCCTTAAAGAATTGTTCTTTCTCTCCCATCAAAAGATTCCCATCGAGTTGATAAAAGTATAAAAAGTACTGATTCTGGCATGTAGGAGGACCCAGCTTCCAGTCTCACCTAAGTGTATGGTCTTGATCAAATAACGTAAATTCTCTATGACTCAGTTTTCTCATCTATAATCTGGGATTATAATAGCCTCCATGGTCATCTATAAAATGGTGATGATAATGGCACCTACCTCACAGGTGTAAGAATCAAATAATATAAAAGGATTATGTTGGTCATGGGGTCAGTATTTATTAAGTACTCACCTGGTACCACATACTATACTAGGAGTTGGAGGGCAGGGTAATAATTAAAGCAAAAACCAGCCATTACCCTCAGGGTGCTCACATTTTATTGAGGACAAAGGATGGAAATAACTGGGTACTTATAAGAGACACATAGAGAAGAAAGGGAGCTAGCTTCTGGGAAAACTGGGGAGACTTCCTGCAGAAGTTATATTTAGCTCTTGAAGGAATCTTAAAGGTCATTGGGGACACCCATTCATTTAATTGATGAGGAAAATGTGGCCTCAATAGTGAAATGACTTACCTAAGATCATATAGATGAAAGTGTCAGAGTCAGGATTTGAACTCAGCTTCTCTACTTTTAATTCATTTTGCAAACTGTTAAGCACATTTACTTATATAAATGTTTGTTGTGACTATTACCTCTTCTCCCTAATTGTTAGGGATTCCCCCGCTTATACGTAGGCTATATTTACTTTAGTTAGAATTGAACAATATATATTGGGTTTCCTATTACCTTGATTTTGCCTAAGAATGTAAAGGAAATCCTATCTGAGGTACATGAGAGAAATACCTAAAGTTATTTTAGCAGGCAATCTTTATCAAGACTTTCCCCTTTTTCCTAGTAAACTTGGTGTTAGCCTCCTGAGTCTTGTTGGACATAATTGGTTAGCATACAAAATAGTGAAATGAGACTCTGTTAATACATGACAGCAGAAAAATACAGCATTCCCCCACCACTCCTGTCCAAAGTCCTAATCCAGAATATTATTGAACAGAGATAAGAAGGGTTTTGTTTTTTTTTCCTAGCTCAGTTCTATTTTTGAAGACTTTAATTAGACCCTGGCTTTAATATGCTTTCTTGAGGCAGAAATTGTTTTCCAATAGATGGGTGGTTTTTGATTTTTCTGAGGTTTTGTTTTTGTTGTTTTTTAAAGTCTGAAGACATTCTGCAAGGGCACTTTCCCATGGACTGGGCATGATTAAATATAGCAGGGGTTCCTTCTTCATAGAGTACATTACCTTTGTCCCGTGTGTGTATATTGATATAAACTTTCAGCATGTTGGTTTTGTGATTTAACACAGATGGTTTCTCCCTTTGTTTAGGGTTTGAGAAATGGATTTACTTTTTGTGCCCCTGGATTCCCTTCTCTCCTGAATAGAGAGAAGTGATAGCTTTTTAGGGAAACCAAATTGGTTTCACCATAGTATAATTTCAGAGTTTTGGCTCATAATTTTTATACTTGAGGAAACTGAAAAAGACCACACCTACTTTGCAGTTTAGGGGAGAGGGGAAAAAGACCTGTGAGTTCTCTGAGGCAGCTCTGACACCTCCCTCCACCAGGAATCTTACCTGTGCTAAGGCCAAGGGAAGGAAACTTCTGATAACTTCCTTCCTCAATTATTCTTGCTAACAAGTTGTTAAATTCTGTTATTATGCAGATAAAGGGAATAAAATAATGTTAGTTTCCTTCTAGATTTTAGGACAGAGGACAAAGTGCTAGTTGCCCAGCCACACCTCTCTTTCTTCTGATATTTCCCCCAAACACAAACACTTTCATGTATTTCAAAAATCCAGACACACTGTTATGTGTCAGTGGTTAGTAAACATGTTTAAATTAATGTTCACTCAGTTATTTCCTAAAAAACAGTTGGAAATCAGAAAATGTCAGAAAAAGTACACAAGACAATTATATTTTTTTAAAAAATGTTTTAAGGAAAATATGTAATCCAGTTGATATTATTACAGTAAGAAAATAATAAAATTGATCAAAACTAGAGTTAATTCAGGTTTTTAGCAGTATGATGAAGGTTTTGATTTTTTATTCCTTTTTTTATTTTGAAGGAAGGAAGGCAAGGTAGTTGGGTTAAGTGATTTGCCCAAGGTCACACAGCTAGTAAGTGTGTCAAATGTCTGAGGCCCGTATTTGAGCTAAGGTCCTCCTTACTTCAGAGCCAATATTCTATTCAGTATTCCACCTAGCTGCCCTGAAGGTTTTGATATTTAGTTTCTCTCTTATCAAAGCTATTGATAAAACAAAAAAGTTTGTTGGTGAACAACTTTTGAAAGATTTCTTGGCATTAGGGATGATGGGTTTGAAATTGCTTACAACTTGAGTGACTTAACCTCCACCTGCCTCAAGTCTACCTTGGGTGGACTTAACCTCCACCTGCCTCAAGCAATGCCCTCAGACTTATTTATCACTTAATAGGGGGATTGTGATTCTTCTGTGTGTCTGTGGAGGGAGTTCCTGATTCGGATGAAGTCACAGATTCTTCTAGGTTTATGTAATTTAAGTACTTTAGGTGATCAGCGTTTTCTATGTGAAGCAATATTTGCAGACATTCTTTAGGCATTTCTGGAAACCACACTGAGAAGTAATGTTATTTTGATGATCTGAATTTTAAAAGACATTCACTCCATCAAAAAGCATTTATGAATTCCTACTTTGACCAAGGGCAGCCGTGTGGCAGACCTGAAGCTAGGAACATCTGAGTTCAAATCTTGTTTCAGAAATTTACTAGCTTCATGATCCTGGATAAGTCCCTTAATCCTGATAGCCTCAGTTTCCTTGTCTGTAAAATGAGCTGAAGAAGGGGATGGCAAACCACTCAGTATATCTGCCAAGAAAATCCCAAATAGAGTCACAAAAAGTGAGACATAATTGAAACAACTGAACAGCAAAACTATGTGCCAAGGCGTGATGTGAAGAAGGATTAGGTGATTTGCCTATGATAGTCCATGAGGATACTGGCAGTTAGGCCATAGCTCTAACAAATCTGCTTTTGTACACATCAGTCCGCTTTCTTCCCCAGGGGATGTTATTGAAGTCGAGTGCTATGTTCTTCCACAAGGCTTCCCATACATTTCTGTGATATGATTGACAGTGTCAGAAATGAACTTTGGTAGATGAATGAACAACAACAACAAAAGTGCCCCTTGCTAATAATTAATGATCTTTTTAGGCCTTGATTTTAAAATATTAGGCTGATATTTATTAATCTAAGGATAATTGGATTTCATACTATTGAAATTACTTAGATTATTTCAATTTAGAAGCCTTTATTTTTTGTCCTTATCAGCATGGCATTGAATTTCTTTCCACCAACCACCAGCAGCAGAAAGGCTGCAGCTAATATTCTGAGAGGATACCCTGAAGTTGTCATTCACTCAGTGTCTTGTAACCAAATATGCCAAAGGCAAGAGTTGAATCCTGCTCTGATTCCAAGGTGGTCTACCATCTGCTGCAATATGTTGGCTCTCCTAAATTTAGGTAGAACAGATATTATCAATTCCAAAGAAATTCATTAGGTTAGAATCTATGGGCAGAGACACTGGAATTTGACCAGTGATTTCCTTTCTATAGGAAATTTCCAGATGAGTAAACCCCCTTCAGTAACACAGGTTGACATCATCTCTAAAATGTTTTAGATAATCGTAGAGAGTTACCTAGATCACTGAGTAGTTAGGTGACTTGTCTAGGGTCACACAGTCAGTATGTGTCTTCGCATTCAGAGTCTTCTTTGTATCACTACACAATATTGACTCTCTAGTATCACAAATTAATGGTTTAGAATTTGGGTATTGCCAAAAGCATAGAATTTCTTTTCTTTCATTTTTTTGTTGGGGGGGAAGGCAGGACAATTGGGGTTAAGTGACTTGCCCAATGTCACATACCTAGTAAGTATAGAATTTCTAAAAATGAAAACCATAATTATGCATTTTTAAAAAATTTACTTTGTGAATATAAAAGATTCTAAGCTTTCATAGGCGTAACATATAAGAAAATAATTTCCCTCCTCATGAGGTCCAGTTGCCTTTTGCTATTTTTCCAAAGTTTTATTGATGCTTTTTTTTAGAAGTTTATCATTACTCCCTAACCTAAAATAAAACTATTTCTTTAAGCAAGAATTAAAGAAAAGCAAAATCAGTCCTCACATTGGTCATTTCTGCTATGTATGTGTTTCATTCCACATCTATAGCCTACCAACATTCTTTTTAGAAACAATAAACATCCTTTGTCATCAGGCCTTTCAAGTCAGAGTTTTTCAGTGCATCGATCAGATTTCAAATGCTTTTCAATTGTTTTTCCTTTACAGGAAGTTGGTCTCCACATATACTTAAAACACACTTTATATAAAATTACGTTTATTTGTTTACATTCCCCAGTATGTCCATTTCCTTTTGTACTTCCAGAGAGCCATTCTTTAAAACATAGAATAAAAAAAGAAGGGGAAAAACTCTTCTTCTGTTGTCTTCTCATATCTTTTGTTTGGAGCCCACCATGGCCATGATAATTTTGCAACATTTAGTTTCAATTGTTTGATTGTCTTTGGTCCTTCCATTCACATTATTGTCATCATTGCATATTCTGGTTTTCCTACTCATGCTGGTTTTGCTTCCATGTTTTCCCAAGTTTTTCTGAATTCTTCCTATTCATCATATCTCACAATTTGATAATATTCTGTTACCATCATATGCTACAAGTCATTCAAACATTTCCCAGCTGATGGTGCCAATTGTATTTTTCCTAGCTTAGCTTCTTCCATCACACCCTCTCTTTCCTTCCAAATTAATTACTAAACAATCCCATCCTTTTTTTCCCCCTTGCTTAATTTCTCACCACTGCAGCTGCTGCTCTCTGCTTCTCTAACCTCTTCAATGTCTATGTAGACATCTAAAAATCTTTAAAGTTTCCAGATGCCACTTGATATGTAGCAGGAACTGAGTGTTCATGATCAATAAAGATTTGAAAATCAATTTCCAATGTTTCTGGAATTTCAGGAGCATGCTAGAAACTGAGGGGACAAACATAGGGTTTTTATTCATGGATATTAAATGTGTGTGTTTTAAAATTCACCATGCCACATAAGTGATGTTAAGTCCTTTAACTTGATAGTAAATGTGGATATACACTGTTGAATCTAAAAACTCTACCAGGATTTCTTTTGCATTGTTTGTGTACCAAATCCCAGACTCTTCTCTAATGACCTTTTCTTGAATGGTTGGGATTTTCAGTACCCTTATTCACTTTATTACTGATAGAATGATAGAATCAGCATCACAGGGAAACATCATCCATCAATAGCAAGTAATGAGATTTCACTGTCTATAATACATCGGGGCTTTCTTTAACTGCTAGAAGCTGTGAGTAAGTTGCTCATACTATCTTGGGCAAGTTGGTTGGGTTTATTTGCCTTTGTCCTTGCTACTGAAGAGTTCTATCAGATTTTTATGTGCAAAAGCCCCCAAGCAGACTCTCTGCAGAAAAAAATATATGAAAACTAGGGGATCAAATCCCATTTTTCAAAATGAAAATACTGAAAAAAATCATGTCTAATAATGCATTTTCTGATTGTCAAATTAAGTGGTTCCCTTGCTCCTTTGACATTGTTGGGAACTGAGAGGCAGTGGTTATGAGAACTAAACAAAATTGATTTTCATCTATAGGCAGACTTTCAGGTCTGGGATTTTGATTTCTTTAATTTTTGTCAATTTCCCATTGTTTTCTCTCTTTTGGTGAGTATTCTTGCCACCCACATCATATACATAAGCAAATGGATTAGGCTACATATAATTACCCATCACTATTATAAAACAGGAAATATGAAAACATTAAGGAAAAACCCAGAATGTCTTTAAATACCTCCAGATTATTTAAAGCAGGGGTATAGTGTCCATACTGATGGGGGGTTTTCAATCTCATTATGTACATGATTTTGAAAAGTTTCCCATAAATGTCAAAAGGAAAAATGAGTCACAGATGTCCCTGTATTTAAAAAGCACATCTCCTACTGGTCTTAAGAATTTGGGGGCTGGGGCGGCTAGGTGGCTCAGTGAATAGAGCGCCGGCCCTGGAATCAGAAGGACCTGAGTTCAGAGCCAGCCTCCGACACTTAATCTACACAAACAAAAACCTAGCCGTGTAACCTTGGGCAAGTTACTTAACCCCAATTGCCCTAAAGGGGCGGCTAGGTGGCGCAGTGAGTAAGAGCGTCGGCCTCGGAGTTTGGATGACCCGAGATCAGATCCAGCCTCAGAAAATGAGCACCCACGCATAAATAATGACTAGCCGTGTAACCTTGAGCAAGTTACTTAACCCCAGTTGCTTTAAAAAAAAAAAAAAGAATTTGGGGGCTAAATGAAGAGATTGTGGAAGCTTGGTGGCAGAGTTGGAGTGCATGAATGTAGAAGAGGTATTGGGGTGATGTGAGGGCATTAATGGAACTTTAGAATTTGTACCAGTTAGTGTTTAATTTCTTTGAACTGTTCTGTGTCCATCCACATAGGAACCAAAACTATGTGACTGTAAGCAGCAGGTCATTAAAATAACTTGTGGTCTGGCTATGGAAGTCAGCTTGAGTCAATAGTCATGAAACATTTATCAAATACCTACTATGGGCCCAGCATTGGGCTAAGTGCTGGGGATATAAAGAAAGGTAAAAGATGGGATATATTCTCAGGGACCTTACATTCTAATGGGGGAAGGCAGAAAGAAGCTGAAAAGCAGGGGCGGAGGTGGTACCAATAATGGGGTCATGGTGAAGATCTGAAGCCAATTTTTAATTGATGAGATGGATGTACTGGGTTTCTTCCTTAAATGGAGGAACTAGGAAGATCTCTCTAGTGCCCATTCTCTACTATCTCCAATCAGAGGGAGAAAGGGGTGCTAAGGTCAGGAAGAACTAAGGAGGTATAAACTCTGAGTTTCACAGTTGATATAATCTTACCTAACTCTTGTTATTTTCACCCACTGGTGGCTTTGATAAAGTCAATATGGCATATTTTGCTAGCTCATATGGTGTAAACCTTAGGTGAGTTTTTTATCTGTTAAAACCTTTATCTGATTTTCATCGGTGTGATCCCAGGGTAGGAATCATTGATTATATATTTAAAACTAAATGGGATTATAGAGGTTAAGACCAACCTCATGTAGCAGCAAGCACCCCAACATCCCCAGGGTGGCTGCCAACACAGGTTCTTAGATCTGCTTTTCTAAAGGAAAGCAACTCAAAATGGGTTAACAAGCTTACTTTAATCAATCAAACATATATCATTCACCTAGTTCAGGGGAAAAAAGTCAGCACCCTGAACTTCAAAGTATATAGACAGAACTTACAAGACAGGGAAACAAACAGATCAAGCAGACAGGCTTCCAAACTGCCCGACCATTACATCAATACCAAATCACAGTTACCAGAGAGGGAAGCATCAACATCTGGGTTTTCAAAGCTGGGGGGCTCTCAACCAACGGCTTCCCAGAGTCTCATCTGGTCAAATCACACAACACTTCTCAAAGTGAGCCCCAAAGCAAAACCTCACATCAGGGATTCTATAGCCTTCTCCTGGGTCAGAGAATGTAACAACCCTCTTGACCCACTGCCCAATCACAGAGCATCAAGGTGTAGGCATTCCTGAAAACCAAGCCTCCTGCCAAGGCTCCATATGACCACCTTCAGCCTATTACAGGGCAGAGTATATTTTCAAATCTAGGAAGGTTCTCAGAGTCTCTTAAGCCTACCAAAGGGCCTAGGGGCAGGGAAGATCTTTAAATGTCCATTTCCATTACACCTCATGACTTGACAAATACAGAAACTGAGACTTGGAGAGGGAATGTGACTTGCCCCAAATCACATAGCTAGTTAGTGACAGAGCTGGAACTTGAATCAAGGTCCTTCAATTTAAAATTAAGAACTCTTTCCACTTTAGCATGTTGTCTTCCCCACAAGTCACTAATGTCAATGTGGTATGAAAAGACAAGCATTATCTAGATAGCAGGGTGGTGGGACTAGTGGGCATGGGATATCAGTACTCATGATGTAGTCCTTTATGTGCTGTCAAGCCTTAACATGTGACATTGTGGTTATCACCACCACCATCTTCTTCTTCATCCATATGCCTTGTATACATATATCTTTTCTCCTACCCATCAGATCTACCATATCTTTTCCCTCTTGTCTATTCATCTGTCTATCCATTTCTCTGTCCCTCCATAAAAACTACCTTTGGCATGTAAGCCTTGTAATTGATGGGCTGATTTTGGTGCACTATAAATAATGCTTCTCCTCCTCCACTTCTTTGAAGATCCATTCCTCTTTCAGTATTTTCCATAGCACTTGAATTATAAGAAAACTTTGAGACAAATCACTTTTACCAGATGCATCATTGTTCTTTTCTCTATTTCCAGGTCATCAATCTCTGCTAAGCCCCAAGCACCAGGCATTATTAGACTAAAATGCTTCATGTTTTGCTGGCATCTTTTCTGCCTCAAACAACATCACAAGAGCACAGATGTGCCCACAAAGCACAACGCACAGCCTACTTTTGTTCTCAGCTATTTTCACTTGGTTCTGTTGGAGTGAGGGACTTCCTGGCTGTATGCAAAATACAGGAGGGTTTATGACTTCTGAGATGGGAGATAGCAAATCCCCACAGAAGCCAACCTGATGGAATGAAGACTAAGAAGTTAACATTCTCATATTAAAAACCTAAAAGCTCACTCCTTTCAATTTAATCTTGTAACAGTAATAATAATTGTCCATATTTATGTAGTACTTATAGGTTTATGAAGGTATTTACATATATTTTCTCATTGAGCCTTGCAACAATTCCATGAGGAAGGTATTAAATATTGCATTGTCCCTGTTTTACATGGATGGAAGCTGAGGCTCAGGGAGATTAAGTCACTTGCTTCTAGCCACAATCTAAATAAGTGTCAGAAGCCAAACTCAATTTTAGTCTTCCTAACTCCAAGCCCAGCAATTCTAGCAATGATTTAGTGCTAAATCTTAGTTAGGGACAATAAGATTCTGCCCAAAAGGAAATAGACAAATCCTTCCAAGGGGAAGCTAAGCACTATGGGACACACATCAGTAATATGTTACCATTTGTTAGGTGAGTGATCTGGAGTTCTAATAATGCATCAGAATAATATCAGGGTGGCGAGGTGGTGTAGTGAGTAAGTGCAGGCCTCGGAGTTGGGATGACCCGGGATCAAATCCGACCTCAGAAAATGAGCACCCACACATAAATAATGACTAGCCATGTAACCTTGAGCAAGTTACTTAACCCCAATTGCTTTAAAAAAAAGAAGAATACTATAGAGTAAGGTGAAGTAAAGGCAGCTAGGTAGCACAGGGCATGCAGGTGGTACAGTGGATAGAGTGCTGGGCCTGAAGTCAGAAGAGTCATCTTCCTGAGTTCAAATCTGGCTTCAGACACTTATTAGCTGTATGACCCTGGGCAAGTAACTTAACCCTGTTTGCCTTAGTTTCCTCATCTATAAAATGATTTGTAGAAGGAAATGACAAACTACTCCGGTATTTTTGCTAAATGGTCTCTCACAGAGAGTCAGACATCACTGAAACAACTGAACGAAAACAAAGGTGAAGTTGAAAAAAAGTCTGATATAGTCTAGAGATCTGGGTTTATGTCAGACTTGGACATTTAGCCATTGTGTTATATCATGTATTAGCACGGATATTTGCATGTTGTTGCTTCCTGAATTAGAGGTCAAGTATTGGTTTTTTGCATCCTGAAGACTTAGCACGGTACAAACACTTATAATACTTGCTTGACTGACTAAATGAACCTCACTTCCCAGATCTGTAAAATGAGGAATTTAATGCCTTTCACCCCTCCTTAACATGGTTGTTGTGAGAAAAATATTTATGAACCTCAAAACACTTTAAATTTTTCCTAATATAATACTTTGCATGGTAAAAATCAAACCATCATTTGATTTACCCTTCTGAGATGACTGCTGTAAAGTGTTTGTTGAGCTCTTATGGTGTTCAAGGCCATGTGCTAAGGTACAAGATTGGGAAAAACAAACAAAAAAAAGATAAAAGAAATAGTTCCTGCCTACAAGATCACATTCTAGTCTTGGTACTGACCAGAGAATATACACAATGCTTAATGTTGCTACTGCTCAAAAATAATCCTAAACAATTTTCCATTCAACACATTCTACTTTTCAGGAGGAATGCCCTCCCCATCTAGCCTATTGTTTTGTTTTTAAAATTAGTAAATTAAACTTTTGTGCTTTTGAGGGTTTCATGATATTTTTTGAGTTTACTAGAAACATATTCTGGTGGTACTAAACTATGAAATTAGTAGGGTATTCATACTTAAATTAGGCATTAATACCTAAGCCAATACCTAACCTTTGGAGACCAGGAGGGGATGAGACATAGGACAGCTAAGTTTTGATTGACAGGAGCCATGAAGGAAAGAAAAGTCCAGGACTTGAAATGCTGCCCTAGAGGTAAGAACTGACTCACTGTGTCCTCATAGTAGATAAGGGCCCTTGAAATCCACATGGTCCATAAGGGAATTGAATGAATATCTGGTGCTGACCTGTGGGGAAAGGAATATGGGGATAAGTCAGTAGAAAGAGGAGATGAGAGAGAAGTAAAGACAAATATGGTTCACCTAAGTCATCCAGGCTTGTTTCAGATACTTGGCTGGATGGGGAGGGTGAGCCTACTCTGCACTGACTCCACAAACTTGCCCTTCCACCTCCTTAGGACTCTCAGCATCTATCATATTGTCTGGCACATAGTAGGTGCTTAATAAAATGATGGTTGATTATTGTTGATAATGATGATATGAAATTTGAACCCAAATCCTCTGACTCCAAATCAAATGGTCTTTCCTCTCTACTCTGCTTCCCCCTTTCCCATTTAAAATATAACCAACTACACTCATATGCCTGTGATGTCTTTGAGGTGATAGCCTCTATAGCTCCATGTAATGCTTTTAGGGGGTGACCTGTTGTCTATGTAAACTACAGAATGATCAGGCTCAAGAGCGAAATACTTACCACAAGACATCACTTGACAAGATTTGCCGTATAATTATGAGAAATTAAAAATATATATTTATTATTGGTTCTTAAATTTAGAACTTTGGAATCTCAAATAGGATATTTATTGTGCTATATTGGGCTTTTACAGGGTGTTTTTCAATGTATTTTATTCTACATCCAAAGATGGCCCTCATTGCTTCTATAATCTGAGGGCATTTTTCTTATTGTTGTGATATTTATTTGATTTCTTTTGGTTTTGCTTTTTTTCTAGGGTAGTGTTTATTTTGTTCCTTGTTTTGTTAAACTGGGTTAGAGAGGAGGGGGTGTTTCCCAACAAATGAGAAATGTCATTATAGTGGAGAAGGCTGAGCTACCTCCACAGAGCTGTGAGTCAGAGCCTAGACTGGGGAAACATTCCAGGTGACATTCTCTACATATACATTCTCTCCAGGGTGCTTTATTCTTCAATGGAAGTAAATACATCTAATCCTGAAGGGCTTTGTCTGCTTCAAACAGGATAGGAGGAAGCATGCATGGCATTTTTACTTTATAAAATTCAGCTTATTTTCAACAACATTGTGTTATTGTTGAGTCTGACCCTTTAGAATCCCTTTGATCCTAACCACCCCAAATCTAATCCCACCCTGAAGTTCGGATCTAGTCAGTTCCTGGAGGACTAAGGACTGGGGATGTGCTTCTAATATGACATTCTCAATACTTTTTCACAGCCTCACCCTGATGCCTGGAATGCTCTCCCTCCTCATTCTTTGAAGCCTTAGACTCTTTCAAAGCCCATCTCAGTCGTCACCTCCTACTTTAAAACTTTCCTGATTAGCCTACAGCCAGTAATATCTTCCCCTAGCTCCCACCATGGATTTACCTTGTGTATACTTCTGTCTGCATTGGCTGATTCCCACCAATAAAATGTGAGTTTCTTAAGGGAAGGAATGATTTCATTTTGGTCTTCGCATCCCTAGTACTTACTACTCAATCAGCCATCTCTTAGCATTTATTAAGCAACTACAATGTGCCAGAAAATATTCATTAATTAATGCTGATTGTTAAGATGTCTTCCATCTCTAGACATTATGGTACAATGTCTGGCACATAGTAAGCATCCCTTAGCAAATGAGTGTTGTCTTCCTTCCGATAGGCATGTGCTGTTTAAAGATTAAGAAAAAAAGGGGGGATCCATTTAAGTCATTTAGTACAATTGCCTCATTTAACAGTTAAAAGAATGGAGGCAGAGGAAGGTCAAAGTACACATAAATGGTCAGTCAGAAAGATGATATGAGGTTTAACCAGGATTTCAGTTCAGGTCCTCTGATTCTATAATCAGTACTTTCCCTGCTATCCCAATCTGCTTCTCTCTATCTGCCCCCCCCCCCCATCACTTAAATTAGTTACTTATTGTGTGTTTTCATACTTATTCTTGGTTAGACGTTTAAGAGCAAGCAGCAATGGCACGTACCCATATTGGACTACTTGGGAGGCTGAGGTTGCTGGATTGTTTGAGCTCAGGAGTTCTGAGCTGCAGTGTCTAAAGTTGGATTGAGTGAATATACTAAGTCTAAAACTAATATAATGAATCCCCATGATTGAGCTGCATATGAAGGAGGGAAACTTCCTCAACCATGCAACTGAATGAGATATATAGATAATGTAAGATTATATAAATGATGGTAATGCCTAGATTTATATAGCACTTTATATTTACAAAATACATTGTTATCTCATTTGAACCTCACAACAACCTTGTGAAGTAGATGCTATCATTATCCCCATTTTATAGATAGATAAACTGACTTGGGAGTGGTAACTGATTTTTCCAGGGTCACTCAGCTCATAACCCCTAACGGCAGGCTTTGGATTCAGCTCTTCCTAACTCCAAGTCCAATACTCTATCCACTATACCGCCTAGCTGCCTCTTTCTTGTTGATTTTTAAGATGTGCATGATTTACTAGAGTAAGTGATAGTGTCAAGGATATTCTTGAAATAAGTTATTTCTCATTTATATGCAAGTTTCTGTGGCTGATAGGAAAGACCTCAGAGAATTCTGCTCAGTGTTCTACTGAGTATTGATATCAAGTGAAACGTGTCAGGAAGAGCTAAGTTCATCGAAGGTGATTACATGGAGGATGCCATACACAACATTCTTGGAAGAGGATTCCCCATCGATGCTTTGTTTCTCCAAATGCTCTGATTCACAGATGACTAACACTTCAAAGCCTCCTTAGTGAAATTCAGAGTCACATGAAAGAAATGAGCTTACTAGTTTCTCAGGGTCATCAGTTTAGTGCCAGAAAGGAAGCTAGAAGTAATCAAGTCGCAGAGTCTGAGACACAGAAGGGACTTCAGTGGCCAGCACCAAAAGACCAAATAATCCTCACTATCACCTACCAACAAGAGGTCGGCCAGTCTCTACTTGATGACCTTTTAGGAAGGAAAAATCCATACCTTTGGATGCAACTCAGTCCACTTTGGGACAGACTCATATTTAGGGAATTTTTTTTTCTGACAGCAAGCTGAAATTGGCTTCTTTGAAAGTTCTATCCATTGGTTCTGGTTCTGCTTTCTGGGGCAAAGAGAACAAGCCTAATTTTTCCCCCAAAGAATATCCCTCAGATACTTAAGGAATTCTATTGAGAACCTTCTCTTCTGTGGGTTAAACAGCCTCAGTTTCTTTACTCAATTGTCTTCTGACCTCTGCCCAGTTCATCAAAATCCTTCTTAAACCTTTGCATTCAGAACTGGATACAATACTCCAGGTGAAGCCTCAGAATGGCACAATATAGTATTACTACCATTTCCCTGATCCTAGAATTTACTTCCCTATTAATGAAGTGACAATTGCATTAGTGGTTTTTAACTGCTGCATTTTAATGCTGACATATTTTGACCTCATAGTCCACTAAAATTCCCTCGTATTTTTTTTAAAACCAATTGCGGCTAGGTGGTGCAGTGAGTAAGAGCGCCAGCCTTGGAGTTGGGATGACCCGAGATCGAATCTGGCCTCAGAAAATGAGCACCCACACATAAAAAATGACTAGCAGTGTAACCTTGAGCAAGTTACTTAACCCCAATTGCTTTAAACAAACAAACAA
The DNA here is from genome assembly GCA_011680675.1 of Gymnobelideus leadbeateri. Classification (NCBI taxonomy): domain Eukaryota; kingdom Metazoa; phylum Chordata; class Mammalia; order Diprotodontia; family Petauridae; genus Gymnobelideus; species Gymnobelideus leadbeateri. Next base: position 246,601 of record WOXC01001402.1, on the reverse strand, counting down.
ACAAACAAACAAAACAATTGCTAACACAGCCTCTCTCCTCTTATACTTGTAAAATTAAGAAGTCCAATCTTCTTTTTTTTTTTTTTACATGTAAGGAAACTGAGACCCAGAGAGGCTAAGTGATTTTCCCAGTATCACATACTTGGATCTGAGGCAGAAGTATAGTCCATTTCTTCTTGAGTATAACTGAATTCTGACCTAATTATCAACATTGGAATAATCCAAATAGTCCATGAATGTTGGTGGTTGGGCAGCCAGTGGCGTTGTCAGTTTATCTCTGGGCTTGGGTTCAAATAATTTCTTCTCTATTACTTACTACTCCCTATTACCCAGGTCACGTTATCTGTTTATGATGTGGTTGTCTCATAGGTCAATGGGATAGATTTTGAGTACATGGCTTTTAAGGTGCCTTCCAACTCTACGTCTATTATTTTATGATTTCTTAGAGGTCAAAATGGATCATGGTAAAGGCCAGGAGGAAGAGAGTAGGTGGGACTGTGTTTGGATAATCAATTAGTGTTTTTGACAATTCCTAACTGGCCAGCCCTATGAAATACCATCTTCAAAACAAATGTGTCTAGTCAATTCTATTGATAGATAATAAGCATCTGACGGTACTAACCCTGGGTAGAATCCGAGTTGGCAAAGCACTTTACATACATTAGTTTATTTGATTCTTGTAACACTCTTGGGAGGTAGGTGCTATTATGACCTCCTTTTTACAAGTGAGGAAACTGTTTTGAATAGGTTAAGTGACTCACCCATGGTCACGCAGTCAATATATATCTGAGTTTGGATTTGAATTCAGGTCTTCCTAATTGCAAGTCCAGGACTCTATCATTGCATCACCTGTCTTCCCTACGTAAACTACAGTTCCATGAAGTCAGAAGACTCAAGTCATGGCAAATAACCCAAATGGCCATGAAAAGATGCATTTCCTTGGGATATACATAGATTCAGGATGTGGTCAATGGCAGATAGCATATGAGAAGTAGCCTAAAAGGCATCAATAAGGCAAACATGACCATAGAGAGGGCAATGAATAAAGAATTACAATCCTACCTTAGGTGGGTTCTCATGAGATAATTAAGAGAGGCAGAGGAAAGATATTTTTGTGGAAGATTTCTTAAAAAACACAGAAACAAGAATTCACTGGACTCTGATGGGTAAGATCACAGGTTCATCTAAGTATGAAAGCACAGATTTTTAATGGCAAAAATTTCTGCTTTTCTGAGCAGGCTTCAGTGTATTGGTTTTCTTGATAAGGGGAATCGCCTGCATTCCTGTGAAAGCTCAAATCTTCTCATGAATACCAGAGAAGAAACACATTTCCAACCCCACCTGGAATGCACCAAGCCCCACCCCCCTTTTGGAAGGTGACACATTCACTCAACAACTATAAGGCAAAAGCTTAGTGTGGCTTCTTCCTGTAATAGTCCCAAGTCCCACTAAACTGGTCATACTCTTTCTCTCAGCCTATCCTTTTGAGCTGGAAAAGGAGCAGAGAAAGCAGCTGGCTAAGAATGAAGTCTGTGGTTCCTGACTGGATTTTCCTCTGGCTCCTCTTGCAATGATCCTTATTAGTACCACACTTGGACTAAGTGAGCAGATTGGCCAGCCTGGACAACTGTGCAGAACATACAGCACTTTTTGCTTGCTTGTTGATTTTAATTATACACATTTTGGGTAAGGCAAATGGATTTAACTGCATCCCATTCAGGAAAGATTTATTAAATACCTTCTATCTGCAAGGAATTATGCTAATGCTGCTAAGAAGAAAGCCAGAAATAAACAAGTCTCTGTCCTCAGAGAACTTACCTTCTGACTTTAGCCCAGGACTCATTGCAGTGCATTGCATTGCCCCCCTCTTTAATTCGCCTAGATAGTTAATTCCTGGCACAGTCTTCCAGGATCCAGCAGAGGAGTTATTCACCAGGGCAGTAACTAGAGCCAGGAGCAGCAGGGGACAGTCACAATACAGATGAGCAAATGGGTACCTTGCCTTTCCTTAGCTCTGTTACTTACATGATCCCTGCCCATTAAGAGAGACAGGCTTACTCTGGTGTTCAATAATTTTACAATAGTGAGTAGATAGGGAACAGGTTGGAATAATAAGACATACAGTGGTAGAAATGAAGGTTAGAGTGGGAAATGCTGTCTGGCAAAGTTAGGAACTCAACAAAGGGATTAGGAACCTAGTCTTACTTCATTGTCCAACTGCCATAAAATGGTGTAAAGGGAAAGAAATCTGTAATATGATTTTATTTTTGAAAATGCAATGTTGCCCTTAAATGTGATGTTTAATTTGGCAACAACTCCTTAACACTTGAATGAAAATGTCCTTCCCATGATACATTCTTTAAATACCAACCAGCTTGTGGAGGAATATATTATGCTTTCTCTCGCTCAAATAACCACCATTAATATCATTTGGATTGAGGCCTGGATTGGGAGAAAAGAAGAACTGGAAACCTGCTAGGAAGAATTAATAACATCTTTATTTTTCCCTCCTGAATTCTCAAAGCCTATGCCAGGAGACTGTAAGCTCTGGCAGGTCCTATCAAGATGGAGAGGCTCAGAGTATGGGCCTGGTGACAGATTGCCTCTTGTCCTAGGAACAGCCTAGCTAAATGGAGAGAGGCCCATTTACCAGGAGAATGACTGTGGGCTGATGAATTATTTGGCCCTGGCTACCCAAGAAATAGAGAAAACAGCACCAGTCAACTGGTGGCATAGCACAGGATGGATAGGCATGGAGATATTGTGATCTCCACTGGTATGGAAGAAACTCACAAGTGTTATCTATCAAGGCAGAATAATGGCTTTGATAGAATTATCAAATTAAGAAGGGGCCTTGGGAATCATGTAGCCCGACGGCTTCATTTAATATATTTATGATTCTAAAGTTTCCTTGATACTTTGCTTTAAACCACAGACTTTGCATTTTATTCCTAGCCTTCTATTTAATGTTTCCTACTTACAAACAAAAACTGTTCAACAAAATTGACTAGCAGAAGTGCCATTCCTTATAGCACAGAAAGCTTCCACCCCCGGGATGTCTTGCCTCTCTGCCAGGATGGGGAACTTGGGTTTCAGCAGAACTTTTCTGGGGGAACAATCCTAGTTGTTGAGATTAATCTGAAATTGACTGCCTTTTAGCATTGCTTCTGATTCCCCTGTGGCATATGGGATTCTCCTGATTTTGCTTCTTTCTACAATCAGTTCAGACAAATCTTCCCTTCTTTAACCGACTGTGAATTCCTCATATTTATCATTTCTTGTGGCACAATAACATCCCATCGCTATCATTTTCCAAGCTTATTTTTCAGCTTCCTCCTAGATCAGGGTGGGGAACATGCCGCCTGTGACCTAGAGGCTGACCTAGATCATAAAGACCTTTTTTGTTGTTCTCTGATTTTTACTAAAAGTAACACAACGTGCTAACTACAAACCTTTAGTATGCATGGGATCTTTTTTTCTATCTTAATTCCCTGGGGAATATGCCCAATATTGTGATTACTGAGTCAAAGGGTAAGAAAAGTTAAGTGATTCTTTTTCCTCACATAATTTCAAGTAATTTTCTAGAATTAACCCTTTAGTTTTACAGACAAGGAAATGGTGGTCTAGAGATTTTCAGTAATTTATCTCAGATCACCCGGGTAGTAAATAGATCTGGAATTTGACCCTATGTTCTCTGAAGCCCATCCTATTGTTCTTTGACTACAGCATGCCAACAGAAAAAATATACATTAAAAAAAAGCTGTTTAGTATCATTCTTTGAATGGTCACCTAATGAGGACCCGCATTTTCTCCATTCACTTTTATATAGAATTTCTTTTAAAGGCAGCATAGTGTAAAGGGTACTTCTCATTGTGTGACTCCTCAGACTCAGTTTCTTCCTCTATAAAATTGACCTAATAACAATAACACCTTCCTATTATCACTTAATAACAATGTCACTCTCCTGACAACAACCAAAAATTTGTTGTCAGGATTAAAGTTTATATATACATACGTGAGTGTGTGTGTGTATAATTTATATGTGTGCATGTATATATATATATATATATATATATATATATATATACACACATATATATGTACAATTATACATTTCTCTTTGCTTGATTGGAACCTGAAAGACAAAAAGTTATATACATATATATGTATTTATATTTATAAATACAGATAGAGGGAGAGATTGAATTTTGCAAACCTTAAAGTACTATGTAAATGTGGACACTTAATATTCTAGCTTTGCTTATGGGACTGACCAGCGCTGGCATCCTCCAGTTTTGAGGCCACATATGGCCTTCTAGATACTTAAGTGTGGCCTTTTGACTGAAGGATCTAGAAGGTCATATGTGGTCTTAGTGCTGTAGGTTCCCCACCCCTGGATTTTACTGGCTTCTATTCTCATGAACAAGATGAAGATATGTGAGACAAAAAAGGGTGTAGTTAGGTAGATTTAGTACTGGCTGAATGATAGACCAAAGATGAGTGAGCAGCTGGCCAATTTAGAAGGATGTCAATCAACCCATCAACATCATTCATTAAGTTCTTATATGATAAACACTGTGTTCCTGGTTAGACCCTCAAGGATTTGTATTACCAGGTTCAAAGTCTCGCCTCTACTCCTAACTCCAGGGGAGCTAAGAGAGGGGCTTCCTAGAAACAGGCTACCCTGCTTTGCCGATATGACTATATTCATGGATTCACTGTCTTTTGAACCATACCCCAGTTCTTTACCCCTTCACCACTTCTCTGTCCTCTTTTTTTACCCTCTCTCTCCCCTCCCCTAATCATTAGTTTTGCCCCAAGTGACCAAATTCTTAGATATTAATCCTGTTTCAAAGAAGGGTGGAAGCCTCCTACTTGGGGATGGTGCAGAAGGTTCTCTTTCTCAGGCCAGACTTGAACTAGATGGTTTTTGAAGCCCCTCTCAGATCTGAGATTCTGTGATTCTATTGGCCAATGTTTTTCTTCTGAATTACTATGATGAATTAATCCCAAATATATTGGTTGCTCCTAAAGATCTTGCCCCCATCTCCGTGTAAGAGCTTACACATGTGGGCTTCAGTGAATAATTTCTACTGGTGAAGGTCAAGTTGATGCCAGAATCCCAGGAAACTGGCAGCCCATTGTTGTCAATTACAAGAAAATCACAAGTGTAGAGCATAATTCCCATTGTGCTTCATCTGTTACTGAATGCAACTTTTTCTGTTAATTCACTGAGGTGAAGCTCTTGGCAAGTCTTTCTTTACCTTATCTATTTACTAGAGCCATCCTGAAATGATGCCCAAATCAGCTCTTCTCTTGGAGAATCTTTAAACAGAGAAAAATGTTAAGCACCCTTTCAGCTGACAGTAGATTCTAAATACATAAAATCAATTCACTTTTCCAGGCTGGCAGCCCTACAAGGGAGTTCACTTGTGTTTTCCCATTTTCTATTGCAAACACGTTGGCACTAGCTTTGAGAGTGATAAAAGTACAAGGCAAATGGAATTTGACCTGGTCAAATAGAACATTTCTGGGATAGCCTTTCAGAAGCCTCCACAAATTGGATATCTGATTTAGAAAAGTCAAGATTCTTTCCTCTTTACCTTCCATCCGTTGGTGAGGAATTGGGTATCTGAAAGGCATGTGGAGCCCCTTCCTGTGATAGGTCCCTACCACATGCTAATGGTGGTTCATTATTCAGCCCTATGGTAATTCATTCATTCTCAGAGAAACTACCTCCCAGGTCTCTGACAGTGAGCCATTTCATTAGGGTTCATCTTGTTTGCTGAACAGCAGTTGGGGAAAACAAACACACATTGAAAGCATGTAGGTGCGCGCATACACACACACACACACACACACACACACACACATCAACACAAAACCAGACAAACCCAAATCTAAAAGGAGAATCAGGTAACATTACAGAAAAGCAACTCATTTTTTTATCAAGACTAGTGTGAAACCACAGAACCGTGCAGAATTTTGAGTTGTCCTGGATGAAAGATTAAAATAATTCAGAGTGATTTGTTGCAAGCAATGTGACAGGTCAGCAAATTTGAATCTCATTTGAATGCAACACCTATCACCAGCGGAGGTGTAGGCAGCCGATCTGTCGGTGCTTCAGCAAGTCTCTCCTCTGCAGTGTGAAGGGAAAAGAAGCCAGATCCTAGAACTGCACACAGCCAGGTATGCAGTGGAAAGCAGACTTTTGCTCGATGCCCCAAACTTTGTGGCAACTATACATTTCTCCTTGCTTGATTGGAACCTGAAAGACAAATAAAGTCAGTGTTTATTTTTAAGTGATCCCTTTTTGATATTACTAAGACTGTTAGCAAAATATTCTTCCTACTAGCTTTCCCTTCCCCCTATAAATTTGGACTTGCAGCATTGCTTTAGTAGAGTGGCAATGATGATGAGGAAAGTTTATATGACCTTGAGGTCATCTAATCCATCTTCCTACAATTACAAATGAAAAAAAGTAAGGCTGAGAGAGATGTGGATTGTCCAGGGTCATATAGTCAGTAAACAGCAGAGCTGGGATTCAAAAATAGATTCTCTGACTGACCCTAGGGCTCATCCCCTGCTCCACAATGGACACAAGGCAGCCTTGGGTGATATAATGAGAAAAAGCTCTCACTTCCAAGGAAGAGACATGACCAGGGTGCTGAGTGCTACTGGTAAATGACAAAAAGAAAGTTATTATTTTGCCTGATCATATGTGAAGGATTGTGACTCTGGGCTACAGGTACTCTAAGTGACAGAATTAGGAAGGGGGAACACATATATGCACATACCTGTATGTGTGTGTGTATATGTGTGTATACACTGGGGCATATATAATGAACTTCAAATCACAGGATTTGAGTTTAAAACTCATCTCCCTTACTTATTACTTGTGTGACCTTGAGTAGATAGATATCGAAACTCTCTGGTCTCAGATTTTTTTTATAATTAGTAAAATTAGAGGGTTGGATTAGATGGCATCTATATTTTCCTCTTGCTCTGGATTTCTAATCCTATGACCATCTGAAAATGAGTCGTCAAGTAGTTGGTGAATATAATTTCATTTCTTTTAATAAGTTATATTGGGACTTTTTATTGATATCACACAAACATTTTCAGGCATTCCCACCAAAGCATTGATCTTTCCTCTATGTAATATGGAAAAAAAATGCTAAACAGAGTAAACAATGACTACATAGGTAAATATTTGTAGTGTTCTGTATAACTCTGTACAAAAAGGAGCTAATACTATTTTTCAAATAATAACAATAGTATCAAACATTTACATAGTATCTATAATTTTGCAGACCCTGTGCCCTTTTTTATCCTCACTACAACCCTGGGAGCTAGGTGCTATTTTTATGTTCATTTTACATATGAGAAAACTCAAGCAAATAAAGGTTAAGTGACTTACCCAGACTCGGACAACTTGTAAGTGTCTAAGACCCGACTTGAACTCAGGCCTTCCTGAGTCCCGGCCCAGCACTCTGTGCTCTGTGCCAGGTACTTCATGTCCCATCCATTCTAAGATTGGGTATTATGCTTTCTCAGAGTCCAGCTTCCTATTAGTGTTTGTGAAAACATTTTATTGCAAATTGTGCTTTCACCCACTGTGCTGTGGACAGGATTCTCCCTAACAGACTTACATCAGTTTCACTTGGGGGTGAAATTGGGCTCATTCAGTTTCCCAAAATAAGTTGCCCTCTGCTTTTCTAGTAGACTCTTGACAGTCAAATATATTACATTCCGATCTTTTAATATGGCAGGCAAATATATTCCTGGTTTGGACTCATTACTTATTTATGAGTGTCATTCACATGACACAGAGAATATAGTCTTTATGTATTATTATTCTTTAGAAAAGCTCTGAATAATCTACACTTACAAAAACGGCTTGAGAAATCCAATAAAATGAAAGAAAAGAGAAAATAAGGCTCACAGGATAATGGCTACTTTTCAGACAGAGATGAAATAGTTTGATTATAAAGGAGTTTTCCGAAGTGTTTCAGAATACTCTGTCCTCTTTCCCTCACCTTATCTCCTGCCTGCAGTGATCGGGGGTTAATGAGGCATGGGACAGTCCGTGTCAGAGGTCAAGATAAGGAGGAGAGCACAATTGTCTAGCATAACAGTCTGGGCCCTTCCAGATAGTATTCCTGCCATGGAATCTTCAAACATAGATGACTTTACCCAATTATTGGACTTGATGCTTAATGCCCTCCTTTTCTAACCTCATTTTTAGCTCTTTAGCTGTCACTTAATATTAACACACCTCTCTTTACATTGGTCCATGTTGACCCATTGATTCAAGAGCAACTTTTTTTTTTTTATTATAATCCTGCTTAATCAAACACATGCCTAATGGGCAAAGTCCATCCAATTATCTCTTTAATTAATTATGTCCCTACACTCCAGTGTACCCATGATTTAATCAGCACGAGATCTCCTTTCAATGATGTAGATTATAATTCTTTCACACTTTTTCAACACGTGGGACTCTTGTCCAATCTCCTCCCCATCCCCCCCCAACTCCCATCACTACCAACATATTCTCCAGAAGTGGCAGTGATGGGAATCCTTCCTCAACTCCTCCTGACATCCCAAAGAGGCCTATTCTGGTTATCCTATGTACTAACCACTGACTAATCTACCTTCTTTTTATAAGCAAACATTTCTTTGGTGATATCCACAGCATTACATCTCAAATTCCATCATTCTCTGCCTATAATGCTCAATAACCCATTCCATTCTGGGACAACTTGAATTGGGAGGAAGTTTTTCCCTCTCAAATGCATCTATAATTTCCATCCATTGTTCCTAGTTTTATCCTCTCTGCTCAAATGGGACAAACCTACCTCCTTTCCCACAAGACAGACCTTTAAATATTGACACCGTCTTAGTCCAATCATCATTCACCTCTCTTCTTCAGGCTAAATCTCTTTGACTTAATCCTCCTCACCTTTACAAAGTGTCTTTAAATAGTCTCTTCTTGAGATGGGAGTTGGTGAACTTTTTATTAGGGTATCTTGAAAGTAAGTATCTCTTTCTATAGAAATACCTACATAGCAGTGTGGAGCATTGGGTAGAGTGCTAGACTTCAAGTCAGGTATACCTGAGTTCAAATCCAGCCTCAGATACCTACTAGTTGTGGGATCCTGAGCAAAAGGCAACCTTATTCTGCTTGAGTTTCCTCATCTTTAGCTGAGGATAAAAATAGCATCTCTCTCCCAGGGATGTCATAAGAATAAGAATGTGTATTCTTTCAAGTACTTTTTAAACCTTTCAATGCTATATAAATGATAGCTATTCTTATTATTACTCTTTTATCAAATAATTTTATGGAGTATAAAATTGAATGAAACATTGACATTGAAAATGAAAAAAGAAGAGAAAAACATCCCTTATTTCTTCTATCTCCCCATTATTTGTAGCCTCACATGTTAAGGTTATTACATAAAAGTCTTGCTGTACTTCAGTGAACAGCTTAAAAAAATAAATTGTCACATTTCCAATTGTAATCAAGAAATATATTCCCTAGTGCCTAATCGTATATTGCTTTATTTCATGAAGAAGTTACCCTCAAAAATGAAATGTGTGATTAAAAACCTGTATCACGAGAAAAAAAAATCTGTTGGAAATGGATTATGGGTTCTGAAACATGGCTTATGTGGTGATTTATTTAATAGTCCTTTTCTCCTTTTAATCTGTATATGAGAAGAGGAAAAAAATAATAATGTAGGAATATTGGGAGTCACAGGATGAAAAGGAAAATTTTCTCAGTTGGTATGTCCATGTATTTTTAGATTTCATTTATTTATTTATTTTACTTGTTTCTTCATTCCTTTTTTGTGTTGTTTTTTTTTTTGCTTTCGGTTTGGGGCATTCCATTTTCTTTTTTTCCCCAAAATTTTATTTTAGACTCAGATGCCAGAACACAAATAGAGAATAGAGAAAAAAACAGAAATATATCATAAACTTAAATATTGGGACTTAAATACAAAGTTAGAAAGAAATAAAACCATATCATGTGCATAGCAGAACATGAGAGAGGATTCAAAATAGGTAACAATAAATTTTCATTTTGAAAAAGCCTACATGATAATTAATACTCGTTGTGTTGAGGATTGTCCATCTTTTCTTTGCTTCCTTCTGAGTTTTCTTTTGTTCCCTGCTGTGTACTTTTTTGCTATAATGTAGTGGAAAGAGTATTCTGACTTTGCAGTCAATAGTATGGAAGCTTTTGGAGGACAGACTTTACGTAGTTCCTGTCTTTGTTTCCCCAGAATGTTGCTGAATGCCTTGTATAATGTCAATATTCCTGGAACCTTGATAGATGACATTGTTCTCAATAGGCTATACAACCAGCCAGATGTGTTGCTTTGTTTCCACAAACTGGAAAAACGGTGGTGCATTTTCTAGGTTAGATAGATTTCTGCCTGAAGAGTGGCTTCAATGTTTGGATGTCTGATCTGCTGCCTAAGTTACTTACATCTGCCTGGGTTGGTATTTGCTTAGAGACCACTTGTCCAATGAGGTCATATTTGACTTTCTGGCTATCAAGTCTTTTGAGAACTGTGACACATGCATTTAATTCTAGTGGCATCATTCAGAAAGTGCCTGAAAATCTGAATGTTCAGAGAAATCAATGAGCATGTGTGCCCAAACACAGAAGTTTGCAGTTCTAACTAGTTGGTTAGTCATAGCCAGCAAATGCTATCGTGACTTCCAAAGGAGGCATTGAGAATTGGACAAGTGTACCAAGAACTGTGACTTTATTGCTTCATTTGCCTTGAAGAGTGCAAATGCCATTCTTTAAAGATAAGGGTCTGTGTCATGGATTGAAAATTGGAGTTAGTACAGGCATTTAGCCTGTCCCCTTCATTTTACATATTGAGATACGAAGACACACAGAGCTTGGGTGATTTCCCCATGGTTATACAGTAGTGAATGTCAGAAGCAGAATTTGAACTTGGGTCTTTGAGCTCTGGATACAGTTCTCTTTTATATACCATTCTGTCTCCTGCCCTCATCAGCATGAATTCTAGTATGTATCATGAATGGGATTACTTATTAATATTATTTTATAGCAACAAGCAGTGATGCAAATGAATGTTGTGTATTGGAGTTGAGGGTTTCAAAAAGCTTTCTTCTTCCCTCACCTCCCTTCCTTTCCTCTTCCCCCCTTCATTTCCTCTTTCTCTCCTTTATTCCCCCATTCTTTCCATTCTTTTACTCTCCTTCTTACCCCTTCTTCCTCCTATCCCTTTCAAGATATCCCCACAGTCTGCCTGATATCTATAATTCAAAGAAATATACTATGCTTTGCATGCATTTGAACTACTTATCCCACCATCCCAGGGCATATGCTTTGAGTTACCTCTCTAAATCTGGTTGATAGATTTTCACTTATCCATCCAAATTTATCCAGTCCCACTTGTGATCAAGTGCCGGCATTTCTGAACTGGCTGGCAACAGTCCATCTCCATGGAAAGAATAACGCTAATATTAACTCATGTCCATAGAGTTCTTTATCATTTACAAAGAATGAAACTAATTAGGGCACATGGGAGCTGGTTGCATGGCTGGTCTCATCCTCAGCACCCTGTTCTGACAGAGCTCACCAGCTTTCCTGTTCTAGTGTGTCCTGTCCTTAGGTATCCCTTTCCCTAAAATACTAGTAACTGGCAGAACCCAGTATTTTCTCTAGCCAATTTCACTCATACAAAAAATCCTGCCAACATGTACCACACTTCTGCCTACTTATTTGCAATGTTACAACAGAGGAAAAGCCTGGGTGCTGAGCCATGATAGCCTCACTCCTCAATTTACCCAGCTTTTTCCTTAGACTCTTCTGTCAGCTCTCAGTGCAACCTGAAACCAAGCACCAGTGGACAGCATTCTCTCATTTGATGGGTTTTCATACATGGGGGGATTTTCTTGGCTTTCTCCTGTTAGGCAGGCTGAATTGTAAGCAGTCCCAAGTGCCTCCAGAGACATTATCTTTCTTTTTCTTTTTTCCCCTCCCATGCTACTGGTAATCACTCCTGTTCTGACACCCATATGGCAAGAGATGAGGTGAGAAGCTCAGAATGTAGTCTTTTCAATACTATCACAGAGTGATTTCTTGGAGAAAGAATTTCTGGCTTTGAGTGGTTCCCATATTTAAAGGAGGATTTGGAGAAGCTGTGAAGCAGTCAAAGATGAACTATTAAAATGGACAAAGGGAGGGAAAATGGGACAATAAGGGAAAGGAAAAGGCATTGTGGCTGTTCAGCTCTGTAAGACACAACATTGGGGCAGCTTGTATGAAATAAGGATGAAAATGAAAGTGAAACATGATCGTGGACCCCATGAAAAGCTTTACTTACTCAGGCCTGGTTAGCATGTATCTGGAGTGTCATATTCACTTCTGGGCCCACTTCAGGAAGGTCAATGAGAAATTAAACAGCATAGGCAAGGACTCCCAGGATGATGAAGATCATGCAACCATGAAACATAATTAAATTAACTCGGCTCTTATTCTAGAATAGGTGTTTTCCTGCTCTTCTATCATGTCCCCGCTCACCATCTCCTTAACTTTGTAGGCCAAAGTGCCCTCCCTTCTGGTCACTGCCCATTATGTGAAGTCCCCAGTTAGAAGGTGAGGTCCCTGACAGCAGGCACTATCTTTGCTTTTGTTTCTGTATTTCCAGGGCTTAGCACGGTTTGTGGATCATAGTTACACTTAAATGTTTTCATGCAGTCTGTTGTTTGTTGGTGTCACTTGCCCCAGTTTGCGTAGGTGAAATGTAAAAGAGGAAGAATTCTCTGGCTCAGAATTCCACCGTATCACCACTTGTCCAAAATCATAGATCCAGTGAGTGGAAGTAATGAATTTGTGTCAAGTACTCTGACCTCAAAATCCACTCCCCTTTCTACTACCACCATGCTTCTAACAACAACATACTGCCCCCCACTCCCACCCCCACCCCCAGGAAGCTGTGAAAAGTATTTAATGAAGACATGACTTGATCAGAGTTATAAATTTTGGGACTTCAACCTACTAACATTAGGCAAGATAATATTAAAATCCTTCAGGTTAAGATAGACTGAATCATCTCTCTACACAGAGAATGGAAAAAGAAATGACAGCTTAAAACAAAGGATCTCGAAGGATGTTTTTAACTGTCCCAGTGATAATATGTAGGATCAAATTTCTATAGGAAGGCATGAAAATGGATAGTCTTGTCTAGATATTGCATGATTCTGTGATATAGAAATAGCTTGAGGTAGATTGGGTAGGATCTTTCTAGATGACTTTTTAATTGTAAAAGTTTGAGAGGGAGTGTGGTTTAAGTGGAGAGAAATTTGCCCTCAGAGTCAAGAACACCAGGCTTCAAGTCCTTCCTAGGACACATACTGACTGTCTGCTCCTGGGTAGGTGATTTAACTGCTTTGTGCCTTCAGACAACTCTAAGAATACAAATTTCAGAGAATATTTGAACCTGAGTTAGAGAAAAATAATTCCTCATTAGAAGCTCTGTTCATAAAAAAACATTGAAAATTGATGTAATCAATTTAAAGTTTCATCACTACTTACATTCCAATTAATTTCATTGTGTAAAATATCCTAATAAAATTTCAGTCTCTCCTGCTAAGTTCTCATCAGGCAGGGTTCTCTGTGCATTTTTCTCATTCAAGTTTTTTTTTCTAGGTAACTTCCAGAATTCTCTCTTAGACCCATGTTTGTCTGCCAGCTACATGACCCAAGCTTCTCACTAATAAACATAGTCTAATCAAAAGCATTGTTCACAAACGTGTGTATCTATTCATGCACATTACTGGACTCTGTATCCCCAGAAACTCTTCATGGTTCCTACTTGAATAAAGAGGAGCTCTCTAATTCAGGACGTATATGAATCAAGAGGGAGTGTAGTACTCCTGGGCTCAAGTCCTCACTTTGAACCTTTTTGTTGTATATCCCCAGACAGAACATTTAATGCATCTGGGATTGTTTATTTATCTGTGAAATGTGGGGGCTTAGATGAAGTCACCATTCTAGCCTGATATCTTTGATCCAGATGTCCTCAGGATGCTTCCTATCTAAAGCACCAGAAAGCAAAAATCAAATTTCCCCATGATTTTTCCTATTTCTTCTTTAATCTCCTTGGTAATTTGGCAGTTTGAGGAAGACTTGAGCCAATATTTTGCCTTCCTAATCTGTTCTCTGTACCTCAAAAGATGGTTTCATTGACATTCCACTTGGGGCAATCATTTCAGTTTACTTAGGACCAGGAAAATGCAGCTTGCTGCTGTGCACCTGTTGGCCTGGAATTGTTGGAATCTTAAGGGAGGAACCATTTTCTCTCGATCCATGAGAACCTACAGCAGATGTTCAATTTGGTTAGTCTCCAAAAAAAAGTGTTGGAAAACTGGGGATGGGGGGAGGTATGAGTGGAGCATCTGTTTTATAAAAATTTCTGCCTCACCCACCTTCTTGAATGCCCAGTCAGCTCTATGTTAGACAATTATCTCACTAAATAAAGGCTCTGACCATCTTTATTTTTCCACATATATATATATATATGTCTACATATGTATATATTTAATGTATTTTACACATATAAAGGAAGATGGAGTCACATTCTGACATTTGTACAATTATGCCAATATTTCAAAGTGTAGCTTATAACAGAAGCACATGGTGTGGGAGTGTATAAGTGAACCTATTGAACATTGACTGGAAATTCTTTGAGGACAGGAACTGTTTCCTCTTTTAACTTTGCATCCCTAGCACCTAATGTGAACACTTAGTAAATGCTTGATTTTCGATTCATTAAATAAAACAGGGATGGTTTTATATTGCCCTTTAAAGTTTATCATTTTATTTCAGTCACATCAATTCTATGAGTTTAGCACTGTTTCTAGCTCCATTTTACAAATGGGGAAACTGAGGCTTAGTGAGGTTATATATAGCTACTCGGTTTATCCTGACTCTAAGTCTAACACTCTAACCACTATTAAAGTTCATTAAAAATGAACTGCAGTATGATTAAACCAAGGCCATATAATAGTAATAGTAATTAATAATAATAAAAATAACATATTAATTAGTTCTTTGTGGTATATAAAAAGGTTTACATTTATTATTTCATTTGATCCTTATAACAGTATTGTGAGATAGATATTGGGATATATGTCCTTACCTTACAAATTCGGAAACTGATGCACAAACAGGTCTCAATGGCTTACCTGATATATAGATATCACAGTGATAAGGTTGGGATTCAAACACAGAACATCTGAATCGAAGCGAAGTGTTCTTTCCACCACTACGTGTTGCCTTGTCTTTCATCTTTCATTTTTCAAATACACAGGAGAAAAACTGCCCAATTCTTCCTGCTTCCAAGGAGACAAAATCACCTTTTGTAACATAACACAGGGCCATTAGAACCAAAAGCCTGATATGAAATTTAGAAGCTGAACAGCTCCCAGGAACACATCAGAGGCGACCTACATAAAGAAACTTAGCCCCAGCAACCCCTCCTTTGGGGAAATCTATCTTTGTTCTTTCTTGTTCAGTTGAGGAGAGGGGGAAAAAATCTCTTGCCTAAAAAATGGTGAGACAGAGCCCAGATGGAGGATCCCTTGATGGGACCAATTTGCATCGTGAACACACTCTCTAGTAGTGTACATTCCAACAGTTACACCTTCTCATTTCTCATCCTTTCTTAATGGGACTCTGCTCAGTTGGACTTTGTCAAATGCTTATTTCAAGGGTGCTGCCACTATTCTCAGCTCTCTTTGGGTCAGGCCAGCAGGGATGTGACTGTCTTTGACCACTGATTGGGTTGATTCCTCTGGCAACAAGGAAGGTGGTGAAGCAGCCGGTAGGCCCAGGGATCCATTTGAGACAGGAGCAGCAGTTGTCCAGTGAATTGCAATGATGATTCCATAACTCTTGGCTTCTTATAAGTAATTGCAACTCTAAAAACAAGCAATAAAAAGAAAAGAGACATACACATATATGTATTTTAGATTTGATAGCTTCCTTCTCATATTTAGAAAGAAAATGACTTGGTTAGTCCTGATCTCTTTTGTAGAATAGGAAAACGAGACCTACCTATCTTCCCATTCTTTTCACTTCACTAAGCCCATGTCTTTGTGTAGGTCCTCTGATTCCCAGTGCAGAATTGAATCCAGGGATTCCAATGTCTATTTTGAGGATAGATTTCATTAATCCCAGCTTCATATGGGTGAATAAGAGAAAGCACAGGACTATGGGCAGTTTAAAGTGAGCCATTCTATGAAACAACAAACAGCAGGGCATACCTGGGACCCAGACCCATTAGTTTTGTCACTCATGTTCTAGCTCAGGTAAGTGTGGTGAATTGAATGGCACCAGTTGAGGGGCAAGGGTCTTTTGATAAGTCATCTGACTTCTTGGTTCAGAGATTCCTAACCTATAAAATGGAGGGTACTACAGTCAAGGTTTCTGATTTGTGTAAATGATCTGTCAGCATCATAATGGAGATCATCACGGAGAACCCCAGAATCTCACCTATACCACTGATTTCTAGGTAAATGAACCCAGAACCCAATCCCATCTCTGTGATGTATACCTGCATGATATTGGCTTGGTCGTTTACCCTCTTTTAAGATCTACAAAAGGAGAGACTTGGGCCAGTCCCTTTTATCTACAAATCTCTGACTCCTCTGAGACTCGAAATAAGTCATACTTGGATATTCTGCACATACGCTATTGCTATTCCACACCTCCCCGCTTTGGTCATCAAAATTCTTGGCCCTTTAACTACATGAGGTTATTATGAGGACTGGGGAAAGTCAATTTTGTGAAACACTTGAGATCCTTCGGGGAAACTTTCTGTTTTAATATTACATATTTAATCTTTTATAAATCTCCCATATAATGCTTAATCAGAATGCTCTTGGAAAGATAAACAATCAAAATAAGCAAATGCCAAAGAACTGAGAAACAGACAATTCCCCAAAAGACAGTCACAAGGTCAGGAAGCTCCAAACTTCTGAGCTCTTTTTTCCCCACAAAGCTAGCCTCAGTTTTTGCATGAATCATGAAAGCAAAGTATTATTTGCAGTAATAAACTTAACTCACAAGGCTAAAAGTTTACTCACCTGGCCTCCTACCCAGAGCACTCTGTTTTTAATAAACCAAAAATTGTCATAACTCCGATGGTAGAAATAATGGTGGCATAGTAATGATAGTTTGCAAATATATTGGACAGTGAGTTAGAATCATAGAATTTGGAAGTGGAAAAAGAAAAACAGCTTGGAGATCATGAAATGCCTTTGTTCACAAAAGGAAACTGGAGCCCAGGGAAATATTACATAATACTAATTTGTTAAATAATTTAGTTAATAATAATGTTTATATAATACCTATGATATGCCAAGGAGAGTTCAGCACTTTATAACTATGTAACTATATAATTATATAACTATATATATATGTATATATATATAGGTATATAGATAGATATAGACATAGATATAGATATGGATAATCTCATTTGGTCTTCACAATAACTCTGGATGGTAGGTACTATTATTATTCCCATTTTATAGATGAGGAAACTGAGGCAAACACTGATTAAGTAACTTGTCCAGGGTTACACAATGAGTAAGCATCGAGGTCAGATTTGAACTCAGGTCATCCTGACTCCAGATCTAGCACTCTCTCCACTGTACCACCTAACTCCCACCCCCTGACTTGACCTTGGCAGGGTTTATTCCCAAATGATCTGTTTTGGAGGTAATTTTATATGACGATGGCCCTCTCTGTATACTAGTAAAAATGAAGCAAACTAAGCAGGAAAATGTATCTGTTCATGGATATGTTCAATGTAGTGTCAATGAATGCTGGAGCGTCAATACTGTCTTATTTTTTGTGGGCTTACCTTAAAGAGCTATGGTGAATAAATCGGACTAAATCTCTTTAAGCCCACTGAACCTTTTGGTCTGTCAACTGACCTTCTTGGTAATTTTCCTTCTTGTTAAAACAAAGACCGCAAACTTAACCTACTTCAAAATAAAAGGGGGAAGGAGACAATTCCTCATATGTATCTACAAAGTCAAATATCAGAGTAATAGGTGTGACATGAGAAGAATACTATTTAAGACGTGAAAAAAATCTTAGGAAGAAATAGACAAGATGGCAGAATAAAAATAAAACCCATGGCTTCAGATGTTTGTGGGAAATGCAGGGGGAGACGAACTTCATAGTTGTTACTGTGTATTAGTGAGGTGTGACTCATGATTGAATTCTGGTTGTGGGTCACACAAGATGCTTCATGTCACATATTCTGCCTTTGTACCAGTCATCCCCATGCCTGGAACACCTTGCTTCTTACTCATAGGTCCCTCTCTTCCTTTAGGATGAAATTCAAGGCTCATTTTTGAATGAAGCTTTCTTGTCCCTTTTCTCCAGCTTCTAGGAAGTGTATTGTAAATGGAGAATGTTTTCTTCTTTGTTCTGTACCCTCAGCACCAAACGTGGTATCTGGCATGTAGTAAGAACTTAATCAATACTTATTGAATTCTTGGTAGGACTATTATTCTGGGTGGATGCTATGACGGAGAAATCACTGAACTACCCTACACTTTGTGTTCTACCCTCTAAAGAGAATAATCTTTGAACTGGGAAAGAGAAAACAACTGGTTGATCCAGTTAAAAACCACGATAAGTAAGGGCATGGTAGGAAAGCACTTAACTTCCCTCAGTGCATTCAAGTCCTAGACCTCAACAAACTACACACCAGGTTACTGAAAGAAATGAAAGATGTGGCTCCTGAGATATTATCAATAACATTTGAACAAATTTGGGCAAGAGGAAATGTTCTACACAATTGACATCAGGACTTTAATCTAGAGCTAGACTCCAGATTCAGCATTTAACTATTATGTCACAGGATCTTTCTACTGGGAGGGAGGTCTTCAGGGTAATGGCTCAAAGTTTTGTCACTGTCTCTACTCAGTCAAATATAGTCATCAGTGACTTAGATTGAGACAAAAATGGACAAGCTGGCCTCTGAGGTATCTTCCAATGATAAGATTCCATGGTTTTGAGATATTGACACAGAACACTATTTTAGGGTTCATGAAACAGAAGGGGCTAGTCATGACATTTTCATTGGTTTATAGAAGTAATAATGGTCATGAAAGGAAAAAGGAAGAAATGGGAAATATTAACTGCCTCTTTCTGAAAATCAGGGCATGGTAGAAAAGGTTGGAGAATGAGACCTTTTCACATTCATTTCTGATGTTACTTTTCTCCTTGCTGCTAATAACCATGAGGAAAGCTCTTGACTTTGCAGGTCATCATTGAACAGTGATTGAACAATGATACAGTCTATGCTAGATGTCACTTGGGTAACTTTTGTGGCATCCATTTCTACAAAATTATTAATATGATGGTTCAAAGAATCCGTTTCACACAAACCTTTTCTGAACATTATATTGTAATGATTTTTTTTGTTCTTTTTGCTTTTTGTAACAAAGAAAATCATTGAGAAATGAGATGCTATTTCTTTCCTGTTTCCGAAGGGTCAGCATGAATAGGAAAAAAATCACATTAAAGAAGAAATGGTGATGTGTTGTTCTAGATGAGTGGCAGATGTTTTAGTAAGAATTTATATTTTTGCATCATTTTAAGATTTACATGGAAATGTAGCATAGGTTCTGGGCTCATTGTCCGAGTTCCCTCTCCCATCAGATTACAGACAACCCTGAGGGGGGCTACTCTTCTTCTAAAGGTTCTTAGGGAAACCTTGAGGGGATGGTGGTGATTTTCTGTTACTGTTGCTCATGAGCCCCCTCTGGTATGTGCTTTCTATTTGTTAAAGGTTGATATCAACTAGTCAGACAAAGTAAATTCTTTTTTTTTAAAGTAAGAATGTATAATCGATACAGTAGATATAAAACATTCCCCTCAAAAATTTGAGGTATACTCTCCCCAAAGTAGCTTAGAAGAAAGTGGGTTTCCCCCATCCTTGAGTGATTCTTTTTTTTTTTTGAAAAAGGAAATCAAATTTATTTAAAAGTAAAAAACCCACCCAGACTTGCCCATTCCTATCATAGGATCATAGCTTATGGGAACTGGAAAGACCCCTCAAGATCAACTAGCTCAACTTCATTTTACAGATAATGAAACTATATGGCCCAGAGGAGAGAAGTGACTTTTCCAAAGTCATACAGGTTGGGATCTGAACCTGAGTCCTCTGATTCTAAGTGCAGAAGTACAGTGCTCCTTCTACCAGGCCACACTGTCACCAGGACTGAGAGTTGGACAGGCCTGTAGATATCACTTGAATGTGCTCCCCCTTTTGTACAGTGAGGGAGAATGGGGCTCAGAAAGTCCACATGCTGTCTCAAGCCAATTCAGCTGGTCATAGGCTCTACCTTCATTCTCTTGGGCAGCCGTGGGGTGGGGGAGGCAGGAGGCTGCTCTCGTTTGCTGCCTTCCTGTGATCTATGGCGTTGGGCAGGGGGCTTTGCCTTGGGTGTTGTGGGCAGGGCTGACACGTTTGGGGGCTTAGCCTTCACCTGTATCAGGAGGGGAAGCAGGGGTGGAGACCATTCCACCACAAGGGGCCTGTGCCACCCAGGGATCTACAAGCATAGTTGCTTCATGAGCTGGCCATGACATCATCGACGTAGCCATGAATTCAAAGGTCAGCTTGGTGGCTTTCAGGTTGACTATGACCAAGTGGCCTCCTTTGCATTTTGTGAGGAGAGGCAAGTTGCCACTGGGTCGAATCTGCAGTGATGTCTCCAGAGTGATGGAGAGATCTGCATTTCTTCAGGCTTCATCATCAAGGTTGAGGTCTCGCTCAGGCAGGGCATCTTCCCAGTCCAGGATGGTGTCCCTCAGTTCCCCTCTGCAGGTCCAGAGGCCTCAGGCCTTTGCCATGGTGCATAGCTGGCCCGTGGCCTTGAGGCTCATGCTGCCCGCCACCACATCCCGGACATACTGAGTCTTACACTTGGCACATTCTTCCACGAACATATTCCCATGAAGCTCAGCCAGTTTGTCCCTGGGGAAGCCCAAGCACACGTGCAACCCATCTACATTCTGGCTCACTCATCACTTCAGGATGCCCACTCACTCCAGTTGTAGCAGGGCCATGTGGGTTTTAGAAGGCTGGGGCACTCTCAAATGTTATGTCAAACTTTGGTGCCAGGCCCGGTTCCTCCATGGTCCACACACCCTCGGGGCCCCTGAAGTCTGGGATGCCTGAGGAAGTGCTGATACCTGCACCCATGTGAAACGCCATGTTGGAAGATCCCTGAGTCATCTGGGCCAGCTCCCATACTTTCCTTTCTAGCTCTTCAGGGGGGTCGAAGATCTCAGGGAGCCCACAATTGCCCTTATCCGCATAAGGCAAGAGCCTCGTAGTTCACTGACATCGTCTCCCAGGCTGAGGCCTGGCTCGGCCCGGCCTGGAGGCCTCCTCCCCTCAACCTCCAAGTGATTCTTTCTTAAGACCTATACAATGATTGTTCCACTACTATTCGGATCGGCCATATGAATACTAGATTTTAACTAACTCCTTGTTTTTATTTAATTCTCACAGAGCCTGCTTAATTCTCTTCACCCAACCATGAGATATTTCTCATGGAATATCATTTGCCTTCCTCCAGTGGCTCAAAAATCATTTCACTCATCCTTTGATTGTTCACTCTTAGCTTATGCCTTTAATTGATTATCAATCAGTTCAGTGGAGAAGGGCTATGGAGCAGTTTTCTTACAGACATTATTATCCATCATAGTGGTGAATTTGTGTGGCGCCATGGACAGGAGTCTCCCAGGATGGTCAGACATGCATGGATGGAGTCTGTTCTGCATTATTGGAGGGAACTTCCGAATAAATAAGATCACAGATTCATTGGAAGAATTGAATATATTATGGTCCTCATTTGAGAGGTGGAAAATGGAAGGTGGGCACAGTTTCATGACTTGCCCACTTTCAGAGCTAGTAAGTAGCAAATCCAACAGTTTAAATACAACCCTAAGTTTAAAAGTTCTGGATCTGAAATCAGAGGACTGTGGTTCAGACCCAAACCCCAGGACTTCATCATTGTGTGATATGAGGCAAGTAATTTTCCTCTCTGGGCCTTAGTCTCCTAATCTATAAAATGAATGTGTTAAGCTAAATGATGTCTAGAGTTTCTTCCAGCTGGTGAATCTATAGTAAAATTTTGTATTGTGATTCCTCCAAACTCTTTTTGCTTTCTTTCAGATTCCTCTGTATCTTTCTATTTTTATTTCTGATTCCCTATCGATAGTAAACTCTGAAATATATGTAGTTCATTCTATTCAACAAAGGAAACATTTATAGGATCATAGATCTAGTGCTGGAAGGGTCCTCAGGAGCCATAAAGTCCAACCCCTTCAATTTGCAGATGAGAAAATTGAGACCTGACCAAGGCAGGGGATAGGAGACTGAAGAAATTGATTCCAGATCAAAAAGATTGATTATAGTGGTGCAGCCAGGTGGCTCAGTGGATAGAGCACAGGATCTGAAGTCAGGAAATGTTGAGTTCAAATCTGCCCTCAGACACTTGTTAGCTGTGTGACCCTGGGCAAGTCACTTCACTTTGTTTTCATCATTTCTTCATTTGTAAAATTAACTGGAGAAGGAAATGGCAAACCCCTCCAATATTTTTGCCAAGAAAACCCCAAGTGGGGTCATGAAGGGTCAGACATAACTGAAATGGCTGAACAAGAACAGTGATTGTAATATAATGTTGGGGGGTGTTATTTGAACCTCTGGCTCCAGATATAATACTCTTTTATTGTACCATGCTACTTCATAGTCTTTATTATTAGTCAAGCATTTATTAAGCACCTACTGTGTACCCAGCACTGTGATAATGTCAGGGATACAAATAAAAAAAAAGATTGTCTCTGTCATCAAAGATCTTACATCTAAAGGGTGAAGACAATTACACAAGAGGAAGTTGAAGAGGGGGGAGCAGGAAGGGAGGCCACCAGAGGGTACTTTGTATAGGGCAACAAATACATGAAACACAGACAGACCCCTGCTCTGCACTTGGCATGGGATATTGGGAGTTGAAGTAATTTACCTAGAATCATAGGTTCCTGACCCCAAGTCCAGCTAAATGTCCATTAAAGCACTCTACCTACAATGGCTTAAGTACATCAGAAAGATAGAAGGATGAGATTTTGGAGGGGAAAAGCTACCTTAGGTTTCAACAGGTAGAAAAGTGAATGGAGTACATCTAGGGAGTGCATCTGGGGAAGGTCACAACCATATTGCCACCATGAAAGAATTACATTTGGGAAATGTATATATATGCGAGACAGTCTACTTGCCCGTGTCTGCTGTTATTCAATAACATTTCCTCCCTGAACCTGCGCAGAATTACTGACTTTAGAGCGCTGCTAAGGAATCCCTTTTCAGCCTTGGCCTTGGGCATGGCTATCCCATGAACTCGTTATGCCGTCTTGTCTACTGTTAGAGATATCAACTTGACCCTCTTTACTTAAGGAAGAGTCTTTTCTCCAGACTCTACAAATTAGCTCCTAATCACACTCATCAGATTCTTCAGGTCTTTGAGGGTTGGGGAATTGACCACAGAATGTCAGCTTTGAGCTTGGCATTAGAAGCATTTGTATTTATAAAGTGTTTAAAGTATGACTGTGACCAAAATGTAGCTTAGAAGGCTGGGATACCCAAGATCTGGAAAATCCCTTAGGTCCCTTAACTCATCTAGCTTATCCTCCTCATTTTACAGACAAGGAAACCGAGGCCCGGAGAGGTTAAATCACTTGCCCGATATCACACAGGGTCATAGTAGTAAAGATGTAGACTTGCCAAGAACATTAGGAGATCATCTACTTCAATTCCCTCATTTTATAGATGAAGAAACAGTTCCATTGAGAGAAAAATGACTTGCCCAAGGACACAGTGAGCGGCATGTTGGCATACAAATGCAAGTCCCTCGGATTCCAGATCTAAGGCTTTTCCCAGTTCACTCTGATACCTCTTGGTCATGAAATATTACAGAAATTGGGCCCCATGGAGACTGAATGAATGTTTCATCAGGGGGTGGTACAGTGGACAGAACACTGAATTTGTAGTTAAAAGACCTCAGTTCTTCCTTCCTGGGTATCGCCTCCTTTCTCCACCTCTACAGTCCTGCATAGGGGATAACTGGAGGTGATCAGGAGGTCAGGAATGTGCACATACTGCCTTAGAACAGGAAACCTAGGTCACGGAGTCATGAATCTACAGCTGGAAGGGCCCTTAGAATTCCAACCTGCTCATTTCACAGGCATGGCAACTGAGACCTCCATCCTTTCCCAAGGTCATAAAAGTAGTAAGTGGAGGAGCTAAGAATTCATTTAACTAAAAATCTAGTGTTCTTTCTACCAGTTCAGAGGAAACTTTGTGTGTGTGTGTGTGTGTGTGTGTGTGTGTGTGTGTGTGTGTGTCCTTGTATATTCTTTGCTTCAAATGGAATGAAAATATTTAAAATGAGGCAGATGGCTCAGTGGAAAGGATCCTCATCTGAAGTCAGGTGATTTGGGTTCAGATCTGAGCTCTGCCACTTAAAACTAGTGTGGCCTTGGGGAAGTCACTTCCCATTCCTTCCAGCTTCAGATTGATCCATCATCCTGTGACCCTGTGATCCTTCTCCAAGACCCAGTTTCCATATCTATCAAATAGGAGGGTTGGATCAAAGGCATAGAAGGTCCTTTCTGATTCTAAATCAAGGACGTCCGAACTGAGAACTGACTCCATACACTGTTTTCTTCATTTGGGCTAGCTGTAGCTTTTGTGGCTTATACCTACTTGTCCTTTTAATTATTAAATTAAATTATTAATTATTTACTCTAACTGGGAGAGTAAAAATTCAATGAATAGGGCCTACATGTTTGCTCCATTTGAATTGAACTTTGGGGTTTGTTTTCTCCCACTGCTGTTTGCTGAGGCCAAAAACTGACCCATGGGCAGAGCAGGCTGCCCCTGTTGCTCTCCCAGCCTCGATCACCGGCAGATGCAAACAGTAATTGCTCCAGCTAACAGAGCAAACTCACCTGGCTCCCCTCTTGTCTCCTTTTTTATTTCTCCTTCTCTGTTGTCTTATCTTGCCATTTCTTTCCCTGGCCCCACTACTCCAGAAAAGGGATGGAAGGTCATAGACATAAACAATGGGCCGTCCCGTTTGTGATTTCTTTGTCCAGAGGTGAATGTGGCTGCCAGCCCTTTAATAGTTGGCAGGAAAGGGAACATAAGGGAGGGAACATGGTCAGCAGCGACCTGCCCCAGGGAAGGGATCCTTCCACAAAATGAAAATAAATGAGTCTGTATTTGGATGGCTGGAGCCATGCATGTTATAGAGAACAGATACACTTCCTCCTTAAGGTTTTAATCCCACCAGGCTCATTAAGAACCAGAGGAAGTTTAAAAGAGAAACTGCTACAAAGAGGACACGAGTGGACTTTTCAAAGTAATGAGTTGGGAGCAGAAATCACAGGGGAAATTCATCCAAAATAGTGAATGAAATCTGCCTGCCTTCCGCCAAAGCCCAGGCTCCAGGTGGACAGGCCTGAGTGGGGTTGAGAAGGGGGAGGCCTGCACCATTGGTCTTCCCCTTTGTTCAGGTTCTGTTTTGCCAATTGCTCTGACACAGCTGTGGGTTTCACAATCACTTCGAGGTTGATTAGATTAGAAAGCAGAGGCCTGCCTGCTCAGCATGACAAGCCTCCATGCCGTATGGATTCCAGGCATGTTGTCTGTGAGTGGGAGATGGTTTTGCAGCATCAGGCAGGGCAGAGTGAGCCTCCTACATTGATTGGCACTAGATCTGGCCATCCTTTGTGAGCGCTGTGGGTGAAGGGAGCATGTGGTCGATGCCCAGGCCTTTTGGCCAGTTTGGAAACAAGCCTCAGGTGGATGGGAAGATCCCCATTTAAGGGGATGCCAGACTGCAAACAGGGTAGTTGAGAATTGTCTTTACTTCACTACGCATACATACGTACACACATATACCCTATCTGTCTTTCTGTCTCTCCATTCATCCATATCCATCCTTCTGTCTATCTTTCTGTCCATCCCTCCATTCATTCAACCATCCATCCATCTTTCCATTCATCTTTCCCTCTCCCTTTCCCCCTCTCCCTCCTTCTTTTCTTCTCCCTCTCCCTCTTCCTCCCCTGCCCCCCAAGCTATCTCCTTATTGATTAACTGCCTGATTTTGGGGTAGTTTAGAGTCTATGAAAGGTTGGGGACAGTGAAACCTAGAGGTGCTGAAGGTTTTGTTTGTTTTTAAATTATAAAGTTCTCCTTGCTACCCTCGGCAGGAACATTCCCTACTTTAGTCTGGAGGCATCATGGGATAGTGCAGAAAAAAAAAAAGTGTTCTAATTTAGAAGGACCTAGGTTCAAATCCCAGATCTCCCATATTTGCAACCTTGGACAAAGTCATTAAATCCTAAAATGCAACAGGAACAAGAGGCTCAGCCCTTAAGCAACTAGGTCAAGAAGCATGTCTGGAAAGAGTCCTGGCCTTGCAGTCAAGGCAACCTGAGTCTGATCCTGCTCCAGACACATGCTGATAGTGTGACCCTGGATAAGTCACTTCACCTGTTGCATCATTTGTAAAATGAGGGAGTTGAATACATGGACTTTTCATATTCTTTCTCCATCAGAGTCTGGGATTCTATGATCTGGATTTTTCAAAAGAAATTCTTCCAAATGAGCCAGGTTCCTTTGGACTCTTAGACTGGGGGCAAAGAAGACACTGCCATTTGTATGTGTTCTGTACTCTACTGTTGATTCAAATTCTCCAAATCAGTATTCTGGTTTGGAGAATCAGAATATATATATATATATATCCAAATCAAATTGTCCAAATTCTCAAATCAGTAATTTCACCAAGTCTGACATTCCCAAAACAGGAACTCCCTCCCCAAGAGTGATTGCAGCCTATCTGTGATTTGATAGATGGATCAGATCAGTCAAGCAGCCAACATTTATAAAATGTCTCTTCACTTTCCTGGTGATGTGCTAGGTGCCAGAGTGTTCGTTGTGGCAGGTGGTGGTTATTACGGAAGAGATTCTAAGCTGAATGCAATCTCAGAGGTCACTGAATTCTAAGGATCAGACAGTGACTTGTCCAAAGTCACCCCTTAGGTCACATGAAAGTGCTGGACCTGGGGTACAAAACACCTGTGTCTAGTCACATCACCTGGGTAAGACACTGACCTTCTCAGCCTTGGTTTCTTCTACAAAATGGGGATGATAGCATCCCACCTCCCAGGGTTGTTGTGGGAAATAATATTTTTAAGAGCATTGGGAACCTTAAAGAGCCAGGTAAATGCTATTGATCATTATTATTACTTCACGAGTGTCAGAAGAGGGATCTGAACCTTGGCCTTCCTGCTTCCACACCAAGGCAATCATTCGCCATGGAACTCTGCCCTTTGCATTGAGCTTATCTTGCAGATGTCAGCTGACAAGGACTGCTCTCTTAGTCGACTCTGTCAGCCCTTCCCTGTGTCAGGGCATTCCTAAAGTCATATCTTCCTGCATATTGCCACCCCTAAACACAGGACACAAAGCCACGGCTTACTTTGTCCTGATCACCCATCTTCAGTGGCAGCTGTAAACTGCTTTAATGTATGGGCATGGTGTATTTTTATTTGATACCAGCTAGACCTTCTTGTTTTACATTCCTTTACTGTCCTAATTACATTGTGCAGGGGTACTCAGACTAAGCTGGATACATTACATGAGATAGCTTCCTCCCCCCCCCCGCCCCCCACTCTTGGAAAAGTGCCAACCTTGGATTTATTTTTTTCACTTTTTTATTTTAATATCCATACTTGTAAGGTACTTATCAAACAAAGTTATTCCATAAAGGGAAGGAGAAAAAAGAAGAGGGAGAAAAACAGAATCAGGGAGAGAGAAGAGGAGCTGGAGAGAAGAGAAAATGAGAGGAAGGGAGAAAGAGAGAAAGAAATGGATAGCTTACTTTAGGACTCTGGACAGGGACAGCATGATCTGCATACAAAATTTTCCTGTCAGTGCCCCAGAGGCTTTCTTCCTCTGCCCCTTCAAATACCGCCCCAGGGCACTACCATATTTAGCTAGTCAAAGGAAACCTTGTTATCATATCCATTGGCCAGGTTTACACCATTAAGCTTACTTCTTTCTTTCCCCAGAAAGAGGTATGCTCCAAGGTATATTCATTTCCAAAGAGACTAGGAATTGCCCAGTGAGCTGCCTTAACCCAGCATGCCTTCCAAGGAAAGGAATTTCATAGAATCATAGATTTATAAGGAAAGAACCTTAGAGACCATCTAGTCCAACTCCAAATTATGGATGTAGAAATTGAGGCCCAGAGGCAGCTAGGTGGCTCAGTGAATAGAGCACCAGCCCAGGAGTCAGGAGGATCCAAGTTCAAATGCGGCCTCAGACACTTAACACTTACTAGCTGTGTGGCCTTGGCAAGTCACTTAACCCCAATTGCCTGGCCCTCCACCCTCAAAAAAGAAAAAGAAAAGAAAAGAAATTGAGGCCCAGAGAGGTTGTGATTTGTTTGGGACCCCGCAACTAGTAAGTGTCTGAGATTGGACCTGAACTCACGTCTTTTTTGATTCCAAGGTCAATGCTATGTCTTCTGGGTAATCTAACCCTGACTTTTCTGTTTTTTTGAACGAGGGCAATAGTACTTTCAGTTCAATACAATGAGCATTTATTAATTACTGGTACTGTAGGTACTGTAGGCCCTGTTCTAGGCTCCAGTTGTATAAGGATAAACATGGACCAAAGTTGTCAAAAAACTTCCATTCTATTTACCCTTATGTCACCACACTTTGTAAATTGAAACCCTATATCATTGTGAGGTATTAGTATGACTTTTGTAGCAACTGACTTTTGTTTAAGGCCTAGGATCTTGGAGATGGAAGAGCCCATTAGGGCCATTTAGTTTAACATTTTGATTTTGTTACTGGGGACACTGAGACCCCAAACAGATATGTGACTTGCATAAGATCTTTCTCAAAATTATTTGATAAAACCAAAAATGGACCATAAAGTAACCTTTGAGATCTGTCAATGAGTGCTCAGGGTGGCTAGTAGTACCACAGGAGTATTTTCTTGGTTAAGGAAGGTCCTGATAGAGTCACATGCTAACAACATATGAATCCGTTTTTTGGATCTGGACCAATGGACACATAGCTCCTCTTCCCCTCAGTCAGTATAAATGCTGAGCATTAAAAGGTTCTCTAGTCAGTACTGGGCTCCTTCAAATACTTAGAAGGTAGGATGTTATGGTAGACAGAATCATATTTTTAGAACCTTATTTTTTTGAAATCTCTATTCTATGATATTCCCTTTGGGACCTAGGATAAGTCACTCAGACTTTTTAGGTTTTAATTTCTTCATCCATAAAATAAGGGTGTATAAGTAGATAAACTCTAAATCTCTTATTCCTTTCTGGGCCTCAGTTTCCTTAGCTGCAAAAGGAGGGGGTTGAATGAGGTCACCTTTCTGGTTCCTTTCTGTGCCAAAGCTATGATTCTATAAGATTCTTTGTTTCCCTCTACATCTATGAATTCACTGATGGAGACAATTTTCAGAGCAGAAACTCCTTCAGTGATTGTGATCAGACACTCTTCTGTTACTTGAAGTCTTAGAAACTTTACTGAGGGTCCTGAAAAATCAACTGATATGTTCAGGAGGCAAGACTTGATCCCAGGTCCCTGCGACTTCACAGCTGGTCTTCTATCTTTAGAGGCAGCTTGGTGGTACCATAGAGCTCTGGACCGGTGGTGAGGAAGTCTTTGAACTCAGTAGAATTGAGCTTCAAACACTAGCTTTGGGATCATAGCTAAATCGCACTTCATTCTCATATGTAAAATGGGAAATGAAAGAACATTTGGGTGGTGCTTTGCAAACCTTAAAGCACCATGTAGCAGCTATTGTCGTTAGCCATTGTTATTATTCTTTATCCTCTATAAGATGCTGTTTTTCATGCTATGCTTTAAGGATCTTTTTTCAAAATTTTGCATCTATAATGTAGATGAGATAAAGTGGGACAGGAATAAATAATGAACAACTCCAAGAGACAAAATTCCCCAAAGGAGACAGTGTAAGAAATATCAGGTAAACTTGCATTTAACTTTTAGGATTGTAGATTGTAGGGAGGGTGTTGGGAACATTTCCTTCAGTTGAAAATATTGGATCTGGAACCACTTAAAACTCTGCTAATTTATTCTTCATTGAACCACTAAGATTAATTAATCCTTTGTTTGCTGGATTAATGAGTAATCAATACACCAAGAAGAAGGGGGAAAAAAAGGAATGATTTTTTTTTCACTTCAAGAAACAAAGCATCTAGGTAAACCAGTGATTTTTGCCTTTGATGTTTACAAAGGATACCTTTGCTGAAATAGAGTGTAAGAAATCAAGGAGATTTGAAGCATTTTTAAAATTAAGATATACTTGTTTCCTTTATGGGAGAAGGGCAGAGGTTAAGTAGATACTTTGTGAACAAAACATCTAGTACAAACTGGGAGTGGTGCTTTGTTCTTAAGCCCTGCTTCTTGGGAGTTGTAGAATGACTTCTTGATTTCCATCCTAGAAATCTGGGAGCAAATGTCAGCATTTACTTCATTTCCTAGATGATAATGGGAAACGTCAACTGTTCCTCTCAAACCTTCAGTTTTCAAAAAATTATAAAATGGGTATGGTCATGCTTGTAGGAGCTTACCCCCACTGAGATGATGGAAGGGACATAATATACATATCTTAGTGCAGCTAGGTGGCACAGTGAATGGAGCACCGGCCCTGGAGTCAGGAGAACCTGAGTTCAAATCCAGCCTCAGACACTTAACCCCAGTTGCCCTCTAAAAAGCAAATATACATATACATATACATATACATATACATATACATATACATGTACATATACATGTACATATACATATACATACACACCACATATGCATACCTTAAGGGGAGAGCTCAGATTCTTAGAGAAGATTCTGGGTTCTTGGTATGGTTGGTGGCTTCATAGGGTATGTATTTGAACTGGAATTGAGTAAAGAGATTTTGTCTATGTCACAACAAGGTTAAGGGAATTCACATTCTACCTGGCATAATGAGCTTAGTGAAAGTATCATGGGAAGGGGGGGAGAAAGGGAGGCAGCATTAAGGCCAAAGCAGAACAAGGTCATTAGCCTAGATTAAAAGTAAATGGGAAGGGTATAGTGTAAAATAAGTCTGAAAAAGCAGACTAGATCCAGGTTGTGGAGGTTTTCAAGGTCAAACTGAGGACTTTGTATCTTAGTTTACTGGAAATAGAGAATTACTGAAGGTTTTAGAGTGAGAGAGTGACATTCCTAACAATTTTAGGGAAATCACTTTGGAAGGTTTATGGAGGATGGATTGGAGAGACAGGTAGTCTAATTAGGATCTCTATATTACATGTGTATGTGTGTGCAAATAAAATACAAATATATTCATACACATCAGTTGTCATAATTGTTGTTATTAGGGTTGTTGCATTGTTGCTGTTACCAGCATGATAAAGGAGTGGGGTTATCTATATTGTAATGTTATTTTCCCTTTTATTATTGTTCTGATCCCCACTGTATACTTATCTTAACAGACCCTAAGTTAACATGGTACTCCTGAACTTGTTTATTTTGATATAGTTCACCATCCTCCAAGGCCAGTCCTATTATCTTTTTGGGATAGTACACACATGCCTGATAGTCAGCAGTGAACCAGTATGTTTCTGAATTCAGCAATGGTTTGCTTATATAAGTCCCATTATTATTTCAATTTCCCAGCCTAAAAAAGGATGGAGAATGCTTATTAGAACCCACACATGGAGTTTGAATGGGAAGATATGGTAAAGGAGGAAGAGTGTGGAATGCTCATTTTTTCTAGGTGTTATTTACCCATGTTACCTGCATTATGACTTACCCTCCTGTCCTGATTACTCCATCTGAATATGCAGAGCTCATAGCTCCTGCAGCATGATGTTGGCAGTATTTTGGTGTGTTTCTGAAATAAAGGATCCTGGAGGTCTGCTTCATTTTACCTTAATGACCGAGTTCCCTATTGATGATGCACAATGAAGAGAGATTTTTAAAATAGCATTAAGGAAAACTGAGTAAGTTCTAGGGTATCTGATGCAAAGGGAGATTATGTTGTTATGGGAAATATACTGGATCTGGAGTCAGATAAATTGAGGCATGGATGCCACCTCTGCCACTTTCTAACTGTGTGAATGCAGCAAAGTCTCCAATTATATTACACTTTGGTTTTTTTCATCTGTTCAAATCAAATAATGATACAGGCACTGACTACCTTGCAAGGCTGTTGTGAGCTTTTTGAACTGAAAGCCTGAATAAATGTGAGGTTTTAATATTTAAATATAACTTTGATTTCACTAACCTTCTGATAGATATTCCTGTCTCCAATCCTTTCACTTTGCAATTGATTTTTAAAATCAGCAAACATCTTTTTTGTTCCTTCAAAACCCCTTGTTGGAGAAAATAGGGAGAAAAAAATCACTTTTGTAACCAGTATACATAGTTAAGCAAAATAGATTCCCTACATTGGCTAAAAGTTTATATCTCATTCTGTATCTTGAGTCCATCCCCTCTCTTTTAAAAGGGGGCAACTTGCTTTATAATTTGTCTTCCAGAATCATCGTTGGTCGCTACATTGATCAGAGTTCTGAAATCTTTCAGAGTTGTTTGTCTTTATGGTGTTGTTAATTAGAATTGTCCATTTTGTGTTTTATGATTCTCTCTATCACTTGTTTAGCTATGAATTCTTCTCCTTACCATAGACCCCAAAATATTTTTTCCTTGCTCAACTAATATGTTTACAATGTGACTTGCATGTAGACCGTTTCCCCTCCAATTTGGAGCTAATTTTGGTATATGGTGTGAATAGTTGGTCTAAACCTAATTTTTGCCAGATTGCTAATTGGAATTCCTATATGATAAAGTTCAATCTATCACTTCCCTGCCAAAACAAACCAAAGCAAAGCACCCTTTTTTTTTAAATCAACCTCCAGAGACTCCCTATTGCTTCTGGGATATAATAAATACCCTCAGCTTGGCATGTAAGTCCGTACATAGTCTGGCTCCCAGCTACTTTTCCAGAATTCTTCCATATCATTGCCCTTCTCACATTTTCTTTTTTAGACAAGCAGACCTTGTAACTGTTCCCCAGATAGGGCATTGCCTCCCTTTCCTCTATTTCTTTGTACAGATGCTCCCATGTCTGGAATCACCTCCACCGCATAGAATCCTTAGCTTTCTTCAAAAGTATATGACATAATATCATTGAGTCACTATATCTGGTATAACTCTCTACTTCCCATGGACTTTTAATCAGTGTGACTGACTTACAATAAGATCAAAAAAATGATCCTGTTTGGATTACTTTAATATTGAACTAACAGTGTTAGCTAAGTCATATAAGTGAACATTAAATAACAAGGATGAAGTTTGTGTACTGCCCCTGAAATTTCAAAGATATAGACTCAAGATTATTCAAAGCTGCCATGCTGGTGTATGTAGTGCTGTGTTTGTCATGAATAATTGCTACATATAATTTTCTGTTGGGCCATCATGTTATCATGAGACGTAATAAAATACAAGCTCTTTTTTATCAGAATTCTGAATGTCATTATCAGTACATAGTGTCCTCCCTAATTTTCTGGTTGAGAGACAGAAGTTGTTATTAATCATCAGGCATTATTTGAAGCCATCCATATAGCTTCTAATATATTCAGTTCCATGATACTGAGGCAGACACTGGCCAGCACTGTGCCTTGAGCACCAAGGGGAAAGAAGTCTTCATTTCTGTATACTGCTGTAGAAAAAGTCCTGCACTCTTTCTACCCACTTGCTGTGTCTCATCAAAACATTGAAGTGACCTCGAAATCTAAAAGATGCTGTCATTGAACTGAAGCAAAAGCCCTAGTAGGCCATACCAAACTGGGGAATCTTGGTGATGAACTCCTTTGGTGACTGTCTGAAGTTTAGGTTATTTGAATTTAGAAAGGTCTATCACTTGGTGGAATATAGGGTAGCATTTTTTGGCCATAGCTAAGAATCTTTTTTATGTGGGGTAAAAACAAAGCAAATAAGAAAAATAACAAAGTTAGTCAGGGTACAGAAGAAGAGGTCGTGGCTGAGGGTGGGTGGTATGGAGGATAATCTGACCAACATTGGGGCAGGGGTGAGGGATTGACTATAAGACAGGCACAGAGTGTAGTACCATCAATCATGGGTACAGTCACCTCTGGAAAGGCAGTGACCAATTACCAAGATAGTACTCTCTCCTAGAGATCCCCCCAGGTATTAAGGAGAATGATGTTTCTTGGGGCATGGTGGCATGGTAGTAGAATTCTCTAGCTAAGGTCTGATGAGCAAATGGAGTCACATAAGTCAGCAGAAGACGACAAGGCATAAGTTGCAGAGACATTAGACTCTGGTTCTCCATAAGGAAAATACATTCTGAAGATGTGTATTTCTCTAGGGAAAGCTATTGTTCTAGTTATAGCTCTGGTCTAAAGACATTAGGGAATTGAACACTATGGTAATAATAGGAGAACCCACAGTGACGAACTCATGCTTCATCAAGGATTATGTTGCTATAGATTTAGAACTGGAGGGAAGTACAGGGGCCATCCACTAAATTTTGCGTATGAGGAAAATGAGGCCCAGGGAGGTTAACTGATTTGCCTAACTTCACACAGGTAGTAAGAAATACAGATAGGAACTGACCCTCTATCAGTGTTTCCAGAGTAAGTACCATTCATTGAAATATTGAGAATCTGTTTTACTCCAAATATCTATTGCTTAATAAGAAACTATAATTAATAATTGAGGCTCCTAATGTTTGGCAAGAGATCCCATAATGCCAAATTCTAGAAAGGTATGCTTATCCATTGCCTGTGTGGGAATCTGTTGATATAACTGTGATGATGGAAAGGCCTAATTTGAAAAGCATGAGAGTAACTTGGAAGACTCGGTAGCAGTTGATTCACGATGCTGTTGATATGGCTGCATTTTCATTATTGTATCTTACAATCTTGGAGTTTTTGTTTCTGAGTTCTCAGCTATTCAGCCTAAGCATACATATCTTTGTTTTATAGTATAGATAGGTAGCCTTTGTGTACAACCTTAATTTTGCTTTTCCTTATCTTTCCCACTTGTACTGGGTTTTCTGAACTGATATACTGCTATGGTCTAGCAGCCATCCATTGTTTAATGTGGCCTCCGTGGGCTGAATGAGACCTGGCTACTTAGGTGTACTTCAAAGAGAAATGTGAGGCCTTTTTTAAAAGGTGGTAATCCTTAACATTTGACCCATTCTTAATAATGAGCTATCTTTCTCTCTTTCTCTCAGTTTCTGTCTTTCTACTTTTTTATTCCTAACACCCCCCCTCTTACTACAATCCAGCCTTCCTACCAACCGTTTTTTTTTCAGTTCCATATAGCCTCCTTTTAAAAAATGTTATAACAACCACAAGTCTCTGATGCTGCATTTGTATATCATCCTTAAGTGTATCTCCTGGCTCAGGGCCCCCTGACCAGCCACCAGCTGGAAGGACTTCAGGAGAGTGGTTCACAAGTAGCTGTGGCAGTTTCCAGGATTATCAACCCATAAATGTCAAAGACAAAGTGAGAGGTCAGTGTGGACTTTGTGGGATCAGGGGATCTGGGACTGCAGTCTAACCTCTGCCCTGAGAGGGAGAAGCGGTTGAGGTACGATGACCATGGCATGGCTGCTTCAGAGCTCCTGACCTGAAGATTGTAGGGGGACCAAGCAGCCATTATGAGGGGTAATCACTCTTGCTTTAACCGGCATGGATGTGGATTGTGGTCTAGGGTGCAGGTTCTGGAGTGAATGACCAGGTGCCAGAGCTGGTTGGAGGCTTCAGAGGGGGCACCCAACTAATATCACTGGCAGCTGTGAAAACTCCAGCTATTTGGAGCAAAACTCTCCTCTCTGGAAACAGAGTTCTATTGTGGCAAAAAGCTCAAAAGCAAAGTAATTGAGGGGCAACATGAGCAAACAAAGGAAGCAAAGCAATCTGCCTTTGGATTCCTATTTTGGGGACAAAAAGGATCAAAGCATGGAACAGGAGGAAGACAACAAAGTAAGAACTCCTGCACCAAAAGCTTCCAAGAAAAATATGAGTTGGTTACAGGCCATAGAGGAGCTTAAGAAGGATTCTGAAAATCAAATAAGAGAAGTGGAGGAAAAATTGGGAAGAGAAATGAGAATGATGCAAGAAAGTCATGAAAAGTGAGTAAACAACCTGACTGAAGAAAATAACACTTTAAAAAATAGACTAACCCAAATGGCAAAAGAGGCCCAAAAAGCCAATGAAGAGAAGAATGCCTTAAAAAGCCAAATGTGCCAGATGGAAAAAGAATCTCAAAAGCTCACTGAGGAGAATCATTCCTTCAGAATTAGATTGGAGCAAATGGAAGCTAGCGACTTTATGAGAAATCAAGATACTATTAAACAGATCCAAACAAATAAAAAAATAGAAGGCAATGTGAAATATCTCATTGGAAAAACCACTGACCTGGAAAATAGATCTAGGAGAGGTCATTTAAAAACAATTGGACTACCTGAAAGCCATGATCAAAAAAAGAACCTGGAAATCATCCTTCAAGAAATTCTCAAGGAGAATTGCCCTGATGTTTTAGAACCAGAGGGCAAAATAGAGATTGAAAGAGTCCACCAATCACCTCCTGAAAAAGATCCCAAAGAGAAAGCTCCTAGGAATATTATAGCAAGGTTCTGGAGTTCCCAGATCAAGGAGAAAATATTACAAGCAGCCAAGAATAAACAATTTGAATATTGTGGAAACACAATCAGGATAACACATGATCTGGCAGCTTCTACACTGAGGGATCAAAGGGCTTGGAATATGATATTCCAGAGGTCAAAGGAGCTGAGATTAAGACCAATAATCACCTATCCAGCAAAACTGAGTATCATGTTTCAGGGGAAAATATGGTCATTCAATGAAATAGAGGACTTTTAAACATTCTTGATGAAAAAACCAGAGTTGAATAGAAAATTTGACATTCAGATACAAGAAGCAAGAGAAGCATGAGAAGGTAAACAGGGAAAAGAAATCATAAGGAACTTATCAAAGTTGAACTATTTATGTTCCCACATGGAAAAATGATAATTATAACTTCTGAAACTTTTCTCAGTATGAGAATAGTTGAAGGGAATATAAATATGTATGTATATATATATGTATATATATATATATGTATATGTCTATATAGGAGGGTATATGGGAGTATGAATACATATGTGAGTGTGTGTATATATGTGAACAGATATACATAGACAGAGGGCACAGGACCAATTGAATATGAAGGGATGCTACTTAAAAGGTGAAATTGAGTGGTAAGAGAGGAGTATAATGAGAGGAGATGGGGAGAGACAGAATTGGGCAAATTATCTCATATAGAAGAGGCAAGGGAAAACTGTTACAATGGAGGGGAAGAACAGGAAGGCAAAAGGAAATGAGTCAACCTTATTCTCATTGAATTTGGCTTAGGAAGGGAATGACATATACACTAAATAAGGTATCTCACCCTACAGGAAAGTAGGAGGGGGTGGGGGGGATGAGAGGGGGGATGATGGAAGGGAGGACAGGCTTGGGGGGGGAGGGAAGTTGGAAGCACACATTTTTGAAAAGGGACAGGGTCAAAGTAGAGAATAGAACAAGTTGGGGGTGGGATAGGAGGGAGGGAAATATAGTCAATCTTTTACAATATATCCACTATGGAAATATTTTGCATAGCTACACATGTACAACCTCTACTGAATTGCTTATCTTCCCAGTAAGGGTGGGTGATGAGGAAGGAAGGGAAAGAGTCTGGAATTCAAAGTTTTAAAATAAAATGTTTAAAAAATATATCATTATTTTTACATGCAATGGGGAAATAAGATATATAGACACTAGGAGATCCATCTTGTCCTACTGGAAAGTCGGAGGGGGTATGGGGGAAGATATAGGAGAGAGCAGATTGGGGGAAGGGGTATACAGTGGGATTGCTGTTTTGGGGTAGTGGGTAGGGGAAAGACAGGGAGAATTTGTAACTCAAAATCTTGTGGAAATGAATGATGTAAACTAAAAATAAACATAAAATTTAATAAATAAAAAAGTATCTCCTTGATTTCTGTCTGACATTCATTACCCTAAAGTGAAGCAAGAACACACTCCATGATGTGGGAGGAAAAAAAATACCATTAGGTCCATATTAAGATTCCAGGCAAAGGTGATAGAAATGTTCTATTTTGAATGGAGAATCATATTCCATAAGTTAACTGACATGTTAAAGATAGGTAGCTAGGTGGTCCAATGGAGAGAGCACTTGACCTGGAATCAGGAAGACTTGAGTTTCAATCCAGCCTCAAACACTTACTGACTGTGTGTCCCTGGAAAGATTACTTGATCTCCATTTGCCTCAATTTCTTCACCTGTAAAATGGGGATGTAACAGCATCTATCTTCTGGAGTTATTGGGAGGATCAAATAACAAAATAACTGTAAAGTAAGTACTTAGCCCATTCTGCCTGGTTCATGGTAAGTACTATGTAAATATTAACTATTATTATTCAAGAGTTACTGCCCATGTTGATATCTGCCCTTTTCATATCTATGCGTGTTAATATCAAGTTTTGTTAATATCTCCCTATGGTAAATACTGAGGAAGGGCTGAGTTCAAATTCTGCTTCAGTCTTTGTGGTTACGTGTCAGTCTTAGGCTTCTCACCTTTACCATGCAGCTTTGTTGAAGGGTTCAAATGAGGTTATGTAAAGAAAGTACTTTGCAATCTTAAGAGCACTGAATGCAAACTACTATTATCATTATTCCCATTCCATTTCTCTTATGTTAACATATGTGTTAATATCAATGAAATTTACTTATGGAAGCCTAAGAATGGCCACAACCATTATCACTTGAGTTTCTGCTGGTTCATTGAAATGGAAAGGATATGTTCATTTTGCTGCTTTGTTTATAAGTGACTGTTGTCCCAGGCAGCTTGTTGCTGCTGTCCAAATTAAAAATGATATGAATTATAGAAAGCTATTTGCCAAGGCCCCTGCTGTGGACAAAATTATGTCTTTGGTCAAACTGCCAGGTACAAAACAATAATGGTAAGGCCAAAATGATTTTCCTGAACATCATTAAAGGCTTAAAGGTGGGTCCCAAATATCTGTTGCCCTCACTCATGTTCCCTGATGTGGCCCGGGCATTTTTACTGCATGGGAAGTTGTTAATTGCAAAGGGAGCTCCCCAAATGGAAAATATAGGGGCTAGCCACAGAGGCACACATTGAGTTTTTACCAAGCTGAGAGTCTGCAGGGAGGCCCGGAGGATAAACAACTAGCTATAGAATTAGAAAACTTGCGTTCAAATACTGCCTCTGATGCTTGTACTGGTGGTACTTTGGATAAGTCATTTAACTTTTCTGGGTCTCAACTTCCTCATCTGTAAAATTGGATTAAATGTTCTCTGAGACCACTTTCATATCTGTGATTGCAGCTCCATATTCTCATTCCCCTAAAAGGCAGTGATCTTGATAGTTCAAAACAGAGGTAAAAGGTCTGTGATTTAGGCAGGTGTGGGGGAAGTCCTCAGTATAGAAAAGTCTGACAGTACATTAGCTTTGTTAAGCTTCTTGAGACACACAGAGGTTAAATGCCTTGTCTAGGATCGCATAGGCAATTGTCAGAGATGGGATTTGTACCCAGGTTTTCCTTGCTCCCCAGCCTACAATCTCTATCCACTTCACCATGTCCTAAGGATGAATCCATAGGCTTGAACTGGAATTTCACATATGTCATTTTTGGTTTACTTAAAATATTTAATACAGTGACTTTTGATTCTGTAACAAAAGTTTATATGGTACTTTAAAGTTTGTAAAACATTTCTATATACCTGAGCTCATTTGAATCTCAAAAAATCTTGTGAGTTAAGGTCTGTAAATATTATTTTTTTTACAAATGAGGAAACTGAGGTTTAGAAGTTAAATGGTTAAATCATTATCAGAGAAGGAATTCAAGCCTGTCTTTATTGAAAAGAAGTCCATCCTGCTGCTGCTGTTGTTGCTGGTGTTCGTGTGTGCATGTGTGTGTGTGTGTGTGTGTGTGTGTGTGTGTGTGTATGTTTTCACTTTAACCAATAGTGTCACATTTTTATTTGAAAGACAGCTGGTAGGACCTTAGTACAGTGTCTCTGTTACTGCTTTGTTTAAGTAATGAATGCCAGAAACCAAGGAGATCTTCTAAGGATTATATACAAACAAAGCATCTGAGACTTTTTGTGCTTGTTTTGCCATAAAAAAATTAGGTTATCGAACTGAAAGAAAAGCAGCCAGATGGATGTGGTGCTCTCACCATTCTTTCTTTTTGGAGGGGGGAAGGAGGGTAATTTGAGTTAAGTGACTTGCCCAAGGTCACAAGGCTAGTTTTGTATTAAGTGTCTAAGGTTGGATTTGAACTCAGGTCCTCCTGACTACAGGGCCGGTGCTCTATTCACTGTGCCACCTAGCTGCCCTGCTCTCACTATTCTTTCTGGGCAAGGATGGTAAGATCACTGGTCTCCCCTATCTTCTCTTCCTTGACCATCTGTCTGGCCAGCTCTGTCCCCCCCGGCTCTCTCCTCAAGTCTTTCTCATGGCCAAGGAGCCCAGGTCCCAGGGGAAGCAGTGCACAGACACATTCCCCTGCCCTTCACATGGCTCAGTGTCAACAGAACATTGGTGTTGGTAATGATGACAGTCAAACTTATTGTCATTAAAGACAGAAGCAGAGCCAACTTCCCAGCATTGAGTCCCTTCTGTAAAGGTAGATTCCCCATTGGAAAGGGCCTGAAATAGGTCCTCTGGAGAAAGGGGGAAAGAAGAAGCTCATTCCCATCACACTGAGCCTGTCTCCCCAAGTTGTGAACAACACATTTTTCTCTCCACTACAAAATAAGACCTGAAAGAATGGATGAAGAAAACCATTGGTGGAGAAGAAGAGTAGTTAACAGTTTCTCAGGCCAGCTCTTTGCACAATAGCGTTGTGCCTTGGATAACCCGAATGGCTTAAGAACCGAAAATACCGGGTGATGTTGCATGTCCATGGCTGCCCAGTGGCAGGACGGTTCTGGCCTAACTCAGTGAAAGTTTATCCATCTCCTCCTTTGCGCTCCTGTCCTGTATGGCATCGTTGTCTTCATTCTTATCTTCATTTGCATCGTGGTCATCTTCGATCACCAGCATCATAGTAATTGGTATCTGTGCAGAGACGTAGGGTTTCCAAGTGTTTTGCAAATATGATCTCATTTGATCCTCAGAAAATGCTGTTATCACCCCCATTTTATAGATCTTAATACTGAGGCAAACAGCAGGAAACTGACTTGCTCAGGGTCACCCAGATTGCATTTTCCCTATTTCAGTGTTGCTGTCCCCCTCAGCTGCCTCTTGGGGCACAGTGAATAGAGCGCTGTCCTTGGTATTGTCCTAAATTCAAATTTTGTCTCTGATACACATGTGAATCTGGGCAAGCATACTGCTCTCAAGAGACTTTATATGGCAAAATGATTGTAGATTTACATGGGTAAAGGGAGTTTCTTACAGAGAGTTGATCAATTAAAAAGCATGAAGTGCTTATGATTGGCCAGGCTCTATTCTAAGCACTGGTCTGCCAATATAATCACAAACACAAAGAGAAAAAAAAAGTTCAAGACACTCTGGGAATGCAAAAACAATATAGAAATAGTCCTTGCTTTTAAAGAGAGTTCTTTTGGGAGGGAAGGGAAGGCTATAAGACACACACACACACACACACACACACACACACACACACATATATATACATATGTATGAGGATATAAGAATTTTATAAAGATATAAGATAATCTTATAAGGATATAAGAATTTTAGGAGGAGGGGCAAAGCACTAAAATAGGAATGCTTAACTTTTTATGTCAAAGCAATCTTTGATTGTCAATCTTTTCAAACTTAAGGATCTTAAGGACTCCTTAAATTGCATAGAACACGGGAAATTACAAATGAAACCAATTATATTGAAAAACAATTATAA
Organism: Gymnobelideus leadbeateri; assembly: GCA_011680675.1. NCBI lineage: Eukaryota > Metazoa > Chordata > Mammalia > Diprotodontia > Petauridae > Gymnobelideus > Gymnobelideus leadbeateri. The sequence continues at coordinate 204,438 of WOXC01001402.1, read as the reverse complement.
AAACAAATCAAAACAAGATTCAGGTTTAGAATCCCTCCACTAAAAAAGCAGGTACATAGGAGGTTATCCAGGAGCTGAGCCTTGAAGGAGGCTAAACCAAAATCATTGAAAAAGCATACTACAAATTCAACCCAAGGACACAAGTTTCACCAAGAAGTGGATGCCAGGCAACACAAGCCATGACTATGCTCTGGTTAATTTTCTGAAATTCAGATGCGATCAAAACTAAGATTTGCTATGGAATGTGTAATATTACATTATACATGTATGTATGTGTATATGTGTGAATATAAAGGAGGCAATGATTTTAGAATTTTCTCTCCTGAAATTCAGCGTCTTATAGTAACAAGAGGTCGAGCTAAATTTATCTTTCACCTTTTCAGCTAAGTAACTATATCATATGATTGTATGCTTGGCCCCTGTCAGTGTGGCTAAGTGGAAGGATATAAATTGCTTTTTCCAGGGGGCTTACCATTTTGTATCTAAAAAAGTGATATTTTAAAATTGTAGACCATGTAAAAATTCGTCTGGGTAGTTTGACCATTGAAAAAGTAAAACAGACACTGTATCCAGGTTCTTATCAGCTGTGCCTTTCAAATAAAGAAGACACTGTGGGTTAATGAAAACACACAAAGACACACACACACACACACACACACACACACACACAGAAAGTAGCATGATAGGTGTGGCTAGGTGGTACAGTGAATAGAGCACAGGCCCTAGAATCAGGAGGACCTAAGTTCAAATCAGACCTCAGACACTTAACACTACCTAGCTGTGTGACCTTGGGCAAGTCATGTAACCCTGATTGCCCTGCCTTCCCCCCTCCAAAAAGCAAAAAACACAAAACACAAAAGAGCAGCGTCATATGGGGGAAACAGTGAGAGACTTCTGTTTAGGAATGACAGGTTCACACCCCATCTCTGATAATGATGTAGCCACAGTTATCTAGCCCCTCTAAGCCTAATTTTTCTCATTTGTAAAAAATAATAGCATAGATCTAATTCAAATATAAATCATCTGGCTCTAAATCTAGCTATTTTGCCACATGTGGGGGAAAAAAGGCTAATGCAATCTTCCATAGCAGTGATAGATACATAGAATCCAGGAACACAGATATTATTGAACCACTCTATTCAACATCATTCAGGCCACATCTAGACACTCCCCTATCCAGCTCTGAAAATTCATTTGAGTAGAGGCAACCAGAACACAACCTGGGCCAGCGAGGTGGTGCAGTAGATAGATGACTCATCTTCCTGAGTTCAAATCCAGCCTCAGACACTTATTAGCTATGTGACCCTGGGTTCAGAGAAGTACTGAGATAATGAGTCAAACCTGTCACATAAGAATCAGTGGAAGGATGGTGGGACTGTTAAGTCAGAAGAAAGAACAATCTTCAGAGATGTCATGTAGAGGGAGAAGACTTCTCCAAAGAGGAAGAAAATCAGGATAAATGTTACATTTGTGAGAATTTGCTCTCAAGATAAGGGAGAGATATAACCCAAAATGGCTGGTAGTGAGTTTTCTATCATCAAAGGCTTCATGTATTTACCAGGGACATTTAGAGAGGTTCACCCTTTGTTGTGCTGATAAATGGTTAAAAATCAGCTTGTAAAACAGAAATGTACAGAGCTCATTTTTTAAAATTTAATCAGCATTGCTAACATTTTCTGCATTACTTTCTTAAATCTTGTTGTCTAGTTGTTTCAGACACGTCTGACTCTTTGTGAGCTCCTTTGGAGTTTTCTAAGCAAAGATCCTAGAGTGGCTTACTATTTCTTTCTCCAGTTCATTTTGCAGAAGAGGAAATTGAGGCAAGCAAGGTTAAATGACTTTCCCAGGGTCACACAGCTAGTAAGTACCTGAGGCTGGATTTGAATTTGGGTCCTCATGATTTTAGGGCTAGAGCTCTAATCACTGTTATCACCTAACTGCCTTACTTAACTTTAGATAATTAACAAAATAGCAAATTAAGTCCTGATTTGTAGCCTTTACTGATTTCTGAGGTGGAAGGGCTCATATTGAACATTTAAGATCAGCTCTTGTGAGCTGCCATGAGCACACCCCAGAACTGTTTGTTTGTGGAGTCAGGAGGCAGAAGATAGATTAAAATGGCCCTTCTAATTCCAAAAATTAGATTCTGTGATTCTCTAACAAGGGAGTGATTCGGAGGATCAGGAACAAAACCAAAAATATATTTTCCACTTCTGCCTTCATGAATCTCCTTTCAAAATGCCAGTGGAGTGTAGAGGGCTGGTGGTTATCCAGCAAAGCTATTATCAGCTAACATCTTAATTGTCAGTTTTTAACTCTGTAAAGATTCAGTCAGAGAAAAAATTGAGATCAAGAATGGAATAGATTTCTTTGATCATGATTCTGCATGATTGTGTGTATGTGGCTTGGAGCAGGTCGTGTTCTGAGATAAAATATTAAATCCTCTGGTTGGCATTCAAAATCCCTCATAACCTGGCCCCTTCCCATCTTTCCCATCTTCTCACACCTTACTCCCCTCCACATAGTCTATGATCCGGGGGCATTGACTTCCTGGTTGTTCTTCAAACATGCAATTCTATCTCCTGACCTAAGTTTCATTGCAGTCTCCCATGCCTTGAATGCTCTCCCTCCTCATCTCTCCCTCCTGACTTCCCTCAAGTGTCAGCCAAAGTCTCACTTTTTCCAAGAAGATGTTCTGAGTTTTCCTTTATTTTAATTCTTTCCCTGCGAGATTTATCCTTGTATCACATACACAGTTGTTTACATGTTGTCTTCTCTAGTAGACTGTCAGCTCCTTGAAGGCAGGGGCTGGTTATATTTTGTCTTTGTTTGTATCCCTAGCACTTAGCACAGAGCCTGGTGCATAGTAGGTACTTAATAAATGCCAGCTGACAGGCATTGACCCAGGAAAGAAGCTCTAATAAAGAAACTCAACAGGTTCCAAAGACAAATTAGCACTGGATTAGCTTTAGATCTCACTAACTTTTATTACTTTTTTGACTTTTAGTCCTGGTTTCAAATTGGGTGTACCTTCTGGCAAATTTAGGTGAGGTCAAGGGTAAGAATATCAAAGAGTGGATGGGCATGGGTGACTAGCTGTCTCCTCATGCGTGTTGTTGGAAGGGACAGCCAAATTTATAGTATCTGAGTCTTTCGAGTATAAAACCTTAAGCAACTCACTTAAAATTATGACCCATTTTTCTTCATCTATAAAATGAGAGATAAAACTAGATAATCTTTCAGTTCTTTTCCTACTCTATATCTTAGATTCCTTAGAAGGATATTTGATGTCTTATTATAAGCCATCTGAAAATGGTATTGGATTCTTCGTGGGATGCTTCTACAGAAAGAGTCTCTTCTGTGGGGCTAAAAGGCACCAAGTCTATCATATTGGCTACTTCAGGTCTTTACTACTACTCCTACTCCTACTATTCCTACTACTACTACTACTACTACTACTACTACTACTACTACTACTACTACTACTACTACTACTACTACTACTACTACTACTTTGCTGCTGCTGCTGTGGTTGCTCTTTCTACTTCTTGCTTCTGCTTCGCTCTTCCCACCTTCACTCTCTCTGATTTTCATCTAGTTTTACATGTGGCTACCATATTGATTTTTACTAAAGCACAGGTCTGACCAAGTCATTACTCTTCTCAAGAGGACTCAGTTTTCTCATCTGTAAAAAGAGAGGGTTGCACTAGATCACCTTTTATTCTATGACCCTATAACCAGATGGCATCTGATGAGGCCTCTTCTAGCTCTAAATGAATTGTCCTAAACTTTAGTCTCTGCCTCTTATGTCTAAAAGAAAATGCACATTCCTCAGTTTGGCAGTTGGACCATATCACAATCTAACTCCAACCAGAATCATTCCATATCTCTCTCTTCACACCCTTTACTTTGCAGTCCAACTGGCTTCCCATCTCTTTCCTATGCATCTCTTTCCGTTTCCATCCTCTCTATACTTGTACAGATCATCTCTGGGTAACTGGAAAATTCTCCTTCCACATGCCCATCTCTTACAATCTGTAGCAGCTTTAAAGGTCAGTGTCAGGTGTACCTTCTACACAAGGTTTTTCTGATTCCCTGTAAGTTGTTAGTACTTCCCTCAATTCTGTGTATACTTTGTGTGTATGCATATGTATATGCATCTGTATCTGTATATGTATGCGTGTATGTACTAATTACTTGTTTTTTTGTATGTGCTTTCTATACATTTTATGCTTAATTATCTGTATGTATATTGAACATTTGGCCTCCAAGTAGAATGTAAGCTCTTTGAGGGTAGGTACTTTAAAAAAATCTTTGTATCTGTCATAACTAGCATAATTCCTGGTATTGTATATTGCAAAGAGCACCCAATCTGGTTTCAGAGGACCTGACTTAAAGCCTGCCTCTGAAACCTTGGGTGTTAGCTTACCTGCCTGTAAAAGTATATCTAGGTATCTCTGAGGTTTCCTCCTTTGTCATGTTTGTTGAATTGAATGAAAAGTGGCAAGTTTCTTGGATACTTAGAAGTACTGAGTAGCTCAAAGGATGTGGTCAAATTCCCTAGAGTGTAAGTATACTCCATCCCTCTGTCATGGGCCTTGAGAAAGTCTAGGTTGACAAATAGACCCTTCATAGGACATGCAATTCTTGTCTTCAGAGTTTGGACAGAAAGCCTCAATGGAGATATAAAGGCACAAAAAGTGAAAATCTATTCTAAGCCATGCTGTATAAAAAGTCAGGGCCATCCCTCAGAGCCCCAGGGCTAGCTCATGGTGCCATGACTCCCACAGAGACGTTTTCTTCAGGCGCTCAAGGATCCACAGGCATAGGAGCATGCATACTCCAGAGCCAATGTGCCTGAATGGCACAAATTAGAATTCTAGTCATGCTGAGTGATACAGAGGCTGAAGCCTCCAGCCAGGTTTATGGTGACCCAGAGAAACCCAAATGAAAAGGAATTGGGACAGGCTGAACAGATACTTATAAATGTTATGAGACTCTGGGAATGGCTTCTAAGCCATTGGTAAGATCTGACATTTACAGCTAAAATATTTAATGTTCCCGAATGCATACAGAAGCAAAATCTTTTTCCTCCTTGCAATTTCCAGTTGTCAACCTCAAGCAGTCTTACGGTGTTCAGCCTGTTCATTATTGGGGCATCATTGTGTTTATGGCTTATTTGTCATATGCCATTGAGGAGTTAGGGGAGAGAAGCACTTGGTGAAGAAATATGTCCACTGATGTTTTAGAGGGGGGATGTCTGGTTTGTTGGAATTCACCCAAGAGACCTGGTAAATATGGCCTATAACTTTATGCATGTGAAGAAAAAATGTATTAGAACATATAGAATGAACCAAGAATTTGGAACCATATGATGTGGGTTCGATTACCAATTTTCGCTGCTCCTGTGACCTTGAGGAAGTCAAGCTCCCTCTTTCAACGAGACATTCTATTTTCCCTATTCCTTTGCATAAGCCACCTCCAATGCTGGGAATGCTCTCCCTCTACAACTGAAGCTTTTGGGACCCCCCAGCTTCCCTGGAGGTTTTAGCTTAAGAACCTACTCCCACAGATGACTTTTTGAACCCCTCCTCCTCCCCACCTCCTCTGTTGTAAGTATCCTTCCTTATCCCCGAAATTACTTTGGGTTTTCTTCATATATATTTTTATATTTGAATTTGTATACTTCTTCCCTCCTTTCTCCTTACCACCCCCCAGGAGAATATGAACACTTTGAGAATAGTTACTATTTAATGTTTGTCTTTATTATATACATTGATTAAGACATAGAACACACAACAGATTTGGAGCTGAAAAGGACCTTAGAGACTACTGAGGCCATACTCAATGGCAAAAATCATACTTTTTATAGATGGGGAAACTGAGGCAAGTGATTTGCCCCAGGTCCTGTAGCTAGTAAATGTCAGAGTCAGGATTCAAACTGAGCTCTTCCTGATCCCAGGTTCAGTGTCCTCTCCACTACATACAGTAGGCACTTAATAAATGCTTGTTGAATTTAAATGATTTGCATTTCAGTTCCCTCATCTGTTAAATGAGGATATTGTGCTAGGGGATGAAATAATCTTAGAGTTTACATAGCATTTTAAGGTTTAAAAAGCACTTTATAAACATTCTTACAATTGATCCTGACAACAATCCTGGGACATAGGAGTCATGGGTTCTCCCATGTTACACATGAGGGAATTGATGGAGACAGAGGTTAAGTTACTTGCCCATTCCAATTCAGGTCTTCTTGACTCCAAGCCCAGCCCTCTATCCACTTTGCAACCTAGCTGTCTGTAGATGCTAAAGGTTCTGGGATCATAGAGTTTGCCTGTAATTTTTGTTACTTGACTTTAGGCAGGTTAGTTAAATGTCCTGGGCCTCCGTGTCCATATATGTAAAATGGAGGAGTTTGGCTAAATGATTGTAAGCTCCCTGAGGGCAAGGACTGTCTTCTGCCTCTTTTGGTATCCCCAGTTCTTAACATAGTGCCTGGCACACAGTAGGTGCTTAATAAATGCTTATCTATTTTTGCAATGACCTCTGGGTCTCTTTCTATCTCTAGAGCCTTATGGTGATGAAGGCCTCTTCCATCCCTAAAGCCTATGAACCTATACATTTCTATTTTTTATTCTGACCTTTGCCCTTGCAAGGTCATGCTTTGTTATAGGCTGCTCTCCTGAGGAATAGTGGTCAATTTAACAACATGAGCTGTTATTCTGATCTTTGGCAGGATTCAAGTTTGGGGAAATTATAGAATTTATGGAGATAGAAAGGAAGACTTTAATGAAAATGTATTTTCCTTCACATTCCCCTTTTCCTTTTGCCTACATTTCATGTGGTCAGGTGAGTTAATAAACAAAAGCATCCCTGCCATGCTCGCTTCTAGGATTTGTATTCAGCAGGAGCAGCTAGAGCCCCTGCCACCAAAATGCGGCCACTTCTGGGGTGGAATGTACCAGCTGTTAAATAGTCTCCCATGGCTGGGCCGGCAGTTCAGGACAGAGAATGGAGCATAATATCCCAGCCAGCTGAAACTGGAGGGGACATTTCAAGCAGGCAGAATGCAATTACCCAAATTGAAATGAGGCCAGGAGCACATCAGGACACACTCCCCATCTGTCGGAGAAAAGTGCCACGGGAGCCTTCGGTAGGGCAAGTCAGTGGTCAGGACCTTGGCCTTCCAGCTCATCCAAGAGAAAGGCATAGAAATGTCAATTACACTACCTGGCTAAAAGAAAAAAAAACCTTCTGGGCCAGTGCCGGAAAATGGGGACTGAACTTTTCAAAAAGCTTAGCCCTGCCTTGCTCTGGAAGGAAAGAAATGTTTGTGGAGCAGGAGGTTCAACATGCCCACAGTGGCTGCCTCAGTTTGCAAAGGCATAGTAGAATAGACAACTGGTTATACTGGAACTGATTTAAAAAAAATTCCTCAACCCACACTATCGAATCCCATACATTTATCCCTGGTCATTACAGACAGAACCTACCAGTTATAGTTTATGGAAAATGGATATTGTTTTTCCAAAGGACCTGACACAAGTGCTGTTATTACACCAGCATTAGGAAAAGTGTTCTGAACAGCTTCTGTGACCTAGAACCTAGAATCAGGAAGAACTGGGTTCCAATTCTGCCACTGACACTTATTAGCTGTGACCTTGACTCCTCCTTACTTCCCAAACCTCATATTATATATTGTTTTGGTGCTCCTCTAATGCATTTATCCCATATCATTTTGCCATAGTTATCTGTGGAGATGTCATAGTATAAGCTCTATGATGGCAAGTTTATGGCCTCAAACTCACTGAGTCTCAGTTCCTTTATATGTACACTGAGGATCATGAGACTATCAACCTCACAGAAGTGTTGTGAAGATCAAATGGGATAATGTATGTAGAGTATGTGACCAACTGTAAAGTAGTCTACACCACAGAGCTGTCACCACAATCATCCCTTGGGAGTCAGAAATAGATTCCTTAAAAAAGAAAAGAAAAAGAAAAAAGACCCTTATTTTCATACAAAAGCAAACATTTTGCAAATTCTTACTCTTTCTAACCAACAGGAAGTATATTAATTGAATACCAGATCCTATAGTAAATGGCAGATAATTATTTCTGGGGAGAGAGATATAGAGACATAGGAGAGAGACAATATCACAGATTCTAGAGGGGTCAGTTTGTTGAGGAAACATTTTTTTAATTAAATGGAAAGAAAAGGAGAGATAAAAGAGGAGAGGAGAGGAGAAAAAGTTTACGTAGCCTTAGCACTCCTCTTTTTTCCTTCTTTCTATTTTTCTTCCTCCCTCCCTTTTCTTCCTTTATTCCTTCTCTGATTACTTGATCCCTTCCTTCCTCCCTTCATTCCTTCCCTCCCTCCCTCCCTCCTTTCCTTCCTTCCTTCCTTCCTCCCTCCCTCCCTTCTTTCTTTCCTTCCTTCCTTCCTTCTTTCCTTCCTTCCTTCCTTCCTTCCTTCCTTCCTTCCTTCCTTCCTTCCTTCCTTCCTCCCTCCCTCCCTCCCTCTGTTCCTTCTTTCCTTCCTTCCTTCCTTCCTTCCTTCCTTCCTTCCTTCCTTCCTCCTTCCTTCCTTCCTTCCTTCCTTCCTTCCTTCCTTCCTTCCTTGCTTCCTTCCTTCCTTCCTTCCTTCCTTCCTTCCTTTGAATAGGAGAGAAGAGCACAATCTCATGTGCTCTTTTTGTTTGTTTCTTTGTTTTTCTCGAAAGAACAAATGGAATGTTGGCTTCACTCAGTAAGCGTGCATTAAATGTCAGCTATGTTTAGAGCACAGTGTTAGAAATTGGGGGAGAAAAATAATAAAGCTAAGGCATGGTCCCTGCCATCATGGAGCTTTCAGCATAAGAGGTGAACATCACACCTTGATTTCTAAGTACAGGTGAAAGGCCAGCAATAATGTGGGAGACTATCCAAGGCTGTAATGTGGTGGTGCCATTGGAGATAGAGAAGAGGGAGTAGATATAAGAATTGTTGTGGAGAAAAGAAATAAGCTAAAGATTAAATATGGGTGATATGGTATAGTGGAAAGAACTCTAGATATAGTGCCAGAGGGTCTGGATTTGAAGTCTGCCTTGACTGCTTACTCCCTTTTGTCACTTAGACTAAGTCTCACATAACTTGGTCTTATTCTTTTCATCTGTATTATGTCATAGTTTTACTACATTTGGGATTCTTAATCTAAGTTCTGTGAATTTATCATAGATAGGTAGGTAGATAGATAGATAGATAGATATAATTGGTTCCCTATGTATTCCTATGTATTTTATTTGATGCATTTAAAAACATGATTCTCAAAATGATTCACCTGCCTTCCTGCCTGAATCCTCAAGGGGTACAGGACATTAAAAAATGTAAGAACCTCTTTTATATGATCACCAAGTTTCCTTCTAGATGTCAATGCCATGATTTACACTAAGAAAAAAAAAAGAGCCAAAGATAACATGAAGCTTTGAAAATGTGAACCTGGGTGAATGATGATACCATTGAATGAAGGAAGTATATCATTGTTTTTATAATTTGCTCCCCTTTTACTGGTCTTTTCATTCATATTGTTATCTCCATAGTATACATCATTCCATTGGTTTTGCATCAGGTCACACAAATCATCCTATGTTTCTCTGAATTCCACATATTTGTTATTTTTTAATTGCAAAGAATTTCGCATTACATTCATATCCCCAATTCATTTCCTTTTAAGGAGCTTTTATTAAATTATTACTATGTGCAAGGCACTATACGAGACACAAGGGATATAAAGATTAAATGAAACATTCCTTGTCCTCAAAGAACTTATATTTTTTCATAGAGAATCAATATTCATATAAAAAGATTAAAAGCTAAACAGATACACAGTAAGTCATGGGCTGTGGATATTAGAGATCTAATATGAAGGGCACTTTGATTTATTCACTTTCTCTGATATTACATACACATTTTTCTTCTTTTTCTTCTACCACAACATGTGCTATTGGGAACACTTCCACCTTTATTAACTTGGATAGTTTATTCTGTGAACTGCACCTGCTGTAAAGCATTATGGATAGAGTTGACCTAGTCAGGAAGACCTGATTCAGATCCTGCCTATGATCCAAGTCATCTGTGTGACTGTGAATGAAGAAATCACTCAAACACTAAATAGTGAAAGATTAGGAAATTACCTAATTCCTCTAATTAATGAATTAAATAATTTGTGAATTATTAGGGAATTCTCCAATTCCCCTAATTAGGGAATTATATAAGACTATGGATTAAGGATCAATTGTAATCTGCATTAAAGGAAGGAGTTTCCATACTGGGAATTCACTATTACAATCACTCCCCAAAACACACACACACACACACACACACACACAAACATGTTTCTGTTGTTGATTTTTCTCCTGTCAGGACTGTAATGAAATGTCACAGTCTGAGAGATATGGGGCAGCTAGGTGATGCAGGGGATAGTGCACTGGGCCTGGGGTTAGGAAGACTTGTTTCATGAGTTCAGATCTGGCCTCAGACAGATGTGTGACCCTGGGCAAGTCACTTAACACTTTTTGCCTCAGTTTCCTCATCTATAAAATGAGTTAGAGAAGGAAATGGCAGCCACACCGGTATCTTGGCCAAGAAAAGCCCAAATGAGAAGGAAGACCAAACCACCACAAAAACAAAAGGGATGTGTGGGTGTCACATACTGACTCCACATTAGATGGTGAGCTCCTCAAGGGCAGGGCCTGTATCGTACCTTTCTTTGTATCCCTAGCATTTAGTATAGGGCCTGACACATCATTGGCACTTAATAAACGTTTACTGATTCATTGACTGGGTAGGGACATTCCTAACACAGGACACGTTGACTCTGCTGTGTCTTGACTCTCCAACCCCACTCCCCAACCTCACATTTTAACTTATGGTTGGATCTTTGTAATGCAGCAATTCCTGTATTATTTTTCTTCACTGTGGGAGTGTCATACTACTGTAGTAGACTGTAAACTCCATGAGGGCAGGGAGCAATGTCTTAGTTGTCTGATAATTGTTTGCTGAATTAAATTGAATTTGGGGAGATACAGTTTCTTTGGTATGACTGTGTGCCTTTGTCTCTTGGTTTTCTTCCATCAGCAAGGTCAAATGTTGCATTGTAACATTTCAGTTGGCATTTATTAAGCACATACTTGATAGGTATTGAGAATTGTAATTGGTTTCAAGAACATAGGTTTTAAAAAATGATACTTGCATTTTATTGGGGGTAGGAGTCTGGACCTAGTAGCATACGGTGGAGCCAAAGGAGAGATCTGGACAAAATGCTTTATGAAAATTTGGGGATCGAGAGAGCAATGAGTGTGTGTGTGTGTGTGTGTGTGTGTGTGTGTGTGTGTGTGTGTGTGTTTGGGGAGGGAGTGGTTCTGCCTGACTGACCAGGGAGGTAGGAAATGGAATGACCATTTTAGAAAAAGTGACCCAGTTTTTATCCAAGAAATGTGAGATGTGTATGGGAGATAATGTGAAATAAGGCTAGAAATGAAGGTTTGAGCTAAACCATGGAAGTATGGAAAGGACCAGTTAAGAAGTATGCAGTTTTCCCTAAGGGCAGTAGGAGCTATTGAAGATTCATGTCCATTCTCTCTACCACCATCTCCCCTTCAACTCCATTCCCCTGCCTCCTAGGTGTTCTCTTTACCTAGAGTATTGATGCCATGCCTGAGGAATTTGCCTTTATTTCCTAGACCAAGATGGCTAACCTTTTTGTATGTCTTGGACCCCTTTGGCAGTCTGGCAAAACCCATGGACCTTTTTTCAAAATTACATTTTTAGATATGTAAAATAAAGTTCATATGATTGCAAAGGAAACCAATTATAGGAACATATATTTTTTTTAAAATTCATGAACCCCAGGTTAAGAACCTCATCCTAGAGGCAATAGAGAGCCACTGATGGTTCCTGAGTCAGGGAATACAGCAGTCTTTCTTTTTACTCCAGTATTCACTTTATTTTCTAATCTAGCCCAAGGATATTTGATTTTTTTGGTCATGCTAGTGATCCTGAAAGGATGACACACAGTTTCCCATTGGGATGCAGGGAAGGAGTGAATCCAGTAGCTTTCAGGAGATGGCCTTCTGTGTCTTCTTTATTTATTTCCTCATTGGTCCTTGAGGGTGGAGCTGTGATTTGAGTTTGTCAGGTTTGCTAAGAAAGAGGCAGAGGAGGCTAGGTAAATACTTATCCCCTGGGGAGATGAGGTAAGGTTAACGCTGTCACATTTAATGAGGATGGTGGGGGTCTGGAGGGGTGTTCTTACAGTCAGAGTCTCTGTGTCCTGGGGATTCAACTCTGCAGCCCATTCGAAACCTTTACCAGTCTGAATGACAGCTCTGGTGAAGAGGAGGAGGGGGCCTCCATAGGCCACCTCCCATGAGAAGTGTGGTGAGTAGAGGCAGCAACGACACCGGCCCCCCAACATAGATCTGCTTTCCCCCCCTCTCCCCATCACATGGGAAGTCTCATCCTCCTAATTTTTTACTTATACATCCAAACACTCAAAAGCCAGTCCTGGGCACAGAATCATGTGTTACCGGTGGTCTCTACATTGAACTTGAGTTCTGTCACTGGCTTTTTGTGTGGCCCAGGCCAAATCACTTAGCCTCTCTCTGCTAGTCCCTTCATTGGTAAGATGGGGATAATAAGATTTTTCTTTCACAGGGGTGTGCTGAGAACCAATTAGTTAATGTTGGGAAAGTGCTTTGAAAATGTTAACAGCTTGGTATGATTATTGAGAGGTTCAGCCTGGACTAATTACCTTCTCAGTGTTTCTGCTCCATAACCAGCTGCTTTCTGCCCCTTTTATGGGATTGCTGGTGTTCAGCAAGGAGAAGGCATGCAGGGGGCAAGGGGGCAGGAGAAGGGGATGGGATTGATTTCCTCCTAAATAATTCTCTACAAGACAGGAAAACTTTTAGGAGTTAAATGGTGAAAAAGAAAAGATTTTCCATTACTGGTGCAAATCTCAGAGTGACAATTAATTGTCTGTGTTTTGCAATGTTTACGAGGCTCTGTAAACAGTCAGTATATTTACGTTTCCTCCATTACCTTCAGCTATAAACTTCCTTAAGGAAAAAAATGAAAAATTAATCGTACTTCCTGACTGCAGAATGAACATATGTGTTCTGAATATCAAGAGGTACATTCTTAGTAAGACTCCAAATGGAGTCTGGGAATGCTGGCGTGCTTTGTAGCCATGGGCATATCCATAGCACCAACCATTCTGGGGTGATTTAGGGGTATTTGCAGAAAAAATTATCTCGAGAAGGTAAATCATAATTTGCCGTCTATACTGGGGACTTCAGTCTTCCTGGATCAGAGCTGCCAAGAATTGCAATAAACTATGGCATCCTACAAAGCTCAAAGCCGATTGTCTGAATCTGCATCTCTCTATTTATCTCTCTGTCTCTTTCTCTCCTTCTGTCTCCCCCTTCTCCCTCCTCCTCTCCTGTCCTCTCCCTCATCCCTTCCATCCTCTTCTCTCCTCTCCTCTCTTCTTCTCTCCTCTCCTTTCCTCTCCCATCTCTTCAATCTCCTCCTCTCCCTCCTCTTCCCTCTTCTCCCCTTCTCTCCTTTCCTCTCTCTTCATTCTTAAAGAGCTAAGTTTTCTTTGTGTGCCATTAGCTAGAAAATAGTAGGATATGAGAATCAGACAGGACCTTAGAATTCATGTAGTCCACCCTCCTCATCTTAAAGATATAGAAATCGAGGTTCAGAAAGAGGAAAATTGACTTACCCAAGGTCACACAATGGCAGCACTGTGAAAGGCCACTCGGTGGTGAGGAAAGAGGATTGGACTGGGGATCAGAAAGACCTGGTTCAAATCTTGCCTTTGCCAGTTACCTCTTACCAAGGTGCATGACCATGGAGAAATTCTTTAACCTCTCTGAGCCTCAGTTTCTCCATTTCTGAAATAGGCCTAATAATAATGGTAACAACAATAATAATGTGTGTGTGTGTGTGTGTGTGTATGTGTGTGTGTGTGTAATAACAGCCTGTGAGGGTGTGAGGGTTGGTGCTGAGTTAATGTGTGTAAAGTTCTTGGTATATTGTAAGGTGCTATGTAAATACCAGTCATCATCATCATCATCATTTCATTTTTTTGTGGGGTCAGACCTGTAGATTTCAATGGTGGAGGGAGCTTCCAATAATAAAATTTCTGCCACCAAAGCAGATTAATCATGTGTCTGAAATTCAGAGTCTTACAGGTTTGCTTTGGGGCATTGATTATGTTCCTTGAGCAAGGTCATACAGCTGGTGTGTTTAAGAGCCAAGGTCATCCCTCTCACCACTGGGTTCCATAGCCCCTTATATCTTCCTTAGCCTTGGTGAAAAGGGAGGGAATGGGAGCTTGTTATTGTTTAGTCCTGTCTAACTCTTTTGGGGTTTTCTAACCCCCACTGGGGGTTTTCTAGGCAGAGATACTGGAGTGGTTTGCCATTTCCTTCTCCAGCTCATCTTACAGATGAGAAAACTGAGGCAAACAAGGTTAAGGGACTTGCCCAGGGTCACACAGCTAGTAAGTATTTGAGGCTGGATTTGAACTCAGGTCTTCCTGACTCCAGGTCAGGTGCTTTATCCACTGTGCCACTAACTGCCTCAGAATGGAAGATAGGGGATGCTTAAAGGAGAGGCACCTGCTAGCTTTGCAACTCTGGGAAACTCATTTGACCTTTTTAAGCCCCAATTTACTCATATATAAAATGGGGAGAAATGTCCCACTGCTTCTTATATCTTCCTTAGCCTGGGAAATAAAAGTGAGGGGATGGGAGGTTAATGCTTAATGGATGCTTAATGGGGAAACAGGGGTAGTGAAAAAATAGAAAGTCGTGTGTGTTCCTGTAATTCTTCTGAGTTTTGTAAAGTTACTGAAGCCTTTAAATTGCCACTTCAATGATAGTGATAGGCTATTAGAAGAAAGGCAGAGGTTGTATATGAGTATGGAGGATTAGGAGAGAGAGTTGGCCTTTTATCTGTACGTATTTTTTTCTTCATTGTTCACAAGAATGCCTTAGACTTTTGACCATATTCTAAGGTACTTTTCACATTCATGATTCTCATTTCATAGGTTCATAATTCTAGAGGTAGAAGAGGCCATCTATTCCAACCTTTTCTTTTTATACATGGGGAAACTGAGGCTTAGGAAGGTTAATTGGCTTGTCCAAAGTCACAGATGTGATTTGAAAGTGTTCTGTAACTTGAGTAGAGTTAGAACAGCCGTATGTGGTAGTTAGGTGCCTGGTACAATGGATACAGTGCTGCTTTGGGGGCCAGGAAAACCAAGGTTCAAATCCTACCACAGATTCTTACTAATTTTGTGACCCTGGGCAACTCATTTTCACTTTCTCTCTCTCTCTCTCTCTCTCTCTCTCTCTCTCTCTCTCTCTCTCTCTCTCTCTCTCTCTCTCTTTTGAGAGGGGAAGGCAGGGCAATTGGGTTTAAGTGACTTGCCTGAGATCACAAGGCTTGTTTTTTGTGTTAAGTGTCTGAGGTTGGATTTGAACTCAGGTCCTCCTGACTCCAGGGCTCGTGATCTATTCACTGCATCAACTAGCCGCCCCTCATTTAAAATTTCTCAACCTCAATTTCTTCATCTTTAAAATGGGGTGACAATAGGACCCACCTCATAGGGTTGTTGTGAAATTCAAATATGGAAATAGGTAAAACTCTTTGCCAACCTTAAAATATGCTATCTACATACTTAATTATTATTATATTAGTTATTATTATTATTTAGGAAGTGAAAATATTTTTCACTTTTTCCATGTGGGGAAACTGAGGTTCATAGTGTATAAAAATCTTTCTCAAGATGACAGTTAGTTTGTGGAGGGACTGGGATTAGGACCCATGTTTTCCAACTCTTGATCAGATTCTGACTTCAGGATCTTCCATTGTCTCTCCCTAGTCTATTCATAGATTGTAAAAGACAGCATCATGGCATCTTCAAGGAGTAAAAACATGATCCAAACTTCCTACTAGGTATTCTTTGGGAAGAGCAGAAGTCAGCAATTTTAATTTCCCCTTGTGTCTAATAAATAGTGACTCAGAAATCAGATGTATAAGCTTTTAATCCAAGGCCTTTTAAACTAAGATGTGTGAACTTAAATATATGTGCACCTGCATGCATTCACATATATACATATACACATTATATATGCATATACATACATATATATACATTACATTTTAATAAACCACAAAACTGTATTTTAATATAACCAGTTTCTTTGCAATACTGTATATTTGATTAATTTAAAAACACGATTCTAAGAAGGGATCCATAGGCTTCATCAGATTCTGCCAAAGTGGTCCAAGATATAATAAATGTGAGCATTAAGTTTTTATTCTATGTATTAAGGTACAATGGAATACTTCAGCTGTTATTAAGACATGACCCTTTGAACGGGGCCTCTGCTTTTCTCTGGTCACTCTGACAAGATTTGAAGAGAGCAGTTGCATGTTGCCATTGCATCTGTACCTTCTAAATCAGGCTCAGCTGAAAGGACTGCTAATGGCCTCTGCGAATCAATTAGGAGATTTTCTGTTTGGACTTCTGGCAGCCCATTGGCATTATTCTCAGGCAAGAGAATCACCAAAGGCAAATCCGATCTGGCCATATCGACCCAACTGGCTCAGCTATTGGCAGCTGAAAGTTGTAAGGTCAATGAAAACTGATGATATTCCTTTTAGAAAACGTTGTTCTCCAATAGTCATAACTCCCTTAAGCTTCAGGCTTCCCATTGGAGCAAATGGCAGCTTGAAGTCCATCTGGCCTACTCTTGGAGCAAACTGTGCCCAAAAGTGCATCCTTGGGCAATGCCATTGGGATCTTCCAACTGCATTAGAATAAAGTTAATTGGATTCACTGCAACAGAGTGACATTCTTTGTTCAGCAGGGCAAGGGCAGTGCTTCATAGAGTGAAATCTGAAAAAAGTCCACATTCCAGGAACTCATCAAGAGCACGATGTCAACAATGGCACCAGAGTCCTTTTGAAATAAATAAAGTTAGAAGGACTGGGTTCGGGTTGAGGGGGGGCAGAGAGGGGGAGAGAGAGAGAGAGAGAGAGAGAGAGAGAGAGAATGAGAATGAGAATGTCTATAAGTTTAGTTCCTGGATAATTGTAGGTTTTTGGTGTATGTATTGGGCTTGGGGGGATAGATTTTTCTGCTATTGTATTTATAATAAAAGTACATAATTAAGTGCTAGTTGACGGTACAGTGTAGACTATACATATATTAAAAATTCAGAGAAGGAAGAGATCCCTGGGTATCCAAGTAACAGGATCAAAACCAAAAAACAAAAACCTTTCCAGAGGAATCACAGCATGGCAGAGTGCAGATGTACCTGGCTTCAGAGCCAGCAAGACCTGGGTTCACAAGTCCTGCCTCAGAACCTACTGACTGAAAACCTGGGCAGGTTGCTTAACCTCCTATTACTCCAGGCAACTCTTTAAATTGCAGAGAAGCTATGTTGTTTTTCAGTTGTGTCTAACTCTTTGTGACCTCATTTGGGATTTTCTTCACAAAGATATTGGAATGATTTGCCATTTCCTTCTCCAGCTCACTTTACAGATGAGAAAACTGAGGTGAACAGGGTGAAGTGACTTGCTCAGGGTCACACAGGTAATAAGTGCCTGAGGCCACATTTGAACTCTTGAGGATGAGTCTTCCTTACTCCAGGTCAGGAGTTCTATCCACTGTACCACCTAGCTGACCATAGATAAGCTATGAAGGAACCCGATGCTAATAAAATCATGGATTCATTCCCTGTGTTCCCCATAGAATGTACACTCCTGAAGACAGGAATCACAACAGATAAGAGAGAAGATATACAGTTGGGCAGAATGAAGTCATCTAGTCTAATATCGTGATTTTGCAGATAGAGAAAGTGAGGCTCAGAAAGTTTCAGTGATTTGCCCAAAGTCACCAAGGTAGCAAATGAATTAGCTGGGATATATTTTTTTAAAAATAAGACCTCATCCTGGTTATGCTAATTATTCCTCATGCAATCTTGACATACTCATTTAACTTCTAGGGGCCTGGTTCTTTATCTGTCACATGAGGGAGGTGAACTTGGCTACTTCCAAAGTGCCTTTAAGCTTTTAATTTATGATCCTAATTTCCAAGTCCGACCTTCCCTCATCCATTGTGCAGAATACAAGAACTAGGCATCTCTAGATTAAAGGACTTGCCCGTTGTCACGTAGAACATAAATGTCAGAGGCAAGATTTGAACCCAAATGTTCTTACTTTTGCTCTTTGCAGCATTTTTTTTACTTGTTTTGTTTCCTCTCTGCCTAGCATGGTGTTTTGGCCATGGTTCATGCTTCATACATGCTTGACGCATTGGATTGAATTTGCTGTTGGCAGCTATTACTCACACTAAGAAAGGGTATTTTTCTCTGGTTCTTGCTTCAATAGCATTGATGTTGATGTTATTTTGAAGCAGATTCAATATTCCTTGATGTGTGGAGTATTGACTTTAAGAAAAGGCTTAGGAGTTTCTCAAATTACTCTTTTAATCACATATAAAGGAAAAAACACTGTACTGGGACCCAAGAGATCTGGTTTCAAATCTCACCCCAGCCATTTATTATGACCTCAAGCAAATCATTTCACTTTGCTGTACTTCAGTCTCCTCATCTGCAAAATGGGAGGATGGGAATATATGATCCTGAATATTTGTTATATGTTCTGGATGACTTGGGCAGTCAATCTGTTGAAGACTATGGGTCCTTCTTACAGTAAGCTTTTTAAATAAATACAATGGAATATAGTTTGTTACAAAGGAAATCAATTACATTGAAATCCTGTTATCAAGATTAAAAAAAAAAACACTAAGTCATTGTCCCTAGGTTAAGAAGCCTTGGACTGAATGGTCTTAGAGGCCCTTGTGGCTTTCGATCTATAATCCTATGATCTCAGGCTATTTATATAAACATAAAAAAGCACATTCAATCTTCACCACTGCTCATTACCTCCTCTCACCTAAGGATAGAGAAGATGCATTGATTTCTGTGGTTGGTGTGTCTTTTCATTTCATTACTTTGATGATGAAATAAATCTCATCTGATGGTTTATTTATTCCTCATTCAAATGAGGATGACAGATTAGCTGACCAGAGCATTGGAAAGGTACGGAGTAGCATGGGTCATCAGACACCTTTTGAAAACAGCTGGACATTTTATGACAGTATACATAAGCTCACACTTGTAGTTTGGTTCCTTTTTGATAACATTAAGTAAGAAGGGAGGATAATACAGGTTTTCTGGCTTTGATGGAACTTTCTCAGATAAAGTTTCTTCATCCCTCCTGAAGATCTTAAATCTTTTTAGGACTTTATTTTCTTTGTTTTTAAAGTAAATATTCTTTTTTTAAGAAGACAATCATTAACATGAATATGCCAAAAAGACCAAAAAGGGGATAATAAATGAAATCAGCATTATATTGCATAGTTTGTTTTTTTTTTAAAGCAATTGGGGTTAAGTAACTTGCTCAAGGTTACACGGCTAGTCATTATTTGTGTGGGTGCTCATTTTCTGAGGCCGGATTTGATCTCAGGTCATCCCAACTCCTAGGCCGGCGCTCTTACTCATTGCGCCACCTAGCCACCCCAATAGTTTGTTTTTTTAAGTGTGTGTTCAATTTAATTTACTTACAACAAAATTTCTGTTTGTTTCTCCTTCCAAAATTTTATGTGTATTTTGTAAATTAACACCACTGTTTGAACTAGAGGATTGGGAATACGTTGAGTTGAATTTATATAAAGAAATACATTTGATAATCTTATAGTACAATGATTGCCACCAGACTGTATGACCCTGGATATGTAACTTAGCTGGAATACCACAAATCTCTTCAATGATAAGGTATAGATGAGTAAAGCAAGTCTCTTCACTGGGGCCTTCCAACACTGATGAAATCATAGTTGTGTTTTTAAGACTTGATTAATGTGATAACTACAGAGAAATTCCTAGAACTTAAACTCCTCTAAAAAAAAATCTTACTAGTGTGAAATTTCAGTGGATCTATCCTCTTATCAGAATAGGTGCTGTTTACATGTGAGTAGATCACAACCCTTTTATACTGTCTCAGCCTATGTGAATCTTGTCTTTGACCTCTCATAAACCGCACCCCCCCATAGAGGATGGAAGTTGCCATGACAGATTGAGGCTACATGTCCAGAAAACATAAAATCCTAACAAGTCAAGCTATCCAACTTAGAGTTGACTGTCCAAGGAGGTACCAGCTTCACTTTTGTGGAGGCCTTCAAACTAGATATCTAGACACCTGATCTGGGGTGCTATAGACAGAGTTATTGTCAGCACTCAGATGTCTACTAGACGTACTCTGGGGCCTTCTCTGACCCTCAGGTTCTGTGGTCTGTGAATGTGAATGATCAGAAAATGCCACATTATTCCATTCCCAATTCTTTGTTTATCACATTCTTTTTTTCCTACTGAGGCCTGCTTAGGGTTGCTGGCTTGAGTAGTCCACATCGGACACACAGGGAGCTAGTTTTGTGCAGTAGGCAATATCCTTGATTCATGTTTCTATTGATTCCATGCTTTGGAAACATCTGAAGCTTGCTCTTTCATTCTGTTCTGCTTTCCTTTTCTACCAGCCCTTGCACCCAACTCTGCCACTGGTGACTAGGTAGGCTTGAACTCACCATGTACACATCTACACTTGTCAGCAAAGTCCAGTGCAGAAAAGAAAACACAATGCTGCATTTGTGACCAGAAGATGTGGGCTCAAATTCTAGCCTTTCCCTTTAACTTGCTCCCTTCCCTGCCAGGCCTCCCTTCGGACCCTGGTTTCTTTGTTTGTGAAATGAAGAAATGAGACCTGATGACTCCTGCTGCCCTTAAATTAAGGCAGATAGGAGAAGGTGAGCTAGATTAGCTGATCTCAAATGGCCTTTCTAGCCCTGACATTGTATGAGTCTATTACCTCTCCCGGGATCTGTCTCTGTGTGTCTCTCTCCCTCCGTCTCTCTCTCTCCCTCTGTCTCTCCCTCTGTCTCTCCCTCTGTCTCTCCCTCTGTCCCTCTCTCTCTCTCCCTCTCTCTCCCTCTCCCTCCCTCTCTCTGTCTTTGTCTCTCTGTCTGTCTCTGTCTCTGTCTCTGTCTCTGTCTCTGTCTCTGTCTCTGTCTCTGTCTCTCTCTCTCTCTCTCTCTCTCTCTCTCTCTCTCTCTCTCTCCTTCTCTCTGTCTCTCTGTCTCTCTCTCTCTCTGCCCCTCACTTAGCTTTTTCTTACTTTTCATTCCTGATACAAACCCCTGCTTGGGGAAGGAGGAGCACAAAAGGAATGCTCAGCCCTGGAGCCAAATGGGAATAGCATAAAAGAGGGAATTCCCAGGCAAATTTTCCATTGTACAGCATTCCATATTAATTCAACAGTGAAGGGATGACTTTCCTTGACCTCAGAAGCCCTGGTAAGTTGTCTGCATTCTCCTGGTTCATCTTTTAATTCTCAGGGGAAGGACAAATCCTTTGGTAATACTATGGAAGTGTGAAACAGGGTACGCCCACATCCACATCTGTCCTTGTCAGCTGCCAGGCTGAAGTCTAGCCACCTGAACTTGGGGGTCACTTCCAACTACAGCACATGACCATAAGCTAGTGGACCAGGCTTTAGGGACCATCATAGAGGTTCTATTAAGGGAAGAAAGGAACCGCAATCCAGGGGGTGTAGAGAGAGGGATAGGGAACACAAACAGAAGCTGATGGTAAGGGAAGGATTCACTACAAAAGTAAAAGAATTGGTAGCACTGACACGGTACATTGCAGAGCCCCTGAAAGTTAGGGGAGGAGAACAGCCCAGGACCACTTGGGCAACTAGATTGGCTGCCCTGGGGAAAACCTACCCCTTCTACACACAGTGAGTGGCAGAGCTGAACTTATGACACTCCACACTGATTCCCTTCTTCTAAACAAAATGGCAGGGAAAGGAGCACTTAGGACCAGACATGTGAATTATAGATTCGTGTCCATGGGTGTGATCTATTCAGGCTTACACAGTTTGAAGGTCCTGTCATAGGAACAAATAGCTATGTGTTGACCAAGAGAGGATCTTTCTCTCTCCCTCTCTCTCTCTCTCTCTCTCTCTCTCTCTCTCTCTCTCTCTCTCTCTCACACACACACACACACACACACACACACACACACACACACATCATTGAACTGGAAAGACTGAGGTTGAAATGAGAGTATCTGTGCATGTTTGTCTATGGGACTAGGGGGTTGCTGATTTCATTACAAACCCCAAGTAGAAATTACTTTTGAACTATTAATTGTTTTTTGTATTACTCATTTCATGCCTTTTCTGTACTCTGTTGGCACACAGAATCAAAACCAAACTATTTTTCAATTTTTCCAGTTTATTTCATATTTGTTGTTCCCATGAATTAGACTATTCTTCCAAAACTATCTTCAATTTGATTTTAAAAAAATTAGATGTTTCCTCTGTGCTAGGCCCTTTGCTGGGCACTAGAGATACCAAGATAGATGTGAAATAGTCCTACTTTCAAGGAGCTTATATTCAACAGGGGAGAGACAACAAATACATAGAAGAATAAATACCAACTAATTTCCAGAAAGAGACCAAAGTTCAGTTTAGGGAACCAGGAAAGGCTCTGTGGAGGAGGTTATACCTCAGTATGCCTTGAACAAAGAGGGACTCCAACAGGTGGAAGTGAAGAGGAAATACATCTTGAGTTGAATGAGGAGGAACAGCAAGCCAGATTACCAGGAACACATAGTATAAGTAGGGGTGTAGTAAGCCTGATAGGTGGGAGCCAGATTATGGAAGTATTTAAGAAGCTGAGAACTCTGATTTTTTTTTTCTAAAAGAAATAGGGAGCCATTAAAGATTTTTGATCAGGTACTATCAAATCAAATACTTAGTACTTTCATCTCTGCTTAAACTGTAAGATTTGCAATCCAAACCTGGGTTTTTATTAGCTGGCAACTTTACTGAAAGCTGCCTTTGAGTTTCCTGTCCCAGAATGGTACTTCCAGAAAAAGAAAGGAAGGAAGGAAAAGAAAGAATGAAATGTTAAAGCAAATGTGCTGCTTCTTATTCAGACCAGAAAACCTGATATTTTTCTGTGATCTTCATTTAACGTAACTCTTTTTTTTTTTAGTACAATTGCTATGTTTTTGTATACCAGATTCTTGTATCTGAATGAAAAGTGTAAGAAATGGAGGAGTGGGGGATGTTCTTTTAAACAATATCTATCCAGGTCCTTGATGAATTCACAAAACCAGAGGATCATAGACTTAGCATTGAATGGGCATCTTGTACAATCACCTGATTTTATAGATGAAGAAACTAAGACTTAGGGAGAGCATCAATGACTTGCCCAAGGTCACATGGGTACTAAGCATCTTAGGTGAAATTTGAACCTAGTATTTCTACCTCTAGAGGGTTTTTTTTTCTACTCTATGATTGCAATATAAAAATGTTAAATCTCCATTTTCCTAAACAATGATATTTTTCCATGGGCAGTTCTCTGAATCTGTTTTAATAAGGATAACCCTTTGCTATGATAACTAACAGGGGCACGGCACTTACCAGCTGGGTGCCCATGGGCAATTCACTTAATTTTTTGCCTGAATTCCTCATCTATAACATGAGCTGGAGAAGGAAATGGCAAATCACTCCAGTATCGTTGCCAAGAGAAGCCCAAATGGGGTCAAATGGGACATAACTCAAAACAACAGCATGATAACCACCTTCCTTAGGCTACTACTTCCTTATCCCCCATGGCTTTCCTTAGTCATATCACATCTTTCCTTTGCATTTATGAGAGTTTATGAGAAATTCACTTGTGTTTATGTGAGTATATGAGAAATACATTTCAATACTAGCCATTTTTCAATAGATCATTATATCATTGCATTCCCTCTCTCTCTCTCTCTCTCTCTCTCTCTCTCTCTCTCTCTCTCTCTCTCTCTCTCTCTCTCCCTCCCTCCCTCCTGCCCACCACATTCTCTCCCTTTTGGTCCTCATCACATGCCCATCATAAGCTGATGGGTTTTCATTGCACATAAGTATAACCTATTTCAATTGCTTGCCTGTCTTGGGGAAGGAGGAAGGGAGAAAAAAATTGAAACTCAAAATCTTATAAAAATGAATGTTGAAAACTATCTATACATGTAATTGGAAAAAATAAAATACTGTTTACAAAAAAAATAAAAGCTGATTTGTCTAACCCTGGGTCTCTATCATAGAAATGGCTGAGTTATCTTGAACTTATGCCTCTCCAGACTAGATTATAAATCAGGTAAAACCAGGAAGAGTCAGAATTCTTGATTCACTTTATTGGCCTTGGATTTGTACAAGAGTTGTTGGTTAGCCTGCAAATGGAGCACAGCTGGCATCCAATTTAGATACTGCCTTAAACCAGTTAGCGCTTACCTTAACTTGATCATTTAAATGGAAAGCAATACCTGTCCAGTAGAGCAGAAAAGATGTAAAAACTGATTGACTTGAGTGACGGGGCACCTGGATTGCCATGGCTACTGGTGTCAATGGGAAAGAGACTTAATTTTCATGAGTGGAAAAGCTGCATTGAATCTCCATGTGTTTCTTCAGCTAAGATTACAAAGTGGAAAGGGACATCTTAGTCTATGACAGTTGGTGCCTCAAAGATGACAGTTCCCCACTGGAGTGGGATGTGTTTTTTCGGAGTATAATAGTTTGTGTGGGAACCCATGGTGGTGCTAGCAAAGTGCTGGGCACTTTCCTGAGATGCTTGCTCTGTGTGACTTGGCCTCCCAAGGCATTAACAGATGTGTCAGTGTCAAGAGCATTATCTGATGAGACCACCAACCACAGCAATTTAGATCTGTGGAATCTGGGCCCTTTGAACTGGAAGTGACCTCAAAGAAAAGCAGTATATGGTATTGATATACACGTGCCATTGTTGCTAGGTTCTTCTTTCTGTATGAAGGCAGGTCAGAGATCATTATCCCTATTTTCTAAATCACATTCTTGAAATATAACTCACACACTTGGTAAAGGATGGAGTAGAAATGGAATGGACTTTCTGCTGCATGCTACAAAGACACGAACATTACCATTTTTGGGGGGGGGGTATGATTTTGGTCTAAAGGAATTAGATCAACCCTTCATTCTTTTCCCCATAGCTATAAATACAAAGATACATACATACATACATATATATGTGTGTGTGCATGCATGTGTATATATGTGTATATGTATATGTGTATAAACATATGTGTATGTACATATAGATTATATATATATGTATATATTACACATCCTTGTTTTTTTTTAAAGAAATTTTGTTGTGGCTTACAACATCTTCATAGACTTCCACCCTCCTATAGAACTCACTGTTGTAACAAAGAAAATCAATTAAGCAAAAGAAACTGTAGTGTGGCTACATTTGGTAGTATACTGTATGCAACATTCTGTACCTATAGTTTCCGACCTTTCTACCTTTAAACTAATAATTGCTTGGATGAGCGAACGACTACTTCAGTGATGGCAGACCCAGACATTAGCCAGGGTACCTGTTCTTCTGCTTGTCTCCTCTGTTCTACTCCATTTGGTGACGGGATAACATAGAAACCTGTTCCTTAACAGAAGACCTCTAAGACCTTTCACTTTCTTGCCTACTCCCAAGAATGTAAAGCCCATTGGTGTGTCTATGCCACAGGCATGCGCCAGCACCCAAAAGCAAAACACAGCTGGTGGGTCTAATTTTAGCCTTGCCTGCCTTGAAAAGGGTCCCTTTAAGGAAATACATTTTCTCCTGAAACAATTTGTATTATAATATAGCAGCTGACTGTCATGTAGGAATATTACATATTATTAGTAAAAAAAAATCAGCCTAGTAATTATGCTTTTTTTTTATTTAGAAATAATTGTCAGTGAAGCCACCAAAAATCTGATACATGAATCAAATTAATTATGCAGGGATATAATTTGAGAAAAGCATGGTGATAAAAAAGAATCCAGTGAACCCAAGAGATCTTTCTTTTGCTTTTCTTTTCTTGCTTAATGACTAAGAAAATCTGAAATCTCATGTTTCTATTGGTTACTAACCTTCCAAAGTAGGCTTTACATTTCCACAACCCTTCTCAGTTCTCTGGGCTCTCCAGGAGGTGAAGGGTTAGCCCCTTGACCTGAGCTTTGATTAAGGAAGCATCTGGTTCTAGTGTGCTAACAGGTTTATTTCTAACCATTAAGGCATCCCCCTCTCCCCTGAAAGCAGCAGGGTTAGTCAGTTTCTCTCTCTCTCTCTCTCTCTCTCTCTCTCTCTCTCTCTCTCTCTCTCTCTCTCTCTCTCTCTCTCTCGTCTCTCTCCCGCTCCTTCTTCCTCTCCCTCTCTATTTTCTTTTTTCTCATTGTTCTCTCCCTTTCCCTCTCTCTCCTCTTTTCCCTCTTTTCTTCCTTTCATTTCTCCTTTCCCTCTCTAATTCTTTCCTCTTCTTTCTTCCTCCTCCTCTCATTATCTTCTTTCTCTTTTCCTTTCTCTCCTCCTCTTCTCTCTCTCTTTCATTCTCCACTCTCTCCTTCCTCTTTCCCCTCTTTCTCTCCATCTTCTCTTTGATTCTCTCTTCTCCATCTCTCCTTTCTCCTCCTTCCCCTACCTTCCGCAGGCATTCTTTCCAGGGCTTCCCTTTTCTCCTCCCCCTTTCCCCTCTCATACTTTCCCTCCTCCTCCTTTCTCTAGTCTTCTCTATTTTACTTGGTTGTTTGGTTTTTCTCCTAACTTACTGCCTCCCACCCCACCCCTGGCTGGGGGGGGGGGGGAGGGAGGGAAGAAACAAAGAAAAAATAAAGAGCAGGCACGAAAAGAAAAAGAAACAGAAACAAGAGGCTGGCGACTCCTGTTTGCCCGAGGTGGGCAAAAGAGTCAGTACTCCCATCGGGTGCTGGCACTGAAGTTCCCCAGGCCAGCCCAGCCCAGCCCTGCTCAGCCTCCGAGACTCCATCGCGCTCAGCTCAGGCTCCAGCGGCTGCCTGCCTGGAAACATGGCTTTGCTTTTCCAGACAGCCAGCAGAGGGAAGCGGGACTTCACTTGCAGCAGGGACTGAGGCAGGCAGGCGGGCAGCCTCTGTCCCCGTCTCCTCTCCCTTTCTCTCTCTCTCTCTCTCTCTTCCTTCCTCTCTGTCCTCGACTCTCTCTCTCTCCTTCCCTCCCTCTGTCCCTGACTCTCACTCTCTCTTCCTCTCTCTCTCTCTCTCTCTCTCTCTCTCTCTCTCTTTTTCTTGGAGGAAATACTGCAGCCTTCTGGCCTGCGTATGCCTCTCCAGGGAGAGGCTCACTCTAGTTCCACCCACTGGCTGGAAGGAGGGGGTTTGAATGAAAGACAAGACAAACCTTAAACACCATGTCACTCTGTGAGGGAGACAGCGGCAACTAAGCTGGAGGAAGCTCCTTTTCTTTTTTTTCCTTTTTTTTTCTTTTTTCCTTTTTTTCCCCTTCTCCTTTTGGTGGTGGAAGAAAGAAAGAGAAAGAAAGAAAGAGCGAGAGAGGGAGAGGCGCACAGTGAGAGGGAAGCAGGTCTGCAGCTCGGAGTTTACAGTCTTCCAGATTCCTGTACCAGGACTTCCCACCCCCCTGCCCTGCCCTCCCAACCGGGAAACTGACATTACTACAGACCAGCCTGGTCCGGGAGGAAAAGCCCGGATCCTAACTGAAGGGGGACAGGGGCGGGCAGGGGTCCAAGGCAAGCTTTGGCGGGGTGAGACTCGGGGATTTTTTTCCCTGCCCCCGACTTTTTCTCTCCCTCTTTTGAAATTCTTTCTGTGTTGGAACTAGCAAGCAGTCTAAAGACAAGGGAGTCTCGGAGTTTCATCAGTCATCAGCCCTGTCAGGAATAGTGTTTTTGAGAAAGAAAGGCCCGGGGCACTACACCCTGCCAACCGAGTTCCCCTGCATCGGAGATAAAGATTCCAGCTACATGGGCAAACGTTTGGAGCAACCACAAATGTACCCTCAGTACACTTACTGCTATCCTCACTATCTCCAAGCCAAGGTATGGCACATGCTGCCTGCTGGGTCTGTCCAGCGGGGGCAATGTGATTGCATTATGCACTTAGTCAATTACTGCTTTCTCTCTCTGTGTGCCCCCCTCCCCATCACTCACTCCCCTTCTATGCCTCACATCCAGGAGAATGCCAGGCAAAGTCGATGGGCAGAACAGGGGTGCCGGGGGTGGAGGGCAGAGCTAGCCAGCGTAAGGATTGTAGATTTCTCATTCCATAAGGGATAGCAGTTTCAGTTCAGTCCCTTTGTTGTTTCTGAGGGCTTAACTTGGTTTAAAGGCTCACTTGTCCATAACAGGTAGACAAGGGTGGTTAAGGGGAAAATTTTCCCCCGAACCCCCGATCCATCATCGGGGGAGTGTATGAGTTACAATTTCAGTGTTGCTGTGGGTGAATCAAGGAGTTTGTAGCTTTGAAATCATGGTTTCTGCTGGGTAGCATGTGTTGGGTTGATGGGGGGGAGGGGGTGGAAAGAATCTCAAACTTTGAGTCGCCTAAGTTTGGAATGAGGCAAGGATATGGGAAGGGCTCAGGAGAAGCTGGTCAAAATCACTGGGAAGTTGGGTATTATTTTAAAATATGTATTTAATATTTCATTAAATATTGAGGTCTGATCTGGACACTGCATATGACATTTAAGATACTCTGAATATAGATTCTTTCTACTTTTAGAAACTGCTTCCCTTTCCTCAGTCAGCACAGTTTTGGAAAACAGGCCTGCGCCTTGTAAACAAATGGAATATAGTTGATGATAACTGGACATGAATAGGTTAAATACTTTAGTTTATGATGGTCTGTACCCAGATGATCCAGAGTGCACTGTGCTTAACTGCACAAAGGATATCCTATGTAACCATGCGGAGGGCAGTGCCAAATGTGAACTTTGGAGCCAATGGAGATAGCCAGACACAATTATAATTCTCAGGTGTGACATCACACCTAGGAATTGCCAAATCAATTAGATATGGTGTCTGTGCATTTGTATAATCTCCAAACAACCAACTCTTTTGGGGGCATACTGGGGAAATGAGGATTTCCCTTTTTTGAAAAAATACCACCCCACTTTGGAACAGTTTCAGTTTTTAGAGCTCAGATGACATTTCCTTTGTAATTCAATTTTCTTCCTGTTCCATTTGTAGCCTCTCTCCTTAGTCTTTAAAATAAATAAATATGCAGAGAGCGAGTTATCCATGTTGTCCCCAGAACCCCTTGATAAGATGTGAATCGTGCCCTTCATGATCTAGTTACCTTTCATTTTATTCTCTATCTGATTGAACCATGTCTGAGTGGACAGCCAGACCGGGCAGAATGTTAGTCCTGTGTTAAACATTATTGTTATCTTATAATCTGTTTTGTTTTGTTTTCTAATTGCTTGATGGTTCTCCGTGCCCCTCCAAGGTCGACTTGCGTTGGATTTTACCTTTATGAGCCTGACTGCTCTGCCGCCGATGCAGCAGCCGTCAGTCCCTCGCTCTCCTGTTTTCTTGCCTTTAACTGGAACTGCTTGGGGGATTGGGAACATCAATTCTTACCTTTCCTCAAAATCCCAGAAAGGCAAGGACACAGGAAAAATGGGGAGAAATGTACAGTCCATCCCCCTCAACCTTTTTTTTTCTTTTTGTTTTTTGAAAAAAAAAAGCTTTCAACTATTAGGTAAAAAATATTATACATTCCATCCCTTTTACTCATGTAGCTACATTTTGCCAAATGTTTCAAATATGTTTCTAGCTTTCCCTTTCTACTTTAGAAAAAATATTCAGAAATGAAACTTCGGCTTGAGATGAATGAAATTGTCATCCATTTTTTTTTAACCTGTTACTATTGGACAACAATGAAGGCCACACGTAGTTACTAAAGATGTGTGTGAGATAATCTTTGCCAGTGAAATGTGAGTGCATGAGGGGGGAAGAAAACAAGGCAGACAGACATATACCCACAGCGATTTTCTTTCCCCTGCTCAGTATTGGGGTCCTAAAGAGTTGAGAGTTGTGCAGACAGGCAGCATCTGGATCTTGTTACTTTCAAGCTAGCCAAAGCCATCAGTTTTTGGGACATTCTTAAAGAAGTTAGATCCATTATACAACCAAACTGATATTTGGATAATCAAATAACAGGGTGCTGCTAGGTTGCCTTATCAATTTCTTCCCTTTCCTGTTAATGCATGTTGCTGACACATCGGATAACTACAAGAGGGTCATAGAGTTCCCAACTTTTTTTTAATCCTATTCTTAGAATCTCCACATGTAAAGACATCCCTCTGATTTTAGTGCTGGGAGACAGGGGAAGGAGGGTAAAGGGTCATAATATCAAGTCATATAGAGAAAGACTTTCTGGAATGTTGAGTTGCATAGTGTGGAACCCAGAATGATCCCTCCCCCTCCAGCAGAGGAAAATAATTGCAATGATTCTATATTTTTTTCTCTCACTTTCCCCCTCTCTTTTTTTCCTCATCTCCTTTGGTATCTTTCTGCTTTCTTTTACATCTTTGAAGAAGTTTGGTGAAGACTGGGGTGAGGCTTACTGTATTCTTTCACGATTTGTCCAATCTATATAACAATGTAAAAACAATACCTATGGAAAATAACGCTAATGAGTAAAGAATTTTCAGCAAGGATATTTTGTGTGTATGTGTTTGTCTGTCAGTGTGTATGTGACATCATATGTAAAGTTGCTTTCAGAAAAAAAAAAGATGTCCTTGGACTGTTTGGAGTTCTTCAGTATTTCTGAGGAAATACTTTATGGAATCGTAAAGAAATCTTAAAATTGTGTGTCATTACATTCCCTCCCAAACCTGAAAGTAAAGTTTAGACACATGCCTCTTTTTCTTATCATGGAAGAGGAAATGAGTGCAATTAAAGAATACAAATTCCTCCACCACTCTTCAGGGTAAATTACATTTCAGGAAAACGGGAAGGTAATTGGGACCTTCTGTTGTGACACTTACCCTTGCTTCTCTTTCTCCATTGTTTCCATTTGATGTTGATTTCTATTCCATTCTCTTGACTTAGATCACTTTTAAAAACCCAGGAGATATATATGATTTCTTTGGAGCAGGCCACAAAGCCTGTGTGGGTGAGCAGGACCCTTTGGGGGGGAAATCCATGCTCTCTTCACCCTGGGGCCCTGCTCCAAAAAGCGTCCAGGGCGGAGGCTCTACTTGCTTTCATTTTCTTCAAATTTATGGCACCTTTGGATGAATTTCAAACTGCTTAAAAACATGCTATCATCTATGGGAGGGAGGTGCATATGTTAGGGGATAGGATATAAAACCAGATGGATTATGCAGCTAGGCATTGCTGAGAGATCCAGTTATAATGCACTCCTAATACCAAATGTTCACATCTTAAAGCTGGTTTGGTTTGTGCATTCTCTCTCTCCATCTCTGTCCATGTGTCTCTGTCTCTCTGTTTCTGTCTCTCTCTCTGTCTCTCTGTGTCTCTCTGTCTCTCTGTGTCTGTGTCTGTCTCTCTTTGTCTCTGTCTGTCTGTCTGTCTCTCTCTAATTTTCTATTCTATTTCTTTTAAGAAGGCACCATGACTGGCCAGAGAACTTTGAAAACTGGATGACAAGACACATGATATTTAAAGATTGGAAATGATTTGATCAAAACAAAAACAGCTTCAACCAAAACAAACAAACAAACAAAAAACTATAGGCTCCCTCCTTTCCAGGGTTACCTGCCAGAAGCCTGGTCTCTCTTATATTTTGTATAGCCTCTGTCAGAACATGAAGGCTAAAAAACTGGATTACTAGGTCTAAAGACAGATAGATAGATAGATAGATAGATGGATAGATGGATAGGTGGATAGATTCACATGTATGTTATACATACATATACCACCATGTGCACATATGCATCAGATAATCCATGCCCCTGACATCCTCAGTCTAGGGAATCCTTAGCATGAACATGCTCCCTACAGATGCATGGCAATGCCTCCTCTGGAATTCCTTCTTTTAGCTGCCTGGGATTCTAGTTAATTTAATGACTTACTCAGTGTCAGATAGCTAATGTGTCAGTGGCAGGATCTGAACCCAAGTCTTCCTCATTCCAAGGCTAGTACTTGATCCAATGTGCAATACTGGCTCTCTGATACGATTAATGACTCTTAGGATATATTCTTGTCACTTTTCTCATTGCTATCCATTCCAATGTACCTCTTTTTCTGCTGAAGGAATTTTATTGTTCAGTCCCTTCAAAAGTTCCCCAGCTAACTCCGATTTTCTTTTAAAGGTGAGGTTGCTGAAACTGGAGAAAAGAGAGATTAGCCAGGGTGGAGAACCTGCAGCCCGGAGGCCACATGTGGCCTTCTAAGTCCTCAAGTGGGTTGGATTCAGTCAAAGGGTGAAACTTTGAGGACCTAGAGGGCCACATGTGTGGCCTCCAGGCCATAGGTACCCCACCCCTGTTTTAAGTTGTGCCCTTGTATACCAAAGGAGCTCTGCAAAGTTTAAAGCATGTCTTATTCTTAGAGAATGTTCTAGGCAGTCCTATTTGCTTTAAACAGCAATAGCAACAACAAAAGATATATTTTAAAACAAAGAACCACCCCCCCACTCCCCAAATAACTTTCTTCTTTTGTCCTTTTCCTTCCCTTACCCTTTTGCTTCACTCCCACCAAGGCTTTCCCTATTTTCTGGTCGCCTTGCTCAGACTGCCTTCCCTACTTTGGGCCATCTGGTTCTCCAGAAGGTCCTGAAGAAAGGGTTTCAGATGCTGGGATGCCTGACAGGGCTTCTCTGGCTGGTGGTATTCAGATTGTGTTTGGTGCCTGGTGTGAAGTAGGGGTCAGGTGTAAAGAGTAATTCATCAACCACACTCTGATTTCAGGCTGTATTTCCAACCATCTGCAGCCTGGCCAGTAGCCAGGGCTCTCACAGTCTAGTTGGAGGCCCATGTGATAGGACCAAGGTAAAAGTCAGCAGTTAGGGATTAAGGTGGAGGGGCAAGACCAGAGAAGGAAAAAAAAAGATGTCCCCATCGTGGAGATAATGTTTGATTGTAGATATTGTTTGCGTTCAGAATTACTAATAGGGTACCTGCTTTATTCTGCCTCCAAAAAGACCATGAGGTCACATTGCCAGGCTACACATAAGCAGAGATGCCAAGTTGGGTGCTAGCATGGAGGAAAGACTTTGGAATTTCCATAGGATTTATTGATTCCTATTTGCCCTGGGATCTTGCCAATTGTTTTAAAAACAGACAAGGAAACCCTACATTATAGGTGCCTTTGAAAGTCTGAAACACAAGCCTGTTTGTCTGAAAGCCCTTCTGGCCATAGATTTTTAGGGATAAGTTTTATTTCTGTTGCTCTGAGGGGGGACACGATAATGAAAATATTACTCTTACTCTTCTTCTTGTTGATTTCTTCAGTGAATTTTCTTAATGCTGATCAGTTTAAGAAAGGGAAGAAAATCGGGGGAAGGGCCTCTTTCCCTCCAAACTTCTATCACTCATAGCATAGAGCATATGCTTTAGCTGACACATCTCTACTACACCATATCCGTACTCTTTCCTTCTCACTAGACCAGATTTGGTTCCTGCATATGTAGGAGCAACAGTGTTTGGAAAGGCCTGCTTGGTCTCTAGCATATTTTCAACTCTCAATTAAATTCAGATTATTGATTAATCCCATGCTGTGCAGTGAGCATTGCACTGAAAAAGCACATATGTGGTAACGTCTAGCAGGGATGGGGAGACAGAGCAGTGACCTGGAAGTCAGGAAGACCACAAGTCACTGAACCTTTCTGAGACTCAGTTTCCATATCTGTGAAATAGAGATAATAATACCCATTGTATCTGACAGGGTTGTGATGATACTCAAAAAAGACCATGTATATAGATTGTATTAAGAAATGTAAAGTGCCATGTAAATAACAGTTTATTATCACAGGGGGATAGGAAACATACATAAATACTTATGATAATATTCTGATAAATATATTAGAGAAGGATATTAAAGACATTTGTTTGTTATATACATACATTAAAATATCTTTGCTCTGTTTTTTAAAGAATTCATTCTGGGAAAAATGAGTAGAAATGGGACTTAGATTTCCATGAGGGGAAAAAAGGCACCAAAAGCAAAGAGATAAGACCAAGTGGGTGGGAGGTAGGTTCATTCTAGGTCTTGCTGTTAGAGGCCTGGATAGCATTCGCTTTGCACTGATATGATTTTACACAGGCCCTTCTGACGTTATCGGTCTTTCTGGCAGAGGCTATGGGCTCTGGCCCAAACATGCCAATTCCAAAGCTTCCAGTAAGTGAACCTAGTTTTTTTTTTTTCTTTAAATAAGCATCTAACCCATTTTTCTCCTTAAAAGAAAGCTTATTTAGTGGTAGAAATTTTATTCGCATAAAACGGTTGATGTTTATCCAAAACTGGCTTCCAATACTACATTAAAATTTTGTTTTGTAACAGTCTCATGAGCCCCAGCTGTATGTGATTAAATCGTGTAATACCAAAAGCATGTGCGAAGACATGCTTTTATGATATAGCTAGCTGTTCCATAACAAAGGGCTGCAGATGGGCATTGGAGAGGACTGAGGAGCCAAGGTCTCCTCATGTGCAGTCACCCCACATACCACATACTGGGTGTCCCTGTATATTTTTGCTTGTATTTTTCCTCCCCCCTAATTGCTTTCCATGTCCAAAAGTATTGAGAATTAAAAAAAAAAAGTTGGAAAGTCTCTATTTGAATATGAGCTTAAAAACTAGACACATTGAAATGAAGAGTGAACAATACTTAATTACTTTAAAAACTGTGATCCTTAAAGATCATCACCAAAATACAGGCTGTCCCAAAAGTCTTTGTATATATTTAAGATATTAAAGTTTAAGGCTGAAGTTTTTGAGAACACCCTGTACAAAACACAAAATTTAATCTGGGTGAGACAGAAATCATGTAGACCAAAAGACAATGATTCCTTCCCCCTCCCCCACCCCAGCCTCAGATTCAAGAAGGAAAACATGATTTAATATCGATTTGTATTTACAATCCACTTACCCTTCCCTTTCTTGGTGTTTTCTGTCATTTTAATAAACTGTTCCTGATTTGTCCACACTTTTTGAAAATCCATGGACATTCAGTAATTTAGATTTTCATCTACAGGACATTTTATTCCAAAATGAAACAATGCTGTTCTTTCCAAAATGAGCAAAAATAGTGGTGATGAGGACCAGCCAGTGAGGGGCAGTGAAAGAACTGACTTTTTAACCAGAAGGCAACAAACTGACTTCTTATGAGGTGTCTGGAGAGGTCTATTTCTTGAATCACATGTAACTTTAACATGTTTGCTTTTCACAGTGTATACAAGTGTATATATACAGTGGTTGCTGCTGTTCACCCAGTTCAGTTATTTTGACCAAAGTTGTTCATTTTCCCCTCTTATTGGTTACTTCAATCATGTCATCTTGATTGTGTTAACTTATTTATAATCTGTAAATTAAATATAATGTGTAAATTTCAGCATATCATTCCCCCCCGCCCCCGTCCAGGTTCATTAACTGTTTAGCCCTCTTGAAATGATTATTTTTCATTACCTTGTTACTAATCAGTTTTTGTGTTTTATCTTCAAATCTGGTAGAATGTAAAGTCCTTGAAGGATTCTTTCCTTTTTGTCTCACTACCCTCAGCACTTGGCAAGGCGCCTTGCCTCCATTCTGTTTTCCTAGGACTGGACCCCTGTTTTATTAGTACACAAAGGTGTTGGAGAGGAACCTCCCTCCATCTTCACTTATGCTTCAGAGAGGTTAAATAGATATCCCATAGCCTTGTGACTAGGGTATCATAGGCAGGATTTGAACTTGGACTTTTTTGCTCCCCATACTCTCCTCCCCACTATACTTTGTCTCATACTGGATATTTCCTTCTCCCAATGAGTTTAGATCTGAGGTCTATTAGGACAGATTTCATTTCAGGAGTTTTCAGAAGCAGCAAAGAGGTAAAAGTTAAAAGTGAGATTTTTCTCTTCATCTAGGGAAAATTTCTCATTCAATATTCACTTGGTAGAGATGTTCATTTCTAGGGGAATATTCCTGAGTTTTCTTCACTCACTCCTAATATTCCTTGACTTGGGATCTGTTGAGTGGGTGAAAGGCTCTGTTTCAGAGTATTAGTAATACAAAAAGGGGCTTTCAGTTTTGGTAACTCTGAATTTTTGTTCCATTATTCTGATGTCTTGTGGAACTGTGAGCCAAACTGTGTATTGCCAACTGTCTGGCATAGTGGCAAATCCAAATGTATTCATGTTGCTCCATGGGTCTATCCAAGATCACCAAAACAAGAACATTTATCATTTGAGAGTGGGTGCAGAGGTGTTCCCAAAGTGGGAGCAGAGTGATAGCTTTCCTTTCATCATTATCTTTGTATATTTTTTTTTCTTTTCACTTTGTATGTTGTCTAATCTCTTTGCTTTGACTTTCTAGAGGTGGAGCTTCTCCAAAGGGCTTAATATGGATAGTACTGGGTTGGGCTTCTTTTCAACAGGTGGCTTAAAGTTTAATAATTAAAGACCTGCTTTGCTAAAGCAGCAGTCTGTAGTGACTCAGGCCAGGTAAACTGGGCCAGTGATTTTTGGCCTGAATTTGGCCAATGAGTCTGACCTTTGATTCATGCTCATAGGAGACTGAGAGGAAGATGGCCAATATTTAAATAGCTATTGATGGGCAGGGTGCCACTTTGACAAGGATTTTCCCAATGAGCAAAGCTCTTAAGAAATTGAATTAGATCCCTGAGTGAAAGCTGGGATTAAGAAATCCTCCATGAGAAGAGAGAGTACTTAATAATGTATCCCCCTCTTCAATCCCCTCCCCCTTGCCCCCACAGTAGAGTAGATGCTCCCTTAATGAAGGCACTTATTTTTTTCTTTGAATCTGCAGCACCTATCACAATGCCTGGAATATAGTTAGATCATTAGGAAATGCTTATTCAATATATGTGTAAGGAAATGAATGTATGAATGAAAAGTGGAAATGGGTCTGTTTCAGGAGGTAGGAAGTTCCCCTTACTTGAGGTCTTCATGCAAAGGATGAATGAACTTTTCTTGGTATATATAGAGTAGATTCTTGTGCTGGTAGAAACTGAGTTTTTCAGACCCTTCTGATACTGAAATTCTGGGATTCATTCTCTAGGATGTAGACACAAGAAAGAATTAATTTCCTCTTGTTTCTTACTAGACCTGCTCACATCCTATTTTCCAGTTAAAGACTCCAATATGCTATGTTAAGCTAGATATGAACTGAATTCATCAATATAAATGTAGTCATGAACCTTTTGCCCCTAATTTGGATAAATGCTGTGGTGAATGAATAGAAGAGAAACATACACTTATTTGCTAAGGTAAGGATTCTCTGAGGTCATAGTCTCATACTTTCCTTTATCTTTGTGGAGAGGAAAGTATTTTAAAAGTAAAATAAATGCTCTATTATGCAAAACATTGGTGGTGAGGGCTGACCATAATTGACCTTTATTAGTGACTAACATAGTCCTGTGCTATTTATTACCTTTGTTACCTTGGGAAAGTCATTTCCCTTCTGACTTTCAGTTTCCTCATTGCTGAAATGAAGGGATTCGGCTAGATGGTCTACAAAATTCATTTTAGCTTTCAATTGATGATGCTATAAAAGGGTAGTTTTTCCTTTGGGTTTGTTTATTTGAACTTTTCATGGATAGAGTTGCAACATATTGGGTCAATCAGGCATGAAAGCCTTATGGGAGAACATAGACAGAATGATGACTGAACATGTAGAGAGACTCATCAGTTAGTTACCTGGGCGACCTTGGACAAGTGGCTTAATCTCTTTGGAGCTCTGTTTCCCCATCTGTTAAATAAGAGCATTGGGCCTGATATTCCCTAACGTAACCTCCAGCTGTAGGAGGAGCCTGCCAATATATTAGCTGGACATTCAGGAGTCTGGCTGTATGGCCTTGAGTTCTTTGGCCATGGCCAACTGAAAAATAAAGAATAGTACAAAATGGTCCTGAATTATGCAGCCGAGTCAGTTTCTCGGGAAAGGTGGGAAAGCTAAGACAGCCTATAGATGCTAATTTGGGGAAAGACACGGACGAGATTCAGGAGGGACAGACACAGATGGATTGCAATCCACATCATTAGAAAGAACTGACTCACCTCAGTTAAGACCACAGTTCTGTTAGAATACACACAAGGGTTGAATTATTAAACGTAAAGGAAAGGAGGGTACAGATAGATCAATGAGAGTTCTGAGATACTGAGCTAGAAAATCTAGGTCACTCTCATGTCGTGTGTTCTTTTTCATCTTAGCCTTTATCTGACATGGAATTTTGTGGTGGTGACAGGTAGCCTAGGATTGTCTATGAAGTTTTAGATTTAGAGTCAGGGAGAGCTGAGTTCAAATTCTGATCCTGTTATTTTCTATTATGAGCATAGTCCTTTTTCTGAGTTTTAATTCCCTCATCTATAGAAGAGAATAATGATCGTTTTATAGCTTGTCTTGTGGGCTGTTGTGAAGTGAGTGCTTTATAAAACTTAAAAGACTGAAAAAATGTGAGCTGATTTTTTAAATAGGAGACAGAGAATGGTGTTTCATATAAGAGAATGATTGTAGTTGGTCTTTCTATTCAATTCTGAGATTCTTGTTTCCTATGCAGTTATAAAACATGTATAGGATCCACTTAGGATCCTAGCATGTGGCAGGAACCATGCAAAATTCTAGGGATACAAAGAAAGGCCAAAGATGGCCCCTGCCCTCAAAGAGCTTACCACGTAGCAAGGGAGGAAGATAGTGCAAAACAACTGTGTACAGACAAGTTCTATTTGCAATCTCAGTTGGGGATTGAGATAAATTCTAACATACGGTATAATGAAGCATGAATTTTCACTTTATTCAACATTCAATAAATCCTACTCTTTGCAATAAGGTGAAGCAACATGTTTAACTTTATAACTTCCCCTAAATTATATGTAGTATCTCTTTGTTTGTAGTAGGGCTCCTGCCCCTTCTTTTGCCCTGGTTGTCCCCCATACCTGGAATGATATCCCTACTCATATCTACCTCTTTGGAACCCATAACTTCTTTCA
Source organism: Gymnobelideus leadbeateri (assembly GCA_011680675.1). Lineage (NCBI taxonomy): Eukaryota > Metazoa > Chordata > Mammalia > Diprotodontia > Petauridae > Gymnobelideus > Gymnobelideus leadbeateri. The sequence continues at coordinate 165,315 of WOXC01001402.1, read as the reverse complement.
AAACTACTTATGCCATTTCCTCCATGATGCCTTTTCTGATGCCCAGGAGTGAGATTTCCCTGTCGCCAAATGACTTATTTACTTTCTACATACATGTGTACAAGCATATTGAAAGCACACATGTTATACTCTGCCTTTTTATCTCCATTCCCAATAGAAGATAACTACTTAGGATTTGGAATTGTTTTCATCTTTGGCTCTGTATCACCAACATCTGACATATTTCATTGTAGATAGTAGGTACTCAATGCTTATTTAAATTGATGATTTAATAATCTAATGAATAAAGTTGCTTTTGGAGGGATAGGAATAGGAGCTAATTTTTTTTTTTTAATTTCAAAGGGAGGGCTATTTTCTACCAATATAGGTTAGTACCTTCTCTTCAGCACCTAAGCTCAGAGAGATGCCTAGAACCCAGTTATTCCTGTCTGAGGTCAGCTCTTTATCTACTTTGTAACACTGAGGTGTAATTCCCTGCCATCAAAAAGCTTATCATCTATAAAGTAAATCTATAAAGTTTTAAATTAGAAAAGGGCTCAGATGAGACGGTACATCTATGGAAATTTGTATACTTCTTGGTGCTGTAGTGTGGTAGATGCCTTACTGGGAATGTAGCTGTACTTTGATATTTGACATGGTTTTTGTAGTTTCTCTGATTCCCAATTTCTCCCTTGGGGTATAATACTGAGCATCCTGTCAAGCAGATAAGTTGTTTAATTCCTCTCGGACAGATGAGAAAACCAAATTGCATTTATTCTGCCTTGGCCAGGATCCCTAGTAAGCATGTGACAGCTCCAGGTTTAGAACCCTTTGCCCCTGAATTACCAGTCTGTTGCTGAGTCTATTGAGTCATAATGTATCTTTAGCAAGAAGAATGTTGTATTTTTAATCTGAGGCAAACAGGAAATTCTGGCATAAAAAGAAAACTGAAACGTTCATTTCCCTATTCTTTCCAAAATGTTGGCTCTTGTATTGAAGGTTCCTTATTCCACCATTTTTATGGTACTTCTCCCCTCCCCCCACACTCTAGGAATGGAAAGTTTTTATGCTGGTGAATTTGCTTTATTTTTCTTTTGAAGTCATTTCAGAGTCCAATGTAGAGTTGGAGAAAAGAATTGGGGTGCACAATGAATATGCAAACAAGGGTGTACCTCTCACAGTAACAACTAGTCAAGAATGATAACTGGAAAAATATTGTCCCTATCATGGCTACTATGAATATAACAATGAAAGATTTACAAAGTGCTCTCTATAACCTTTCTCATTTGAACACTGTAAGGAAAACTACTATTAATCTGATTTTTAGAGACAAAGGCCTTGGTGGGAAAAAAAAATTATGAATGGGAGTCAAATAGCATGAATAGCCAAGTATCAATTCTAATAGCCATTGTGGGTGAGAATACCCAGAATCATTGAATCTGAAAATTGGAAGAATCTCAGTGGCCATGTAAAAGTGTACATGAAAAGACGCCACATGGTGAAATCACATTTCCATTAGCATATAAGACCAGATGAGGAACCCGAGATTCGCAGAATATCTGAAGTAGTATTTGAACTCAGATCTTCTCAAATCCAAATCAAATGCTCTGTTCAGTATGCCATGCTGTTGGAACATTTTGACATTTAAAAAAAGGCACTGGACTCATTTCCAGATTTAACTACCTAAGTTTCCTGAGAGTGATGCATAGAAGAGTAAAGAAAATTCAATGAACCAGTCTTTTGATGAAACATCTGAGAAGTAGTTCTATTGGACCAACCTTTGGCAGATCACCTGGAAATTCCATGCCTGGAAGCTGTGCCCATAGAATGAGTTCACTGCAGATAAATGTATAGACTTGCTTCCTAGAGAAGAGCATAGGCTTAAAGTCAAGGGGGAAAGGAGAGTCTCAGAAATGTGGCATTTTTCAGGATCACTCCAGTGGCTTTGATGTTTTTTGAGGTCAAGTGATCTACAGAGGAATTTTGATGGGCTAAGTGGATCAAAGTAGACTGAATTCTTTTTTTTTTTTGTCTTTTGCTTGTTTTTGGAAACTAGAAGTCAGGAGGCCCTTCATGGACCTTAAATAGTAAAATGGGGATAGTAATTTCCCCCCACCAAACACTTTCCATGTCCAGGAAGTCAGAATATCTTTCCACAACTTGAGATAAACTGACCACACATTGATTAAAAAGTGTGACTCTACTGTTTCATTTGTTCTAGATAAGTACTTTATATAAACCTTAGTGATCCAAAAATTTCAATTTTTCTCAGCTTATTATATTATAGAGAAATAAAGATTAGTGTCTTTACAAACATTAGGTACTTATACTTTGTTGGTATCGTTGTAACCCCCTGTCCTCCACATTGTTGTTGCATAGAAGCCATTCATGTAATGAAGTGGTCAGAAAGAAATGAGGTGAGGAGGGGGGATGGGAGAAAGGAGAGGAGAGGGAAAGGAAGAGAGAGGAGAAAGAAGAAAGAGGAGTGGTTAGGAAAGAGGAAGATGTGAGGAACAATACTTATGATAATAAAATGGCTGAAAGTTATGTAGTACATTAAGATTAGCAGAGGACTCTAAAAGTATTTTCTCATTTGGTAATATGAGAAGGAAGAGAAGAGAGAAAGAACAAGAACAAAATTACTTTCTGGCCTGTCATCTAGAACCCAAGTTCAAAATTTAATCTTTTTTTCTAAAGAATATTCATTAATTTGTTAAAGGATGATTGATTTGCTAATTGAACTGAATTAATATTTACTAGGGGATGTTAAAAGTAATGTTATTAATTTAACTTTTTTTTTCCAGAGTAGGAAAGCGTATGATTGGGGGAAGCGAGTTATTTTATTAAGCACATATAATTAGGAACTTTTTTTGTTGTTCAGTTGTTTTCAATTGTGTCTGACTCTACATGACCCCATTTCTTTTTTTGCAAAGATATTGTAGTGGCTTGCCATTTCCCTCTCCAGCTCATTTGACAAATGAGGAACTGAGGCAAACAGGGTTAAGTAACTTGCCCAGGGTCACACAGCTAAGTAAGTGGCTGAGGTCAGATTTGAACTCAGAAAGATGAGTCTTCCTGATTCTATGCCCAGTGCCCTATCCACTGTGCCACCTAGTTGCCCCTTTAAGGTTTTTAATAAATGCTTATTTAATGATTATATGAATCTGTTCATTTGGGGATGAATGTACGAACTAGTCTAAGTGCTAGAAATATAAATACAAGAAAACATGACAACGCTTCCCCTCAAAGATCTTACATTTTAATGGAGGAAGATAGTACACAAAGAATTGCTGGAAATGAAGGTGGGGAGAGGTGACTGATTGTGAAGATTTGGGGAAGTTTCTTAGAAACCTGTTTCAGAATAAAAAAAAAAAAAGACTGAAGCTTCCCTAGCAGAGCCTGGACTTCCAGGGTCTATGTCCAAGGTTGAGGTTGGGGCTGGGGTTAGTGAGGAGTTATGGGAGAAATGGTGATGATGGCTTGAGTAGGGGCAGATTGGTTTGAAGATGGGCAGGGAATACAGGTTTAGCGGAAAAGGGACTGGATTTGGAGTCAGAAAAACTGAGATCTGCTTCTTCAGACTGCATCACCCTGGGCAAGTCATTATCTCTTTGCCCCTTTGTTTCCTTCACCTGTAATATGTTGGGGATGGACTGGATGGTGCCCTAGGGCTAAATCCTATTTTAGATAGAAATCCTATGTCCTAGGGTGGATAGAGACAAATGGATGAATTGCCTCAGATATTTAACTCTTGTTATTAGAATGTGACATAGTTTAGTTAGGGAGCCTGACTTATTTAGCCAATAACCATTTTGTGGCATCAGATAAAAGTGAACCCTCATTAGAACCAGCCCCCAGAGTATTTTGTGTGTCATGGAACAAAACAGTCCTTTGATATTTGTTTTTCTGGCTTCTTCATAAGGTCATTGGTGCAATGCATGGATGTTCTCTGTTCCATTTGGTTGCATTATTGGGAAAGGTCCTTATTTTCAAGGAACAATTATTGGGATTGTTTAGGATGTGGGATGTGGGAGTGATGAAAAGTGACTTGTAATTTACATGTACTTTTAAAAAACTCAATCTACTTTTATGCTCACATAAAACTTTCATGTGGCATCCCCACTGTGTTTCCAGCAAGAAAGAATTATGATAAAAGATAGATCAGAAGCTTTGGTGGCCATGATATTCAAATGCAGCCTAATTGAAACAATAGGGCAAATAAGTCTTACCGTCCTTTATCTTTAGGTCCCCTAAATTGGTCTGAGAATAGAATGGTGCTTGGGAATTAAGGATGAGTGAACAAGATAGTCACATCCACAGAATATAATAGGCATAAACAGTGTGGGAGGTGGTAACTTGGCTTTGAAAGATTGGGAAATGAATTGGATCAGAGAACTTAGCTCATTTTGAGTTAGTCTTTTCTACCATGAGGATTGAGTTTATGAAACTGTATATCATTTTCAATGACCCCACGCTACTCTCTTGTCACACCAGTACTATCTCTTAAATACCAATTTTCTCTGGTGATCCTGCATGACTGTGAGTCACACAAAAACAAAATCCCTGAAGGATCACAATCTCACATGACTCAAATAACAAAGAAAAATGCAGTTTGCATATGAGGAGGAGGCTACTTCATACTACCAATGAAGACTTGGATTCATGTACATGTTATTATTCAGAAAACATGGGATTGGCAAAGGAGGTAGACTGGTCATCATGGATTCATGGATAAAAGATGGGTAGCCCAAGTTTTTCACTGGTATCAGAGTACTTAAAAGCCTAGAGGAAGGCTGGTACCTTCCCTCTATTAATTTTTACTGATTGATCCAATATTTGTATGTAACTCTTTGCATATTGGCTCCACCATTAACTTAGTCTATAAGATCCTTGGAGTCAGGGATTGGTGTTCATCTTTTTTTTTTTTTTTTGCATCACTGATACTTAGCCCAATGACTGACACATAGTAGGCATTTGGCTGGAGAAAGACCTTTAGTGCCATGTTCTTTGGCTTTTTCATGGGTAGACAAGAATCGCTCATAAAGAAAAAGCTTAAATGAGTTATGGCCTCCCCATTTAGGACATGTGCCCATGCCATTTGGGTCATGGATACATCAAAGTCTCTTCAATGATGTCCTCTGTTTTCCTTTTAAGTAACTAATTCCAGTTGGTTTGCTCTCACACCACCTTCTAAATTCCTCCTTGTTCTTATGCCAGATTTCCTCTTTTCATCTCACATACATCTCTCCTTATCCTCTGCCACTTTCTTCCTTGCTTTCTAGTATCAATTTTACTTCTTTGACTCTATTGCCCCCAACCCTGAGTTTTTCCTGCATTCCTAATATTTCCTATGCCCTCGATTTTCCCCTGAATCCTATCTTAGCTAACTCTCCTTTCCCTCTTTCAGGGACATGCTTGGTTGATCTTAGATTTCTTCCTTCCCCTCTGTCATGAATTCCAGATTTTTATTTTCCAATACATTGTTTTGTCTTTCCTACTTTTAGACTTTTGGGTGAGCTTGTAATGCCTCATACTGTTTGTGTGCTCATGTCAGGGGTCTTTAAAGGGAGGGTGGCACAGTGCTATCCTGACCTCTGAGTTGCTTTCTTGCTGAATGAGTGAATTCTGGAGATTGCAATCAGTTTAACTTTCCTAGGCTGTGCACACACAGGCCAAACTGAGTGGGACAGGACAGAATAGAACAGAACAGAACAACGGGCCAGTTCACCCCAGAGCAGCAGGGCCCTTCTGGATGGACAGGAATCCCATGAAGACCTTTTGTCCCAAACTAAATATATCTTTCCAGGGGCCTGGACTTGAGGGTTTTTTGAACTCTTTCCTAGAAGTACTACTCACTGGCATTTTATGATAGCCATCATCTGCTGAAATTGTTCACTGTGACTTGAAAAGGGGGAGAAAAGAATCAGAGCTATGACAGATATGTTGCTGGGGAAAAAAATATCTTGCACTAAATGTGTTCTAATCTGGGTTAAGTCCCACTGCTTCCATTTCTCTCCTGCATGGTTCTCCCTCTCCTCTTTCTCTAGAATTATTTCATTAAGCACAGAAGAAAAAAGGATCACAAGACTAATTTTAATTTTCTTTTTCCCTTATATGCAAGAAGAAGAAAAAAGTCCTTTTCATGTAGAAAAGATTTTGATTTTATTTTTTATCAATATTATTAACTGAAGTTGTAAATAGGGTAACTAGGGCTTTTCCCTGGGTGCCAACTTTGAGAAGGTGCCAATAGAACTTGCATGCTTTCTGTAGCTGAGCCTAGGACTTAGGAAGAAAAATTAATTGAAATAGCCAATTTTTTAGATAGCCTAGTTTGTTTTCCCCCCCAATCTGCTCCCTCACCGCCATTGCTCTGGGAAGAAAATTGTGAATTGTGACTCAGCCACTCCTTAAAACTATGTGTTGTTTTAAAAAAAGCTGGCTGGATTTGAAGTTAGCAGGTTTGGATTCAAATTCCAGAAGTGCTGCTTACTACCTCTGTGAAGACTCTTGATCTCTTTGAGTCTAGGTTTCTATAAAAATGAAGGGACAAAAATACATGATTTAAATATGTATTTTTGTTGTTTATCAGTCATTTCAGTCATGTCTGATTTTTTATGATCCAATTTGGAGTTTTCTTGGCAAAGATGCTCGAGTGGTTTACCATTTCCTACTTTAATTTATTTTACAAATTAGGAACTGAGGCAAAGTTAAATGACTTGCCCAGGGTCACACAGTTTATGAATAATTGAGGCTGGATTTGAAATAAAGAAGTCTTCCTGACTTCAAACTCAGTGTTCTATCCACTGTACCATCTAGCTGCGCCTCCGTATGTATAAAGAATTTTTTTTCAAAACTTTGATGTTTGTTTAAAAAAGTACAATACAGCAAATTGGCTTATAGTGTATAGTAAGCTGAGGACATAATACAAGGATTCAAGTCCTAGGTTTGTTCCTCACTGCCTTTGTGATATCAAGCAGATATTGGGCAATCTCTTGCCTTTTTGGGGTCCTTAGTATTTGTGTCTGTAAAGTGTGTGCAATAGCATCTAAGATACCTTTCAGGGATAATTCCACAATCCTGTAACCAAGAAGAAAACAACAAAACAAATACCAACAACAACAAAAGCTTGATCCATACACATATTGCCAACATTTTATTCTCACCCCAGCTTGGCAGAGGAGCAATGGGAATTCGATAGCTAGATTCAACCTGCTTCTTTGGAAATGTAGGGTTACTTACTGGGTCTTATTTTTTCCCAAACAAATGAACTCTGACGTGAGCACTTCCATTTTCTTTTCTCTCTGTGTGTGCACGTGTATGTAAAACATTTGGTTGGTTGGAACAAATCGGAGTGAAAGTAGCCTTTTGTGTAATATGTGGGTGATCTGAAGAATATTTCTAGTCACTCTTTGATTTTTGTGAAAATTAATTGTATTTACTATTTAATTGGCCTTTAAAGCTGACTGAAATTGTTTAACGGTCCCTGACAGATGGGACTGAATTTTCAGTGATTAATAAAAATTGTACATTAGGGTGAAGAGAGAGCTTACTAACAATGATCTTGTTAGTAGCAATTGCTAAATCTCTGCAAAGAGCCAAATTTGGCTTTGACATCCAGCAAAGCTTCTGAATAATTAGGACTCTCCATCCCCAGACCTGACACAGTGGTCCTCTTCTCTGGAGAATACCAAGAAGAGGTTGGATGGTCAAGCACTAGTGATGTTGTCTTCAAGCTTCCTAACCTGGGGACCACCAAGACTGTCATAGATATCCATGACAAGGAAAACCCTCTGGTTTAGAGGATAGAGTTTCCAACTTGGAGTCAAGAAAACCTGGATTCAGATCCTCCTTCTGAGATATACTAATGTTATAATAATGGATAGACAACTCACTTCACCTCTCAGTGCTACCAGACAGCTCTTTAAGAGTAAACAACAGGATACGATCACAGACATACCATATCTGTGATGACCGATTATGACAGACTGGACTCTCTTCAGCAATGCAGTGATATAAGTCAATCCAGAAAGACTCAAGAAAGAGAGAAATGCGCCATCCAGAGATATAACTAGAAAGAACTGAGCCTGAATCCTGATGGAAGCAAACTAAATGATCTTTTTCTTTTCATTGTTTGGTTTTATTTCTTCTTTACCATCTTTCATCCCACCTAGTACAATAAGCCTTTGTAATTGGAATAATGTCTAATATGAATGTATTTGCAGATCCTATACTGGACTATATGCTGTTGTGGGGGGAGGGGGGAGGGAAGTAAAGGAAATTTGAAAATCAAGGAACTATGGAATTGAGTCTTATTAACTGAAACTAAACTAATAAATTAATTTAAAAAAAAGAGTAAACAACAGGGGCAGCTAGGTGGTGTGGTCAATAGAACACCAGCCCTGGAGTCAGGAGGACCTGTGTTCAAATCCAACCTCAGACACTTAACACACAAAAAAACTAGCTGTGTGACCTTGGGCAAGTCAACCCCAATTGCCCTTCCTTCTCCCCTCCAAAAAGCAGAGAGGGAAGGAAGGAGGGAGGGAGGGAGGGAGGGAGGGAGAGAGAGAGAGAGAGAGAGAGAGAGAGAGAGAGAGAGAGAGAGAGAGAAAACCAGAGAAATTGTTGACGTATAGGTAGAAGGAGTTTCCATATTGAGAATTCCCTACGTTAATGAAATCCCAGTTCTGGATGCAGATTTTTTTTTTCAATGAGTGTGGTAAATACAAATAGAAATTATTAATTCAAAATCAGAGTGAGTGTTGGTCAACTGAATTTGTTCATAAGGACATCGGATGAACTTTAGATGCACATGTAATGGAACTCAGACACTTATGGTCATGCAAAATAATGACATTTATTTTTCATATTATTTCAGTTTACCTCTTCCTTCTATTGGTTGAGCAGAGGAAGTTTAGTGTTGATTCTTATAATTCTCCTGAAATCTTGTGGTGTTTCCTGCAGCACCATAGCCCTTCCTTAGCTCTAATCAGAAGATGTCCTACTATAATCTAAATCAGTCAACAAATATCTCTTAAGCTATGCCAGGCACTGTGCTTAGCTCTGGGTATACAAAGATGACCAAATCATGGTCCCCGGAGCTCACATTTTAATAGCAAAAAAGCTAAATACATACAAGACACAGAGAATATAAATGGAAGATCATTTCAGGGAGAAGACACTGGCAGTGGGGATTGGAAGTGGGGAATTGGAAAGACCTAGAGTGTTAAATGAGATTTGAGCAGATTCTTGAAGGAAGCCAGGGACATTGGGTGGAAGAAGGGAAAAGAGAGACCATTCCTCACTTGGGATACAACTGGATTGTCTTACGTGAGGTAGATCTATAAAAAATTTAGGAAGTGATTGGTTTACTGTGATCTTAAGATCAACTATTTAGAACTGGAAGGGACTTCTTAGATTCTTGCCTTTCCTTTTAAAGACAAGGAAATGGTAGTTTAGAAAAAGATAGTTTAAGTGACTTGTCCAAGGTCACACATAAATGGTAAGGTGGCAATCGTGGGCTTTTAACCAAGGTCCAGTATTCTTTCCACTGTACCACATTGCTTCCTTTCTTAAGTGAACAGCATATTTTTTTTTAAAAAACTTAGGAAATTATGAAGAGGAGTAAAAGAGAAATGTCTACTTATTGCAAACAGTTCAGAGAATCTTGGTGTTTCCTTTTCCATAAACAAAGCGGATGTTTGAGAATGTGTTGATGTCTCCTTGACTGCTTTGGGTGTGGCATATTGCTTTTCCACCAGATGTTTCTGCAGTCTCTCCATCTGGGATTCCAAGTTATTAACTTTTGCATCAGTTTGTCCATTTGGGATTTGGGGGCTTTCCACATCACTCTATCCTTCTGTTTTCATCTGGTATGGCTCTGACAGTATGGCTGGCAACCTTTCATGGTCCTGGTTCCTTTAGCCTGTAACTGTAAAAGAAATCATTCCTTACTCCCTTAGACCTTTCTCCTTTGGCTGTCTTTATTCATCTTTCTCTACAAAATGGCCTCCTGTAATGTGTTGTGCTTTCACAGAAATTTAAGCAAACAAGAAATTCTAAGCTAAAAATATCCCCGTCCCCCACTCCCCCAACACTCTCATCCTCATTATTTTTAACAGCTCCTAAAGGCTTTATGAACTTGCGGAGGGTGGCTCCTATACAACTATTTGGTTTTCACTTATTCTTTTCACTAGTTGTACTTTTCTTCTGCTCTAAAGTCAACATTGATCACCCCTCTTCAATAAAACATGTTTCCTAATTCATCCCCATTGTTCAGGACCTTTGTCAACACTTTGACTGAAGAGATTTAGAAAATGAAAGGAAATGGGATTTTCATGGTCTGTGAAATGTGGAATTATAGTGACATGCAGCCCAGACAAGGTTTAATATAGCAACTGTACTCATTCTCTGGTTTTCCCATGAATGGCGTCATGGGCTAGTGGAAAAAATAGCAAGAGTTAGGAGGACTGCATTCTAGTCCCAATTTGGTCACTAATAGTGTGACCTTGGATAAGTCATTTAACATTTTTCTCTTCATTTATAAAATGTATGATTTTTAACTAAGTCTTGATCTCTAAGAGTCCTTTCATCTTCCAAAATTGTGTGACTCTGTGCCAAATTAAAGATGTTATGTAAAGGAATAGTTTGAGGTTTGACTCACTCCAGAGGATTAATATAATTTAGTTAGTTAAAAAGTGTTTATTGATTACATAGTACATGTATAGGACTATGCTAGTTGCTCATAGGGATACAGAAAAAAAGAATCATAGATTTTTAGATCAAGAAGAGACTTTATATTTTAGTCTAAACCTTCATAAAGAAATTACAGATTAGAGTGTTTAGGTGAAGAAGGGGAACAGTGGATGGAGCATGAGACTTGGGAATTGAGAAGATCTGAGTTCATATCCTCCCTCAGATATTAGCTGTGTGACTTAGCCAAGTGACTCAGTTTCCCCATACAAAAATATGAATAATAATAACTCTTAAGTATTAGGGTTATTGTGAGGAAAATCTATCTCTATATCTCTATCTCCATCTCTATCTGTATATATATGTAAATATATATATATATATATATATATATAGAGAGAGAGAGAGAGAGAGAGAGAGAGAGAGAGAGAGAGAGAGATGATTTAGAAATCCAGAAAACAAAAGGTCAGAGCTAACTCCAAGCTTTCTCATCCTGAAGACTGATATCCATGTGACCATGGGGAAGAAATGGGATTGTTTGTGTTTGTATGTTTGTTTGCTTGGGATGTCTTGAATTCTAGGAGCCATGAGAATTAGTCAAAGAGAGAAATACTGTAGATGGAACTTCATTTATCATTTGCTGCTGGGCACTGTTGATTGCATATAGAAATGCTGATGATTTATGTGGGTTTATTTTATATCCTGAAACTTTGCTAAGATTTTAATTATTTCAACTAGTTTTTAGCTGATTCTCTAGAATCCGCTAAGTGAAGCACCATATCATCTGTAAAGACAGATGGTTTTGTATCCTCATTACATATTTTAATATCCTCAATTCCTTTTTCTCCTCATTGTTTTAGCCAATATTTCTAGTATACTATTGAATAATAAGGATGATGATGGGTGTCCTTCTGTACCCCTGATCTTATTGGGAAATTTTCTAGCTTATCCCCATCACAGATAATGCTTGCTGGGGCTTTTAGTTAGATACTGCTCATTGTTTTAAGGAAAGCTACATATATTCCTATGCAGAGAGAAATACTGTAGAGGGCAGGGCATGTAGACCTGAGACACATATGGTCAGGGCTAGACTCCAACTTGGGAGTCACTATTAGAGACCAGATGACCTGAATTAAATTCTTGATTTTGATAATAACTAGCTAAGTGACCACAGGCAAGTTACTTGATTTGAACCTGTTTCCTCACTGAAAAATGAATGATAATAAGTATTGCACCTTCCTCACAGTGATGATGTAAGATTCAAATGAAATAATGTACTTAAAGGGCTTTCAATTGGGTCTGAACTGTTTATTCCATTAATGTTGGGGAAATCCCAGTTTGGGAACTCCCTCCACAAAGGCAGATCAATAACCCATTTGTAACTTACCCCCTTAAAGCCTTGAATGGGTCACTAAAAGTTTAAATGACTTGTCCATAACCACAAAGCTAGTATGAGACTGAGGGAGAGCTTGAACTCAGGCCTTTTTAACTCAAAGGCCAGTCCTTTATCTACTACCTTGTTCTCTCACTTCTTAAACTTGACAAACTTTAACATTTCAAAACTTATATACAAAACTGCAGCATGTTCCTAAAGTCCTAATGTTTACCACTGCACTGAAACTTTTTGGGACATCCTATAGATGTCAGTCTACCCATCCAGCCATCTATTCATCATCCATCTCTCATTTATCTAACCTCCTTCTCCTCCTCTTTCTTCTCCTTCTCCCTCTCCTCTTCCTTCTTCTTTTCTCTGTCTCTGTCTCTCTGTCTCTGTCTCTCTGTCTCTGTCTCTGTCTCTGTCTCTGTCTCTCTCTCTCTCTCTGTCTCTCTCTCTCTGTCTCTCTCTGTCTCTCTGTCTCTCTCTCTCTCTCTCTCTCTTTCTCTCTCTTGTATTATTTGAAACCAAGGAGGTTTTTTTTTTACCTTCCCAAGGATATCTTACCTAGCAAGCAAACAGCAGACTAAGACCAGATTGTAGCAATGTTAGCCAAAGTCTATAGTATAGACTGTCATTCTAATCTTTTGCCTACACTTGCTTTGTTGTTTACTCCTGGCATCAATACATTTTAGTTTTCTTTAGTGTAAAAAAGTAGCACTAGGATGCTGATTACCTTACATGGATGTGTATGAGAGGGAAAACCAAAACCACAAAATCTTCTGCAAATTCAGGAGAAAAAATAGCTTTTTGCAAACACCTCTAGGTGATGTTCTCTTCTATATGTTCATCCCACACAAGATTCTCCTTCTCTAACTTTTTCTCTTGCTCCCAAGAATCCTGAAAATCTTCCTATTCATTTTTAGTTGCCCATTTTCTGAAAGCCACCAGATTCAAGCTAATGGGACAATTGTACTTTGAAGAAAGTATGGGTAGACCATGTGGTACTTTGGTTACTGAATGGTGGGCTAGGGAACATGCTTTCTAAATATTCATTTCATTCCTTCAACATGTTTTCCCAGCAATATATTCACACTAGCCATGGTTGTACTGACCTCAAAAGTACATGTGTTTTGATAATTTAATCTTGAGCTTTTTCTCTGATCTCCCAGCTCGTCTTCTGCAATCTACAGAAATGTGGGTCAGACTTGTACTCTGGGCCCCACAGTATTTCGTCCTTTGCCCTAGGAATCCTGAAAACTCAACAGCAGTACCTGATTCTTTTTATCTGCCTTTTCTTGGAATGTAGCTTAAAAAATGGGAGCTGGCAAGAATAGAAAATTATTGCTTCCTTATCTTTGCATTCCAATTATGACCCTAAGAGTCACGACAGGTTTGGACTTTTCATCTTTACCAGGATAGAGATTGGGTGGAAGGGGACAGAAAGGCTAAATCTAAGTCCACAGGGGAAACTCTTCAATCTTGTTCCAAAATATCAGCAATCAAATTCCTACAACTTAAAAGTGGCTGGTGTGAGTAAATTCCTGAATCATATCCACAAAATGGCTGGGGAAAGAAGCATGTAACATGTGAAAAAAGAAGAAAAAAAACTATGTCTATATCAAAAGTTGGGGAAGATCAGATGAGGAATTTATTTAAAGAAACCCTTAAACATCTTAATGTAATTTCATTCTAAACACCTGACTTTTGGTAATTTCATTTTTGTAAACTGTAATAAAAGGCATCCTAAGCTTTGTCCTTTCCAACTCGGCCTCCACACAGCAGCCATATTGATCAGCCTCAGTCCCAGAGGTGTCCAAGTCCTGCTCAAGTATCTTTAGTGCCTCCCCATTCTCTGTGGGATAAAATGCAAAATCCTCAGCTAGGAACACAAAGTCCTCTGCAGTCAGGTTCCCTTCAATCCTTCCAGCCTTTACTAGTTTTTTGTTTTTTGGGGTTTTTTTTTTGAGGGCAACTGGGGTTAAGTAACTTTCCCAAGGTCACACGGCTAGGTTTTTGTTTGTGTGTGTGTTAAGTGTCTGAGGCTGATCTGAACTCAGGTCTTTCTGACTCCAGGGCCGAAGCTCTACTCACTGCGCCACCTAGCCGCCCCTAGTTCTTTGTTTTTCAATAAGGCAACCTATCCATGGTCTCATTTGAATTGTCCCAATCAGTTACAAAGTCTAAATCACCTCATTGTCCACTTAGATGACTTATATTTTCAGAAAAGTAAAGTTTGCCGCCCAAATAAGACATCCTCATCTCCAGGTGAAGATGCTAAATGCCTTCTCTGATTGCTCAGTCTATCAGCTAGTAGGTAGGGAGTGTGGTCTTTTACAAAGGACAGCAGACCTAGGAGTCAGGACACCTGAGTTAAAATCTTGGTTCTGCACTGCCTTCCAATGTGACCTTATTAAAGTTGCTTTACTTAACTCAGTCTGTTTGCTTCTTTGTAAAGTGAGGATATTAGATTTGATTCCTTTCAGCTCTTAAGATTTTATGACTGAGACAAGGGTTGATGTCTTGACTATGAATTTTCCTTTCCTGTAATATTTGTAAAAGATTGAAGGCTATAGGGCAGGAATTCATTTTTATTTTTTTACCTATGTTATTTTTTTTCTCAATTACATGTCCCCTTCCCCCTCCCAGAGGAGACAAGCAATCTGACATAGATTAATATGTGTAGTCATGCAAAATATCTTCATGTTAGCCATGCTGTAAAAGAAAACAGCAAAAAAAAAAAAAACCTCAAAACAAAACCCCCAAGAATAATAAAGAAAGTAAAAAAGTATGCTTAAATCTGTATTTGGACTCCATCAATTCTTTCTCTTGATATGGATAGCATTTTTTTTTGTAATAAGTCCTTCAGGATTGTCTTGGATTATTGTATTGCTGAGAATGGCTGTCATTCATACTTGGTCATCATATAATATTGCTGTTACTGTGTACAGTGTTTTCCTGTTTCTACTGATTTCCCTTTGCATCAGTTCATGTAAGTCTTCCCAGGTTTTTCCTGAAATCATTGTGCTAGTCATTTTTTATAGCACAACAGTGTTCCATCACAATCACATATCACAACTTGTTCAGTCATTTCCGAATTGATAGGCACCCTCTCAGTTTACAATTATTTAGACCACCACAAAAAGAGCTGCTTTAAACATTTTAGTATGTATAGGTGCTTTCCTTTTTTCTTTGATATCTTTGAGGTATAGACCTATTAGTGATATTGCTGGTTCAAAGGGTATACACAGATTTATAGTCCTTTAGGCATAGCTCCAAACTACTGCAGGAATTCTTAACCTGGGTACACAAAGATATTCCTAAGAGGTCTTTCCATTTCTTTCAAAGGTCCTCTGAACTTCAATGGGGGAAAAATCCATCATTTTCACTAACCTTTGGTTTCCTTGTTAATCCTATGTCTTATTTTATGAATTTAAAGATATTCTAACGAGCTGTCCATAGGCTTTATTAGACTTGTAAAGAAGACCATGAAACGAGAAAGGTTAAAATCTCCTGCTTAGGGTTTAAGAAATTTCTCTCCTGTCATAATTCACAAAGGAAAATAGAATTTTAGAATTCAAGAGATATAGTAAAGGGCCTCCCATTCAATCTATTCATTTTACAGAAAAGGTGTGACCTTGAATCTTTAATCTAGTTCTCAGTGGTCTAAGTTAACATCTGCTCCCACTGGCAAAGTCCTTCTCCATTTGCCCTCTGGGTAATATGCATTTTTGATTCTTCAGAGCCTTTACAATCCCATGCCTTATAGCCATATAATAAAACTGATTGAATAGCAATATTTAAAAACTTGGTGCTTTGCTTTGGGAGAAGTTGGGATCATTCAAAATAGTGTTGATGCCAAAGTGGCCCCTCTATTATCTATACCAGTGGCCTTTAGCCTTATTTATGTCAGGGATCCCTTTCACTAGATGGAAAAGCCTATGGACTCCTCAGAATAATGTTTTTTTTTTAATGTGAAATAAATCTTAAAATTCAATTAGAGGTTAGAGAAAATTAATGATTTTTTCCCAGTGCTGTCCATGAACCCCCTAAAATCTATCCATAGAGCTCAAAGGATCTTCATGTTCCACCTTAGGAACTCCTGCTCTAGAATCATGCCTACAGTAAATAAATGCAGACTGAATGACTTTGGGTATCAAGCTGAAAGTCTTTGGGGCTTAGCCTGGAATACCTGAACCACAATATCAAGTCCAAGGTGGCAGGAATGAGTCTTGCCCTGCTTGTCCCCAGAGGGCAGGAGGAAGAGCTGGAGGTGGCAGTGGAGGATGCAAAGAGATTTAGTCTCTATTTAAGGAAATAGTTTCCTAATGATCTGAGAAATCCCAGATTTAACAAGGCTAGCTCGAGATATAGTGGATACCTGGATGATTGCCTGTGGTATGTCTGGTAAAGCTGACTCCTTTTCGGTTTGGGGTTAGATTAGATGGACCCTAAGGCCTTTGTAATGTTGAAATGCTGTGATTTTGAAGGTGAAGAAATCAGGACTGGAACAGAACCATGAAGCTAGCCAGCAGAGACTAAGACTGGAAAGAAAATGACCCCTTCTCTGCCAGATGGCACACACCAGGGTGAGGATGTCCAAGAGAGCTAGTCTAGATCGGGATGACTAGACAGAGAGGGTTTGGGTCTGAATGTCAGACAGGCCCAAACATGCCAGGTCTAAGTAGTGGGCCTTTGTTGGACAGCAGGACCTGGACAAGGCTCAGTGGTCAGATTAGACACTGAGTGTCACAATCTGTCCTCTGTTTCATCAGCCACTAAGAGGAAGAGCCAATAATTATTGATGCTTTGTAATGATATGACTGAATGCACAAATTCCATGTATAAGGAGTGAGATGCAGAGTGGATCCTTGATATAGGAAACCCCTATGATGGTACTTCCTAGATGAGGTAATTGATGCGTGTGCGAGTGCATGTGTGCATGTGTGTGTATGTGTGTGTGTGTGTATAAGTGTGTGTAATATGAGTAAGAGAGAAGAACAGTATATAAATCTACTGTGGCAAAATATTCATCATTCTGAAGCACAAGAGGTTTTGTCAGATTGTGGCAGTCAGGCAGCCTACTGGGAAATGAAGTCAGGCCTGGGTTATACTTCCAGTCCCTATATTTTCTGTTAGCAAGGGTCTGTGATTTAACATGGGCATGCCTCAACTTCATTCTCTGTGAAACAACAAAGAACCTTCTTATTCACAAGAAGCTCAATGAGAGGCAGTATGGTGTGGTCTAAGGAGCTCTTAACCTGGGCTCCTTAAATATGTATGTTTTGATTTTGTTGACAATTGAATTTCAATAGGATTGGTTTATTTGGTCATCCTTGATTTTATGCATTTAAAAACAGGATTCTGAGGATGGGAACCCAGACTTTATCAGACTGAGTGCCCCAGACATGGGGCAAGTTCATGACACCAAGAAGGTTAAGGAATAAAACATTGTCTGGTCTCAGAACCAAGAAAGCCTGGGTTTAAATCCTGCTTCTGACACATAATGGCTGTGTGACTCTGCACAAGTCACTTCATCTGTCTTACTGCTCCATGAATTTTTGAAGACATTAAATTGCAGAGCTCTTGCTGAGTAAAATAACACCATATAAACCTTTTGGAGAGAGAGACCTTTGTCTAGTATTATGACTAGCATAGAATAACCTAGGTTTGCTGATTAGTTAGTGGAGGCAGCTTCCTATATCAATGAAATCACAGTTCCAGACCAAGGTGTTTTTCAAAATGTTAATTATCACTATCCCATTTATTTTTAGGGTAGTCCAAGAGGTTTCTTAAAAGGTAGACCAAGGGCATGAGGAAATGGGCCAAGATTTGCTGACCCTTGTTCTGTCATATTTCTTTTTCTCCTAAATTAACTGTGCTGTGCTCATTTACTTTATGGGAGAATGGTAACTCAGGTGGGTCCTTCCAAAAAGTTTATCTTTCAAATATATGAAACAAATTGTAAAATATATACATGTACTAGGTGCTAAATAGATACTTGGTAATTGATTGGTTGTGTATTTAATTATCTCTGCATCTGTTGTCTCCACCAAGTAGAGAAGAAACTTTTTGAGAGCAGATTCTTTTTACTCTCCCTTTGCTTCCTGAGCATTTGGGATAATGCCTTTCACATAGTAGGTGTCTAATGAATATTTATTGACTGAATGACCACTAAACCATTGTAAATACTTTTGAGTACACACATGTTTTTTTTTTCCTTATCTCTTCCTATAAGCCAATATCCTAATTGATGTTAGTAGCCTTTCCACAGTTGCTTCTGGTATTCACCTCACCCCTACACCTTATCTAAATAAATCATGGACATCAGAAGGAGGGAACATGATAGAGCTTGAAGTACCAAAGTCAATATTCCCCCCAACTCTGGTCTATTGTGTTTGTGTTTTAGATAGTGTGAATATCTCATTTGTGGACAGTGTGGAGTCAAGAAGGGATATGAGTCTATATATTTTATATATAAAAAGAACTTGCTACTTTTCTCTGGACTGATCTATATGGAAGTGAGCTTATTTTATGGAGAACAGTTTTTTGAAGATGGTCCCTGAGGGAGTCACCCATATTTGAGATGCAGGGAGGAAACCCAAGTAGATGCAGGAGCCTTCTGATATTTTCTTAGATTGGTGCCTTCTTAGTTCCTGGAAGCAGATTGGGAGAAAGGTGATTCTTGAGAAGGATTAAGTTAAAATTTCACTGAGAAAACCCAAGGAAAGAAAAACGGGGAGTGGAGGTAGAGATAAGAATGCCAAGAAAGGCAAAGCCCTTTTAAGTAGTTGAAGAGGTAAATTGAAATAATCCTACAATCATTTCCTCATTTTTGGAGGGGCAGGGAATAAGAATAAGGACCTTTGTAAATTAAATTGTTTCATTTATGGTGGAATTTAGGAAAAATGAGACTGAATAAATAAAAGCTATAACTTACACTTTGAAATCAAAATGAATACAGAGAAGAGGACTTCTATTATTCTTTCCTCTCCAAGATCTTAAGTTAGAGGCCATTCTAATTCCTGGGAACTGATAGTAAAAGACTATGGGTTCTGGGACTTGGGATGAAGCCTTGAAACTTTGAAATGCTCAGCTCTACTCCAGAGGTAATTGTTAGGCAGTCATGAACATGTGAGGTAAAGGAAGGCATTCCACTGTATCCTTCTTTCATCTGCGGATGATGGGTATGCTATGTCGTTCACCAAACCTTGCCAGAAAGTGGTGTGTCTTATGATGCACAATAATTTTCAAAGGGATTTCAAGACAGCATGTAGTATTAATAAACTGGCATTTGAAAAGAACCAACATTCTGGATTTAACTGTTCTTTGGGGATAGATAGTGCTTTTGCTGATACCTGACCAAAGCAGCAATATTTTTTCACAATGCTGACTTGTAAAAAATATAACTATGCTATCTTACACTTCTATAGTGTTTTATGTTCCTATGTCTATACATCTAAGTCAATATCATTCCTGTGCCTGTACCTGTATATGTCTGCCTACATATCTACCTATAGTAGAGACTCTTAACATCATGGAACCCTTTGGCAGTCTGTTAAAATCCATGGAGCCCTTCTCTCTCTCTCTCTCTCTCTCTCTCTCTCTCTCTCTCTCTCTCCATATATATATATATATACACACATATATGGATATGTACATATATGTATATATACATACATATGTGTGTATATGTGCATTTATATGTATGTATGTATGTACATATGTATGTGTGTATATATGTATAATTCCTAGTTGAAGAAATGCTAGATTTTTGTTAGGTGTTAATAAAAATAAAGCTATAGTTTTCCTCATCTAAATTCATAGATACCTCCCCCCTTAAAATCTATGAATGGAGCCCAGCTTAAGAACCCCTGATCTATAGATAGAGATGTATATAAGGGTGTACTGGCAAATGTTTAACATCTGACTTTCCAAACAGCATAATGCATTTTAAAATTTAATCTTTATTATTAACATTTTCCATCATTTTCTAGACAATCAACAAAGCAGTCAATGAAGCTTTTGGAAGTGTTTGTTGATGTCAGCAATATGAATCCTCTGATAATTTAACAATTCATTCTGGAAGTCAGTTGGAACTTGCTTCAGTGCAGTGCTGTGTATGTGAACACCTCCATATGTGTGTATATCTACAGATATATACATGAGCATATATATATGTGTATACTTATACATACATATATAGATTTTAAAGTTTCTTTCACAACTGTCATATAGCTTCTTCATCAATATGTTTTTTGTTGGAATATATTTACAGAACCACATAATTATAAAAGACCTCAGAAACCCTTGATTCTAATCCCCATAGGTTCGTGGGAATCTGCCCTTCTGACCCACCTCTTCTGATAAAAGACCCTGCTAAGAAACATGTGATGAGAAAAACTGACCTGTTCTGGCTTTTGTGCTAGTCTAGTTTGTTGTGTTTTGAGGGATGTCATCTTCAGCAGAGGCAGGAAGCTCATTCCACAAAGGGTAGATTTGCCAAGATACATTCTAATGGCTATGGGCAACAAAACTCTGTGTGGACAGCTGTTCTAACAAACCAATCTGGGACATCCATTGTTGACAGGAAGGGATTTTGTAGAGAATAGTGGTAATGTGATAAGTTACACCACTGTTGAGAAAAAATATAGCATGAAAAGAATTTCTTTGCATTACTCCTATTTGCTTATTGTATCTGTTTCTTCCAAAAATACAAAAGAGTTAGATTTTTAAAAATTTGTTTTGTATTTTGCTCAGAAGTCAGCAATTAACTTACAACAAATGTTTATTACTGCATAGCATGCTGGCTACAGTTTCTCCATGTATTTGAATGGCATGAAGCCCATGGAATGGATAGATGTTTTCTCCAGGGTATGTAGTTGGTGCCAAGCAGGTGATGGGTTTGTACATGGAGAGCTTGCTTAATATGGTAAAGCTAGTCTCCTTTGCTGAGGTTCTCTCTTGACTAGTTGCCTTCAGTTTTGGCATAATACCATATGGTATATTGAGTCCTACCTGTGGACACTTCTAGCAGGAGGAAAAGATGTTGTTTTTAGAGGAAGAAGTGGTCTACGAGGGTCAGAGAAAAGGGGAAGAAATATTCAAGTGCGTAAATCAAAAACTCATCTTGGTTTTCATGGATCTTTGAGAACTACTTTACTAGTGATTTAATTATTGCTAAAGTCATTGTGATTTCACTTGTAGAGGGAGGAGTAAGGTTAACCCAGAAGAACCTTGTTCCTGGGAGTTAAAATAATTTCTCTCTAATGTTTGTTTTGTTATAGATATTATGTTTTCTAGTTGGTAAGCCCCTGTATGCTTTGGTTTCCATCAAATGAAGTATGCACAGTAAAGCTAGGGTGTCATAAAAGCTGAAGACCTGAGGAATTTCTCATTTACTGAAATCAGCATATGCCAGACATGGTATGTCTCTAATGATAGTCTTTTAAAAATGGGTTTTTCATAGGATAGCCGGACAACTATGAATTGGCCCAGTGATCCTGGAGAACAGTTATAGTAGGCAGCTCATGCAATGCTTAGAGAAGAAAGCACATTCCTGATTACTTATATTAACAGAAGAGAAAAAATGATAAAATAAAACAAATTAGCACAAAATAAAATGTGAAAAATTAAAGGAGAGAGAAAATTGAAGCAAAAGTTTATAGAGTTGGAAAAACTACGAGCTGTTAACTGTAACATGAATAAACCATTAGCTGCTGGTGGGGTAGGGGTAAAAGAAACTAAATTATCAAAATCAAAAATATAAAAGAAAATTAATAATAAATGGAGGTAATTAAAAATAACAGTTATAGTACCAAATTTTATGCTAGTACAACTGAAAAATTAAGTAAGTTTAAATAGATGAAATACTGAAATTCACAAAAAAGGAAAGAGAAAAATAAAACTACCTAATTTTAGAAAGAGTAGTTGAATAAGTCATCAATGTACTTTGTTGTTTTCATTGTTATTCATTCATTTTAGTCCTATCCAGCTCTTGATGATACCATTTGGGTTTTCTTGGCAAAGACACTGGAATGGTTGGTCATTTCCTTCTCCACCTCATTTTACAAATAAGCAAATGGAGGCAAACATGGTTAAGTGATTTACCCAGGGTCACACAGCTAGTAAGTATCAAAAGACAAGATTTGAACTCCTGAAAATGAGTCTTCCTGACTTCAGGCTCATTCCTCTATCAATTGTGCCACCCATCAACTAATTGTGAATAAAAGTCCTGATC
Source organism: Gymnobelideus leadbeateri (assembly GCA_011680675.1). Taxonomy (NCBI): domain Eukaryota; kingdom Metazoa; phylum Chordata; class Mammalia; order Diprotodontia; family Petauridae; genus Gymnobelideus; species Gymnobelideus leadbeateri. The sequence continues at coordinate 143,032 of WOXC01001402.1, read as the reverse complement.
CAGATAACTTACAAGTGAATTAAATTATACAGTTAAAGAAAATAATTACATAATATGTACCCAACAAATGAATAGTGGTTGAACTACAATGATTTGTGAATGTAATAGAACATTAGTCTGCCTTAGTGAATGATGGGTATGAAAATTCCAAGAATCAGTAGAAGACTTAGACAGAATGTTGCAGACCCCACCCCCACCCCTACCACTATAACAATGGAAATAAAATCCATATGAAGAAGCACTCTGTGCAAATACAATGGTCCACATTAGCAATGTACTATCTGTCACATCCTTTCTTTTAGTGAATGATGAATAAAATGTTCTTTTAGCAATTTTACTTAAAGAGGGCCATTTGAATGCTTGTTGGAAAATGTTTCCTCAAAAAACAATTTCTTCGAAAAATTTTAAAAAGAAAAAGAAAGTATTCTTGGCTCACTATCTTTACAGGATGAGAAAATCCGGTCATTGGAGCTATGACATGATATTCTAATAATGATTATTCTTTGATATTGCCACTTTAATCAGTCTCAGTAAGCCACATCAGTCCTTAGCACTTAGAGGTTGAAAAGAACTTAGAGACCATGCCCTCCAAACCCATTTTATGTATGACCAAAGTCAGGCCCAGAAGATTTTAGGTGATCTTACTTAGAATGCACAGAAGAAATACCAGAGATGGGATCTGAAACCAGTTCCTCTGAGACCAAATGTAGGGATATTTTCTTTGTGCTATGTTCCATACATACCCCTTTTTAAAATCTTAAAAACTAGGCGGTTGACTGGTATCCCCATGTTTGTTTTTCTTTCCCCCATTTATTATGTCCTCAACTTTCTAACTGTCCTCCTGGCCAGATATAATGGATTATGTGTGTACAGCCTATATTTGGTAGTAGAGTCTGGAATCCAAATTCTAGTTTGTATTTTTGTCATACTTGATGTTTTGGAGCCCACTCTACCTCAATCACTGCTCTCTGGGGCACCTGCCAATTTCCTGTGGAAATGATATTGTATTTGGTAATTTCTACATGGGAATGTCTCTGGTTGCCCAGTTCTTTGTCCCCCACTACCCACAAAGGAATTTGAGTCTGAGGGGCCATGACAGAGGGGAGCAGCACTTCCTCTGTCTGCCTCTCAAATTTCGGATCCTAGATTTAACCTCATAAACCAATTACTTCTCTTCCATAATGATCCTGACTATGTCCCCTGTGGGCTCCCAGCCCTTCAGCCCCACAAAGGAAGCAGGACCTACTTTCCCATCAATACCCTCAATCATGATCTAGACCTTGGCCTTCCCTCCTTCCACACCCATGGTAAAGTTTGGTAGCTCAGCCTTAGCACTCTTCCAGGCTCTGGAAAGTGGCTCTTTTCCTTCATATAGTTTCATTCAGGTGTACAAAATTGGCTGCAGAGGACTTCTCCGTTTAAATAGGAAGGGCAGTGATAAACTACATCAAGGTCCTTGGGAGAAGCACAGTCAAAATGAAAGACTATGAGAATATTCATATTTATTGGACTTTTATTTTCATACTGACTGTGTTTCTTTGTAGTATCTTTGAAAGTCAGAGTCTTACCCTTCCCTCTGCCTATTACCCTTCCCTTTTGTGACTTCTGTCATTGAAACAACCTTTCTATATCTATTAAATCTTATGTTATTCTCCAAAAGTTATGAAAATATACTTACTTATTTGATTATTTAATATGTTTATGTATGCATGCATGCATTTATTTAATCTTTTGTTTTAAAGGCAATGTGGTCCCTATCTGGCCTAGGCTAGAAGTGCAAAAGATCTTCATTGGCCTGCTTCCAGTCTATTCAATACAGAAAAGTTGACCTTCCCTGTTTCTGATTGAGGCCTATTCTCCCCTTCAGTCATCCAATCAGTCAGTCAGCTAGCATTCATTAGGCATCTACTATATGCCAGGCATTGCTAAGCACTGGGTGTACAAAAAAAAAAAAAGGACAAAAGACAGTCCCTGCTCCTAATCAGTTTATATTGAAGGGTTTTTTTTCTATGCCTTTCTTTTAGCTTAGACTTGTGATTTCATTAAAATAAGGAAATCCAATCTCCCTCTGCTTATTCAGATCATCTGTAACTTACATTAGCTGCCTGAGACATTGAGAAGATAAGTGACTTGTCCAGGGTCACACAATCAGTAAGTGTATGTGTAATATATGTTTTGAACTCAAGTCTTTCTGACTATAACATGAATTATACTCCTCTTCCTCTAATACCCTTTTGATGAGTTATTAAATAAGGACAGATATCTACATCTAGATTTGGGGTCTAAAATTTCCAAAATATCTAAAACTGTATGCTACAAATGGGTTTCCCCATGTGCATTTTCCATCCAGGAACTCCCTGATTAAAAGAAATAAAATAGTAAACAGTAAAATAGTAATAGTGATTATAATTAACATTATCACTGGTAGTAATAAGAAGGACAAAGATGCTTGGTAAAATAACTATAGTCTTACAAATTCATAAGAAATGTTACAGGGGGAATAGGGTTTGGTCTTTGCCTTTTTTTGTGAGTAGCTACTATTTTATGCAATGTTTTCTCATTTGTTCATATGCTGAATCCCCCAGTAGAATTTATGCTTCTTGAGAGCAGGGTATTGAGGTTTGGAGGTTTTGTTTTTGCTTAGGCTAATACAGTGCCCTTGCTTGTCATAGTCATTTAATAAATGTTTATTGATTTGAATTGAAGTTGGCTTGTACATGGTGAAAGTGATAACAGAAATGAGCATGAAAAGACATAGTATTTCCTATAATCATTTGCCCAAAATACCTTCCTCTGAATATGGGCTATAGATATTTTGTAAACTAAAAGTTCATGTGTGAATACTTATAAGTGAATAAGTAAGCAAATACTTGTTTGTGAATAAGTACTTATTGACACATCAGAGTAAGTTATTGTGAAAATATGAATGTATCTCTTGAGACAGAAGAAAAAAATCTGGTGTTTCTTCCTAAGCTAAGTCTGCTCATAAGCTAATTATATCTACAAGGTATGGTGCTGGTCTCAACTAGGCTTTTCTGGATCTCAGGCTTCTTTCATCCTTTGGCATGGGAAGACATATTGTCTTGGTTATTAGAGTGCCAAAGGCTGGCATTTGAATTAGGTGAAAGCAGAACCAAACATTGACTCTCATCTCTGGATGTTATTTTGGAGGGAATCCAAGTTTGGGAAGGACTACAAAAATTGCCAGGCAGAAATGCATACAAGAGAATGAATTTTTATTAATCAAAATGTTCAGAACTAACATAGTGGCCATCTTTTGTCTAACCCCAAATCTTTCCTTCTAGAGATAGCATGGTCCGATTGATTGAGAGCTGGGATGAGAATGAGGGAGAATCTGAGTGTGATTCTTGCTTTGACACTAGCTAGGTGACCTGGAGGTTTCTTTGAGAATCATTTTCCTCATCTGTAAAAAGGCAACACTTGGTTTCAGGGTTTGGATGTGAGACTCAAATGAGATAATGTATACTGAGCATTTGGCAAAACTTAAAGACCTATAGAAATGGGAGCACTTACCTTTTTCATTATCATTTCACAGTGCAATCCATTTGAGAGAATAAACCAAAATAGCCATAAAAGGTAAAATCTATACATAAAAAATCTATTCATTTTTAATAGAAAGATCTCAGTTTTTTATGACTGTTTTGGATTATTCCCTAAAATGAATTCCACTGTGAAAATATTCTTCAGTTTGAACTTTTATAAATTGTAGATTTTCCAAAAGAGATCAATCAGGATGGGGAAGGGCCTTGAGTTCATGTTGTAGAAAAACCAGTCTAAGGAAATGGGAATGTGAAGAAAAGAGGGCACTGTTTTCAAGGCTTTGAACAACTGTCATATGGAAGATAAATTAGGCTCTTTCTGCTTGGCCTCAAAGGGCAGAGCTGGGAGAAATAGCTGGAAGTTTTAAAGAAACAAATTTATGCTTGATAGGGGGATCTAATAACTAGAGTTAACCCTAAATAGACTGGTCTGCCTCCAGAGGTAGTACATTCTCCCTCACTGGAACTCTTCAAAAGCCTGTTGACCTCTAGCTTTTTTGGAGAACTCCCTTTTCAAGTACATCATACTAGATGGCCACTGATGTGCCTTCACACACTCATAATACTGTTTTCTATACATACCATATCAAGGTTGAATAATGCTAAAAGACTACAAAAGAAAGTCCAATACCAAGCATTTCCTAGCGATGCCCTCCTTGGTCAGTCTGCCTTATTGACTAATTTAATTGTGTTTTAGTCACTCAATCAAAAAGCATATATCAGGCACTGTACTAAGCTCTGGGGGTACAAAGGAAGATAAAAACAGCCTCTATTATCAAGGAAGGGGCTCACATTCACCAATTCTTAGAGAAGTTAATAAAATTTGTAAAGAAAACTCAGGTCAGAGAATGAGAGATATTTCTTGGATGAAAGTAGCTGCTTCTTGGGTGCTATAGTGAAAATATAATAAGATGATAGGTCTGGAAGGCACTTGAAAAGATTGTCTAATCCATTCCCTCCCTCCTTTTTTTTACAGGAGAGAACATACTTTAAGGATTGATAGATGAAAATTTCTTTTCTATAACTTTTTTTCTGATTTAACACTAAATCCAGGTTACACTGAATCCATGTTTTAGCAACAATCCAGGAATCCTTTGCATGGTCTCCTATTTGTTACTGTTCCTTCCTGATTCACAGTACCTTTTACCTACTACTCTGTATATAGAATGGATGCTCCTTGAGGGCAGGCTATCTTTAATTGTTCTCTTTGTAGCACAGTTCCTGGCATAGAGTAAGTACTTAATAAATCCTTATTGTATTATATTGGATTGGGAACTCTTAAGGACAGATATACATGTAGCTGTAATGAGATGGATCAAAAGTATGAATATCAAAATCAAGGTTAATATTTTTCATAAGAAAAAAAATGTTATGAAGAGACCTAACATAAAAGGACAGGAAAATGAAGGAAGTCAGATACTTCGAGACTACTTACAAAAAAGAAATTCTAGCATGGATCCTATTTTTAAATATTGAACAAGAGGAAAGTACAAATTCTCTCCAATAACCATACTTGGTCAAAGAAGCTAAGGATGATAGCTGCAAGGGTGTGCTCGTAAATATTTAAAAACCAACTCTCAAAAATGTACCCATAATACACTTTTAACTTTAATCTGCATTGTTAGTATATTTTTTTTTGGAGGGGGAAAGTCAGGGTAATTTGGGTTAAATGACTTGCCCAAGGTCACACAGCTAGTAAGTGTCTCCAGTGTATGAGGCCGGATTTGAACTCAGGTCCTCCTGACTCCAGGGCTGGTGCTCTATTCACTCACTGTGCCACCTAGCTGCCCCTGTTAGTATCTTCTCCATCACTGTCTGAAGTCTAGATCAATGATAGGCAAACTATAGCCCACAGACCAATTGGTTTGTTGTTGCTTTTCAGAAATGCAAAAACTAGTTCTTAGCTCTAGGGCTGGATTTGAGCCTCTGGCTGTAGTTGTTGAAACTCTGGTCTGGAAAATCAACAAAATAACAAATCAGGCTCTGATTTATAATGTTATTTAATTTTTGAGGCTCACACTAAAGATTTAGTATTTGACTGGCTCCAGTTTACCCCAAATGCTTTGACATTTAAAATGATATCTTCCCTGGACTTCAAGATCTAAATCCTTAATTGTTATTCTGTAAAACTATGCTTATTTTATTTGCTTATTCAGAAATTGGACATGGACTTGAAATTGTTAGTTTTTATCTGAAGTTGATGAGGATGAATTGGCTTCTTTCTAGTGATAAATTCAGTATCTTCATCGTGTTTATGTGTCCTCTCCCTCCAAGTATTCCTTTTAACCATTTGAGTCTTTGAGTATTCCTAGTGATATTATAATTTGCAAGAACAGGCAAAGGTGGTGGCCAGAAAGATCACAGTCCTTCATTCTGGATCTCATTAGACATGTGTGTGATGTTCTATCATACCAGGCATTTGGAGTATTAAAATCCTGACCCTCTTCTGGTCCTAATGGTTGACAGACATTTTGTCATATAGATGGAAAACCAGAGCATCTGTGACATCAATAGCATTTTTCTTCTCTCATATTTCAGAGAAAATATTGCAGTTATGAACCATAGCCATCCTATAATATTGTTGGATTTTTAAATTGTCTCACAGCATCTTTGATATCCAGTCCAGGCAATTGAATGCTTGGGAAGCTGAAATATTCTGTGGCTGAGCATGTGGTAAAACATGTAAGCCAAGGTCTTGACTCCAGCTGTAAGTCTGCCCTGCCAATTGAATAAGAAAACTTTATGGACTGCTTACTCTGTCCAGTCACACTAAAGGGCTCTTCCAAAGATTCATAGAAATAACCTTTTGTTCTCAAAGATTATAGTCACCGAAAACAATCTTTCTCAAGTCATATTGAACTGGAAAGGATTTGAATACCCACTCAATGGCTGAGCATGCTATTTATCCAAGTCTCAGTTCAAGCTGGCTAAGTTTGGAAAGGCACATCAATGTAGTTGGCCACCAGAAGATGATTTTTTTAGGCAAATGCTTTACTACTTGGTATGTTTTTCCATTGTAATCAATACTGTCAAATCCATAAATATTACTATGAGATGATCTCACATATGAAGGTTATCTATCTACTAAAGTATAGAGATGTTGTGGTCTTTGTTGAAGGAAAGGGTATCCTCCATGTAGACAGTGTAGATCTCTGTTACTGAAGAAAGTCTCATTCCTTTTTCAACAAACCCAAACATGTTACTGGTATGTGCCTGATTCTTTGAGAGCAATGGAACATTCTTATAATTCTTTGCCAGAGAACATGGTTCTTTTTAATAAGATACCATCTCTTCCCTCTTTAGATAATCAATAAGAACTTTTAAGTGCTTGGTGTGTGCCAGAATCTTCACTAAGGGCTGGAGATATATATACATATATATATATATATATATATATATGTATTGCCTATACCTTTTATACATATACATATATACATACATACACACACACACACACACACACACACATATATATGCATATATATATATATATATATATATATAAGTATAAACAGTCCCTGCTTGAGGAACCCATATCATTTGTAGACAGGGTAAAATGTGTCTACCTTATAGGTGGTTTGGGACAAGCTTGATTACCTAGACTGAATTTAGATAACATAGAGGCCTCCTGTCATAACACTTTGTCTAGTATAATTAATTCCATAAAAATCATACATGCACATATGTGTGTATGTGTCTTTTTTTCCTCATATAAACTAATTTTGGGGTGAAATTCATATTTTCTTCTTCCATATTAGGAGAGTGTATGGGTATAAATTTTTGAGTTGAAAGAGACTTTTAGAAATAGTCTTATTTTCTTTTTGAGAAAACCAAGGCTCCAAGGAGTTCAGTGTCTCCCCATTCCATCAATGTCATGTTGATGATTCTTTAAGACCTAAGTCATGAACTACCCTGTTCTGGAAATCTTTCTTTCATATCCTTGTCAGTCAGACCCCATTCTGCAAAGCATCATATATGATGCTTTGTTTTATGGCGGTCTGTTACTTTTTTCATATTCTATTGTGTGTGATAGTTAATGGTGACTGAGGCCATCCTATCCCTCTCCTTCCCCCACTGGACCATGATCTCCATGAGACAGCATGTTAACGTGGTGTAGACAGCATAGTATTTTGTAAAAACTGCCAAACTAATAATATGGAAGACGTGAATTCTTCTCCAAACTCTGAGTCATAATGGCCATGTAACCAAGGGCATGAGACATGAGTTTTCAATGTCCAGAGCAATTTACTAAGATAACAGACGTGCCCCCTCACTAGAGTGCAATAAACTGTTGACTTTGTAAATGCAAAACTAACCCCCCCCCCACACACACACACAAATAGAAAGAAGACAAAAAAGAAAATGAAATTATGGATTTAATGAATCAAACTCTCCAGTTTATCAATCATAGCTTAATTTTATTAGATGAATCTGCAAGTAAATTTCATATTCATGGAATTTTATATTCATGAAATTGAGTTTTATTCTGAAGAAACTACATCTCTGGATCCTGGGGAAGGGGGGGGGTGGGGGGTAGGAGAATTGCCCACACCTGGAGCTTCTCACATGGATGAAAATACACATTCAGAATAAATCATTTTCAGCATTGTATTAATTCTCCCACAAGGCTGTGGAAAAAGTACTTGTTAATTTTTTTGTAACCTTTTTAGCATTGTATAAATGTTATTATGGATGTAGGTACCTTGTCATTTATAAACTTTTTCTTTCTCTTAATGCCTAACTTAGTGCATGGTGCATATTATTATTTGAGGGGCAGGTGTGAGAGGGAGGAATGGGCAGACTTGTGATTTCATCCATGTAGGGAACTCCCAGTGAAGAAACTTTCTACCCAAACAGATTATGGTCTTAGAAAGTTGCCTAGAAGGGGCAGCTAGGTGGCACAGTGAGTAGAGCGTCAGCCCTGGAGTCAGAAGGACCTGAGTTTGGTTCCGACCTCAGACGTAACACACACAAACAAAAACCTAGCCGTGTGACCTTGGGCAAGTTACTTAACCCCAACTGCCCTCCAAAAAAAAAAAGAAAGTTGCCTAGAGAAACTGAATAATTAATTGATTTTTCTAAGGTCACACATGTAGTGCATGTCAGAGGTGAAATTTGAACAAAGATATTCCCATTTTCCAGTCCATCCTTATATCTGCTAAGTCACCATTGCCTGCCTACCCACAGAATAGATACTTACTATATATTTGTTGAACAGAATGACCTTTCTGATATCCAGTCTCCAAAGGATATGTCATGAGGACTGAACACTTGCCACTCTTCCAACTTAATTCAGGTTGAGAACAAAGCAGAATGTGACCTGAACCCTGGTTACGTTCTTGGAGGGTTGACTGTATTGACAAAATATAAAAAGAATAAGTAGGTAAAGCCTCCTACATGGGGTCAGGAGAAAGAAGGATCATTTCTGACTGGGCAGATAAGAATTGCATCAGATTTTCTTACCCAAAGTGAAATGGGCCACTTGCTATTTAATAATAAACGAAATTGGTTCATCCTTAGCAATGTTCTAAGGAGCATACCTTGAGAAAATATATTCTTGGGGAGTAGAATTTATAAACATGTCATCAATCACTTGGAAATGTTTGAAGCCATGAAAACCAAAGTTCCAGAGATTTTACTCACTTTCAAAGAAGCAGTCTTAAAAGGAAGACTTGTTTTCATGCTGATTCTCTGTGTATTGTAGTGGTTGGGGCATCTGGGTACCTCAAACCTGTCAAAAGTAAAGATGATTTCTGGATGTAATGAGAAGATTTGAAAGAAATAATGGGTTCCATTTAGACAGAAAAACATGGAGGGCCACTCAAAAGACCACATGAAAATGTAGCATGGAGAGTTTTTATTTTTTGGAAGTCCTTTCATCTGTATTATCTACAGCAAAGCCAGAACTAACCTGAGGAGGATATTAAGTCTGTACTATTCATGGCAATTTAGCAGCTTGGGAAAAAATGATCTCATTAGCCTGTTACAGTTCCCATTTGGCGGGGCAAGTTCCTGCCCGAAGCAGTCATATCATTAGTGTAAGCCACGTGATTACGGACGTTGGTATTTTAGGAGGGAAGACGGAAAGAGGGGGTTGGTTTCTGCCTGAGGTAGAAATTGCTCTTCTCTCTATTTGCTAATGTTCTTCCAACTTGAAGGAGTCAGAGAGAGATGTTTAGTCAGCAGAAGAGAAAACATGAGGGAGGGCAGAATGGGTCTATAAGCTAGCCATTACTCTCAGGTATTTGAAAGGCTTTTCCATAGAGGAAAAAATTCTTATGCATGGCCCAGAGGCCAGACCTGGCATTGGCATAAGTTGCAAAGAGATTGAGGCTTAATGGAAGGAAATACTTCCTAATTCTGAGAGCTGTGGGGGAAGAAATGAGCTTGGTGAGGAAACAGAGCTCCCTTCCTTAGAAGTCTTTTAGCAAGACTATTACTTGTTGGTTATGTTTCAGTGGGCATTGTTTTTCATGTAGTAGCAGGATTATGTGGCCACTAAGATCCCTTCCATACCTGCAATTTTGTGTTTCTTTAATTAAAATAAAAAACAACAACAACAACAAGATTTGAGTCTGGATATTATACTTCTTGGAGGGCTAATTGTATCTTCCAAGTTTGCTTGTAGTATGTGTGTATGTGGGTATTCACTAAAATGGAATGGAGATTGTTACCTTAGCTCATTGATACTATAAATATTCTACAAATACTTGTTGACTTCTAAGTATCTCCTAGGACTTCAGGGAATGAGTTTTACAGTCAAGGACAGCATTATATACTTCTCTTCACAATTCATTAATAAGCCCTTGTGGACAGTGTAACCCTAGTGATTCTGGGATTTCAAAGTTCATTTAGCAAGTATAGGTCAAAAAAGCTAGTGATATCACTGTATAATAACAAGGCTAAAGTTACAGCTCTTGCCAATAGTTCCCAATCTTTGGGAAATCTGTGTCCAAAAGAGGTGACAATATGACAAACATCTTTGGATGCTTCTTTGGAAGTCATTTTAATGGGCTAGATCAACTTGTAAGACCCAGGATATGGAGACAGGGTTTCAATGATTACCAATTATTTAAGGCGCATGTGTTTAAATGAGATCTGTACCCATCTGAGATTTTGGTGGAATAGGATGGGGGAATCAGGTGATTTCTTAAAACTCTATAAAAATCTATATACTGAAGGTTAGACAGTATCATTGGAGATGCAAGGTAGTGTCTTGAAGAATGCAAGGAATAGAAGCAGTATGGTATAGTAGGAAGATTGGATATGGCATGGGTGGGGGAGCTAAATTCAAATCCTGGGTCTGCAACTTATTATCTGCATGACCTTGGACAAAACACTTCTTTCTTGGTTTCAATTTCCTCATCTGTAAAATGCAGGTGTTGGCAAAAATGGTCTCTTTCAGTGCTCTAGTTATAATTCTATAGTGTTTGGTACTATAAATTAGCATGGATTCTTTACTTTTTTTCTCATTTAGTTCAAAATGGGCATTAAGGACCTACCCCGGGGCAGAACAGCATCTGTGAGATATGAAGTTTAGCTAACACAAAGCTTCTGCCCTCATGGGACTTTCAGTCTAGGAGAATTCCATAAAAGCTGACCAGGTGCCAAAATGTACAGTTTTACATTGTTAGCAGACAGGGAATTTACAAGTAAATTAAGTTTTCTAAACACCAACAGGGGAACACATTTGGTATTAGCTTATTAAGCTGCAAAATTAGCTCAAGAATGTTCTGAAAGGCACAAACACAATAAATAGGTTATGCAAATGGGACACTTTGTAAGACCAAATTATTCCAGCAGTGTCATGAAGGAACAGTGCTATGAAATGGCTAATGAGAAATTTGTATTAATCTTAGTTCATGGGATACTTAATAAATTAGTAAATTTAGGACATTTGTATCCATGAGTAATTGAAAGTAATGTTTCTATTGCTGCTTGCTAATTCTAATCTTTTATTGAAAAAAGCAGTTCTTTGACTTTACCACTGGGAGAATGATATAATAATCACATAATATGTTCGATTTTAAGAGATGTTGGCTAGCAAATGGTATAATTATTCTGACTTGGAGTTTATTCAATGACAAGATTCAAACAGGAGTCATTAGTGTATCTGTGTCAAGTTGGGAGCATTAGGTGGAATGATCCTGAAGTTCTTTTGCTGTGACAACAATAAAGGCAAAGATTTACCTAATATTGACATAAACCTGGGAGAGACTGCTAAAAGGTTGGGTGCCAGTGTGAGGATTTCTTTAATTAAACAAATACTTTATTAACTTCTGGTTTACATCATTCATTTCCACCAGATTATGAGTTACATTTTCCCTTCATTTTTTCCCTACCTACCATCCCAGAATAGCAGTCCCACTAGATATCCCCTCATCCAATATGGTCTCTCCCATATCTTCTCCCATACCCCCTTCGACTTTGCCATTAGGGCAAGGTGAATCTCTGAGCCCCAGTGCCTGGATATCTTATGAAACATTTAATTTTAAAACTTCGATTTTCAGATCCATTACCTTCCTCCCTTGTCACCCACTCCCTCTGAGAAGATAAGCAATTCAGTATGTGTTGTATATGTATAGCTATGCAAAACGTTACCGTAGTAGATATATTGTAAAAGACTGCTTATATTTCCCTCCCACCTGTATCATCTCCCACCTGGTCCATTCCCTACTTTGATCCTGTCTCTCTTTGATAGTGGGTACTTCCAACCTCCCCTCCCCCCAGAATGCCCTCCCCTCCATCATCCCCCCTCTCATCCCCCTTTCCCCTACTCAGGAGAGTGAGTGACGGTAAGATATTCCATTTAGTATGTATGTGATGCTCTCCTTGAGCCAACTTCAATGAGAATATGCTTTTGCCTTTTTGCCTTCCTGTTCTTCCCCGCCCCTGCAGCCACTTCCCCTTGCCTCTTCTACATGAGATAGTTTACCCTACTCTGTCTCTCTCCATCTCCTCTTGCCACTTTCCTCTCTCACCTCTTGACTTCACCCCTTAAGAATCATCACTTCCTTGGGGCCGCTAGGTGGCGCATTGAGCAGAGTGCTGGCCCCTGAGCCAGAAGGACCCGAGCTTGGATCCGGCCCCAGACACCCAACACACAAACAAAAACCCAGCCTCGTGACCCCGGGCAAGTCACCCAACCCCAATCAGCCTCCAAAAAAAAAAAGAATCATCCCTTCCCATCAAATTCAACCTGTGCCCTCTATCCATGTATACCTGTGAACATATGCCATGTACCCTTCTTCAATTATTTTCATAATGAGAAAGGTTTCATCAAACACAGTTATTGTTTTTCCATGTAGGAATGTAAATAGACCAACTTTGATAAGTTCCTTTTGATTTCTTTTCCTTGATTACCTTCTCAAGAATCTCTTGCTTCTTGTGTCTGAATGTCAAATTTTCTATTCAACTCTGGTTTTTTCATCAAGAATGCTTGAAAGTTCTCTATTCCACTGAATGACCATATTTCCCCCTGAAGCAAGATACTCAGTTTTGCTGGGTAGGTGACCCTTGGCTTCAATGCCAGCTCTTTTGCCCTCTGGAACATCATATTCCATGCTCTTCTATCCCTCAGTGTAGAAGCTGCCAGGTCCTGGGCTATTCTGATTGTGTTTCCACAATATTGAAATTGTTTCTTCCTGGATGCTTGTAGTATTTTCTCCTTGATCTGGGAGTTCTGGAGCCTGGCTATAATATGCCTAGGAGTTTTCTTTTTGGTATCTTTTTCAGGAGGTGATCTGTGGATTCTTTCAACCTCTATTTCCCCCACTGGGTCTAAAACATCAGGGCAATTTTCCTTGAGAATTTCTTGAAGGATGATTTCTAGGTTCTTTCTTTGGTCATGGCTTTCAGGTAGTCCAATAATTTTTAAATTATCTCTCCTGGATCTATTTTCCAGGTCAATGGTTTTTCCCATGAGATATTTCACATTGCCTTCTAATCTTTCATTTGTTTGGATCTGTTTAATAGTACCTTGATTTCTCATAAAGTCACTAGCTTCCATTTGCTCCAATCTAACTCTGAAGGAATGAATCTCCTCAGTGAGCTTTTGAGATTCTTTTTCCATCTGGCAAATTCGACTTTTTAAGGCATTCTTCTCCTCATTGCCTTTCTGAGCCTCTTTTGCCATTTGAGTTAGTCTATTTTTTAAGGTGTTATTTTCCTCAGTCAGGCTGTTGACTGTCATTTCATACTTTTCTTGCATCTTTTTCATTTCTCTTCCCAAATTTTCCCCCACTTCTCTTATCTGCTTCTTAAGGTCCTCTATGGCCTGTAGTCAGCTTGTATTTTCATTTGGGGCTTTTGGTGCAGGAGTTCTGACCTCACAGTCTTCCTCCATGCTTTGAGCCTCTTTGCCCCTAAAATAGGAGTCCAATGTTGAACTTTTCTGTTTATTTTGTTTCATTTGCCTAGGCATATTGCCACTTAATTACTTGATTTTTGGGCTTGTTGCCACAGTAGGACTCTGCCACCAGACAGGGGAGCTTCCACCCAAACGTGGGGTCTTCACAACTTCTGCCAGTTGGGTAGCCTCTGTAAAGCCTCCGCCCACTCTGGCAAGCTGGATATCTACCCCAAACTTCCCCCCCAGACTACAATCCAGATCCAGGCAGTTTAAAGCAAGAGCGATTAACACCCAGACTGATTGCTAGATCTCCCTACAGTTCCCAGACCAGGAGCTAGACCCACTACTGACACTGCAAAATGGCTTCTGTGCTGCTGTTTCTTCAGCAGCTTTTACCCCCAGGGGAGGAAGCCACGTGTTCCCCAAATACTGGCCCCAAAGTCCATAGGGCACTAACCTCTTTGTGCTGCGTATCTGTGCTGATAATTCTGGAATCACCACAATTGCTGGTGTTCTGGGGTCCCTCCAGCCAGCTGAAGGCCCGGCAGCCCTGGGGCTAAAACTGCAGACCTGGGTTCGGCTCTGCACGCTGTGCTGTCGGTTCCCAGCGCACTGTGCTGCCTGCTCTCAGAGCGCTGCGCTGGCCCCTCCCTGCAGGGCTGCTGGGCTGTCCTCAGCAGGAGGTTAGCTTCTCTGTGCCGTTCTATGGGTTCTGTGGCTCCAGAAGTTGTTCGGAGTCCCCTTTCACATTGTTTGAAATTTGTGTGGTGCAGAGCACATTGGAAATGCTGTTTCTACTCCACCATCTTGGCTCCGCCCCACAGTGTGAAGATTTCAAAAGATTGATCAGCTAGAATGCTGGAATGAATGAAGTAAGGTGAGATTTAATAGTAATAAATGTAAAGTCATTACCTAAGGTTCTAAAAATCGACTCGAGAAATATGTAATATGGGAGTCATGGCTAAATGGAATTTTACCTGGAAAAGGTTGAGGGATGGTCATGAATGAAAACTTCATATAACAAAAGCAATTCAGTATGGAGTCCAAGAAACCTAATGCAACCTTAGGCTATACTTATAAAAGCATTGCAACTAGGAGTATGGAGATGGTGCTACCACTATACCCTGCTCTGGTCAGATGCCATCTGGAGTGTTGGGTTCAGTTTTGGATGTCACATTTTATTAAGGGCTTTGATGAAGTGGAACATGTCCAGTGGAAGGCAGCCAGTGTAATGATTTATGTAGATGGAAGGAGCATGATAAATATCTTCAAATGTCTGAATATCTATCATCTGGGAGGAGAGATTTTACTTATCCTGACTTACCTCAGTAGAGAAAACTATGATAAATGGGTGCAATTTGCAAAGATGGAAATGTAGGCTTAATATCAGAAAAGTTTCCCAGTAATGAGAGCTTTGTCCAAGGGAATGAAGTAGTACAAAGGCATGGAGACTAGAAACAGAGTATCGTGTATGAGTAAAAACAAATATACCAGTGCTTCTGTAATTACTTCACAATTTAGAATAGGATTGTTCTGTGGTATAGTGAGGAAAAAAATAGCATTGAATTTTGAGTTATATGAATTCAGTTTCTATTCTGGCTCCATTATTTCCCACATGGGGACTTTATTCAAGCTCCTTTGCCTAAGTTTCCTCATCTCTAAATTGAGTGGGCTAGAAAAGATGGCCAGTAATACTAGAAGGCTTAACATTTTTTATCCTAGGATTGCAGCAATAATGGTTGCTAATACAAGTGTGTGTTGTTTAGAGTGTCCTTATAACCACCCTAGTGCCAAAGCTCCTGATTCCGAAGCAGGCTTCCTTAGGAAGAAAAACAAATTTCATTATCCCAAAGAGCCAAAAGAAGATCCGAAGTATGGCCACTTCTAGCAAACAGAGTCAAATTGGGTACATTGGAGCCAGTGAGGACAAGTGTGGTGAGGTATGTTGGTAATGCCAGCTTCCCAGAAGCTGAAGCTAGCAAATTCCTTCAGCGTTCAGTTCTGAGCTGCAGTGGTATATGGCAACTGGGTGTCTGCCCTAAATTGAGCATCAATTCCATGATGGAGGTAGAAGAATATTAGATTATCTGGTGAGGGGTAAACAAGTCAAAGTTCCTGTATCAGTCAGTGGAGAGATCAGGTCCATGAGTAGCTCCTTTGTTTTCAAACTGGGCAAGATTGGCTTTTTTGGGGGGAAAATAAAACCAAATGAACAAACAGACCTAAAATAGATATTGGGAAAATTCCATGTTATAAAAATTAGTCCTCTGACTGCTTGAATAAGCCTATAACTAATCTTTTCAAAATATTTCATATTTGATTAAAAAATAATAAGAGCTAACATCTCTCTCTCTCTCTCTCTCTCTCTCTCTCTCTCTCTCTCTCTATATATATATATATATAGGCAGCTAAGTTGCACAGTACACCAGTCTTAGAATCAGAAAGACTTGAGTTTGGATCTGATATGAGACTTACTAGCTCTTACTAGCTCTGTGACCCAGGGAAAGTCACTTAAACCTATTTGCCTCAGTTTCTTCATCTGTAAAATGAACTGGGGAAGGAAATGGCAAACCACTCCAGGCTCTTTACCAAGAAAACCTCAAATGGGGTCGCAGAGAGTCAGACATGGCTGAAATGATTTGACAATAGCAAAGTTTGCAAAGCACTTTAATATTATGTTATGAAAACTCTATGAGGTAGATGCTAGTACCATTCCCATTTTACCGAAGGGGAAACTGACAGAGGATGAGTGACTTAGCCAGTCATATAGTAAGTGTTTGAATCACACTCATCTTCTTGATCCCAACTTCCTCTTTCTACCCAGTGTGCCACCAAACTACCTCTACAAAACCCAAAGATGCTAGGTGGCACAGTGGAGTCGGGAGGACCCGGGATGGGTTCTGGGCCTCAGATACTTAACACACACACACACACACACACACACACACACACACACACACACACACGCCATATGACCTTGGGCAAGTTACTCAACCCCAATTGGTTTAAAAAAAAAAAAGATGATCAACTTGGCAAAACAAATGGATTCTTTTCCCTCGGAGAAAGGAGAAAGCAAAGGGGATTATGAAGATATTTAGTGATAGGAATGGGATTCCTTCAGATTCTCAGCTTTTTGAGGCCAGGAAATAATTTGCTGTTCCTCTTTTTAATCTCCCTGGTAGCCCAGGGCCCAGCACATGGGGAACTTGGAGTGAATGTTTAAAAAGTCAGATGAGGGAACCATGGCAGACAGTCTTGATGCTCTTGGTAAAGTCAGAAGTGAAGTGGTCTGCTGAGAGTGAAGAGGATGGGAAGGAGGGCTGAATCCTTGAGACTGGAAGAGCTTTGTAACAGTTACTAAAGGACATTTGAGAGGGCAATGGGAGATGACCAGAAGGATTGACAAACAGCATAGAGAATATAGCTAAGTATAGATAACCTGAAATAACAGCAAAGCCAATCTAGCTACTCCAGAAAAGTATGTACCCCATGCCATGATGGGAAATCTTCCAGCTGACCTGGATGGTGTACTAAGTAGCACTTGGAATAGTTGGTGATTTTATTCCTGGAAACTGTTTGGTTTTTGGATTTTTGTTTGTTTGTTTATTTTTCAATCATGCCACCTATTAGAATCAGTCTCCTGGTTATAGTGCCTAATAAAATCTGGCATTTGAACATTGTTTTATTGACTTTTTAGATCTTATAGGCCCTAAATGCATGCATATAGTAATAGGGTCTTGGCATAAATAATTATTCTTCTTAGCTAGGAGGTCTTTCATTAATGGGATACTTATAATAAGAGAAAGAACACCTTGGTTTCTATCTCAAAGTTTGTTTTTGCTTTTCTTGCTAATTAGTCATTCTTGACTGTGAGAATAGAAGGAAGCAAACATGTCAGATGTACTTGCGTTGAAGAAGAAGCATGCATGGGCCAGGATTCTCATAACCTTGCTCCTAAGTTCACAGAATAGGTTGCTCTGGAGATCCTTCCCAATGATTGCCTTTTTTAAAACTATAAGAAGTGAGATGGTCCTGAAAATTCAGGTGAAGATGTATTTAAAAAATAAGTCTAGACGTGATCCAAGACACAATATAAGAGTTCCTACCTAGAAGACCCCTTATAAACAGATCCAACACGTGATGAAACAGAGAATTAAATGCAGGCTTTTGAGCCTTCCCTTTTAAAAGAAAAAGGTCACAGAGCTAACAATATATTGATTGTTAGAAAGACCTGATAAGTTTATTGTGAAGAAGAAAGAATCTAATATATTTTAAATGGTTTATGTTGTAGGAAAGTAAATCAAGTTTCCCCTTCCTTGATACCCCCTCAGTACTATGAAGCACCCTGAGGGTAGGAACCATTTATGTCATTGTTATCATTATGTCTCTCCCTTACACCTAGCACAGTGCCTGATACTTAGGAGGTGCTTTGGAAATACTTTTTGAATTTAATGGAGTTCCCAGGTCCTTCTCCAGTTCTGCCAAAGTAAGGCATTGGATTATTTCCTAATCTATTGGCTTTTTTTAATAGAACCCTTTGTGTTTCTTCCTGTAGAAGAACATTTTAAGAACTGTAGAATAGTTCTTAAAATGTGTTTGTATCATGTGTCCCTTTGGTAGTCTGGTAAAGCCTATGAACCCATTTCTCAGGTTCATGACTTTAAATACATAGGATTACCAAGATAGTCAATTATATGGAAAAAAATAATTGCTAATTTTCTTTTATAGACTCCACATTAAGAACCTCTGTTTTAGTACTTAGAGAATTTTTAAGTGGCTTATTAGGACTTCCCTCCTTTCTAGGTTTCTAGATTATAGAGCTGGAGGTACTTCATTGGTCATCTACTCCGGACCTCCTGTTTTCCAGATGAGGAAACGGAGACCCAGTAAGGTCAAGTGTTATTTTTCTCAAGGTCACAGAAGTATTAGGGATTAGCAGAGAAATGTAAATCCTGGTCCTCCTCCAGTTTTCTTTCTACTATTCTACACTATTTTCTTTACGGTCATTTGATCTGCTCTTCCAGTCAAATTGACCTGCTAGTTGTTCTCCAAACTTAACACATTATCTCCTTTTCCTGAGACTTTGCATGGGTGTGAGCTGCCATGACTGGAATGTCCTCATCTAAGCCTCTTGAAATCTGTAGCTTCTGTCAAGATATACCTCATGTGACACCCCCTACCCAAGGATTAACCTGATTTCTTTCGATTATTAATACTCTTTAGTTATTGATATTATTTTATCTTATTTCACATATACTTTATAGGTCATTACTTATGACCTGTTTTCTTCCCTGAGTGTAAAACAAGTTGCTTGAGGGCAGGACAGGTTAGTCTCAGCCCACTTCCCTAAATGTGGCAAGGCAGGTGGTTCAATTGAATTGAATTCCTGAACTGTCATTAACATTTTTCTCTAACATCAAGCCTAAACTAGTCTCTTTCCATTAATTACCTGTTGCTGTCATCCTAGCAAATATTTATGTATATTCAGATCAATGGTTTAATGTGATCCTTGGGTTTCCTCACTTTCCCTCTCTCCTATCCCCAGAAAATCCATCCCTCAATCAGCAAGCACTGAGGGGCAGAGCCAAGATGGTGGAGTCGAGGCACAAGTTTGGTGTGAGCTCCCACTCCAATCACATCTTAAACATGTAAAAAAAATGACTCTAAACAAACTTTAGAGCTACAGAACACACAAAGAGATAGAGAGAAACAAATATCCCACTAAAGGCAGCCCAGCAGAGGGACAGGAAGGGTCTATCAAACTGAGCTGAGAGCCTAGCACAGTTCCCTGTGAGCTGCGCTGGTTCTGGCCCCAGGGTGGCCCCAACCAGCTGTGGTCAGAGCAGACTTCAAGGGAATGAATCACCAGCAGCTGTGGTGGTTTCCAGACTTCTCAAACTATAAACACCAAAGAGAAAGTAAAACATCAGTGTGGAACTCTGTTAGAATGGGGGGAATGGAAGACTGTGTTCCAGCCCCTGCCCCTGTGGTAAGCAACAACTGCACATGACTGCCTCAGGAGCTCCTGGCCTGCAGATTGTGGGGGGACCAAGTGACCATTCAGAGAGTAATTGCTCTTGTTTTAACCTGCTTGGATCTGGATTGTGGTCTTGGGTGGTGGTACTGGGGTGTGTGGCTAGTGAGCCAGAGCTTGTGGGGGCTGTAGAGAGGACACTCTTCTAATAACTCCAGCAGCTGAAAAAACCCCAGCAATTTGGGACAAAGCTCTCTCCACTCTGGAAGTAGAGTTCTACTGTGGCAAAGAGCTCAAAAGCCAAGTAATTGGCTGACAATATGAGCAGGCAGAGGAAGCACAAACAGACCATAGAATCCTTTTTTGGAGACAGAAAGGATTAAGGCATGGAGTGGGAGGAAGACAGAACAGTCAGAAGTCCTGTATCAAAAACCTCCAAGAAAAATATGAAATGGTTACAGTTCATGGAAGAGCTCAAGAAAGATTTTGAAAATCAAATAAGAGAAGTGGAGGAAAAATTGGGAAGAAAAAAGCAAATGGTGTGAGAAAATCATGAAAAGTGAGTCAACAGCCTGCTAAAGGAGACCAAAAATATGCTGAAGAAAATAACACCTTAAAAATAGACTAATTAAGGGGTGTCTAGGTTGTGCAGTGAGTAAGAGTGTTGGCCCCAGAGTAGGGATGACCCAGGATTGGTCCCTGCCTCAGAAAATGAGTACCCACACATAAATAATGACTAGCCGGGTAACCTTGGGCAAGTTACTTAACCCCAATTGATTAAAAAAAAAAACAAAATAGACAAATTCAAATGGCAAAAGAGGCCCAAAAAGCCAGTGAGGAGAAAAATGCATTAAAAAGCTGAATTTGGGAAAGGAATTTCAAAAACTCACTGAAGAGAATAATTCCTTCAAAATTAGATTGGAGCAATTGGAAAAGGAGAAATCAAGATAGTATAAAACAGATCCAAACAAATGAAAAAATAGAAGGCAATGTGAAACATCTCATTGGAAAACAACTGACTTGGAAAATAGATCTAGGAGACATAACTTAAAAATTATTGGACTACATGAAAGCTGTGATCAATAGAAGAGCCTAGACACGATCTTTCAAGAAATTATCAAACAAAATTGCGCTGATATTCTAGAACCAGAGGGCAAAATGGAAATTGAAAAAATTCACCAATTACCTCTTGAAAAAGATCCCAAAAAGAAAACTCCTAGGAATATTATAGCCAAATCCCAGGTCAAGGAGAAAATACTGCAAGCAGTCAGGAAGAAACAATTTGAGTATTGTGGAAACACAATCAAGATAACACAAGACATAGCAGCTTCTACATTAAGGGATTGAAGGGCTTGGAATAGGATATTCTGGAGGTCAAAGGAGCTAGGATTAAAACCAAGAATCACCTACCCAGCAAAACTGAGTACAGTGCTACAGGGGAGAATATGGTCATTCCATAAAATAGAGGATTTTCAAGCATTCTTTTTTTTTTCTTTTTGGAGGGCAATTGGGGTTAAGTAACTTGCCAAAGGTCACACGGCTAGGTTTTTGTCTGTGTGTGCGTTAAGTGTCTGAGGCTGGATCCAAACTCAGGTCCTTCTGACTCCAGGGCCGACACTCTACTCACTGAGCCACCTAGCCGCACCAATTTTCAAGCATTCTTGATGAAAAAACCATAGCGGAACAGAAAATTTGACTTTCAAATATATGAAGCAAGAAAAGCATGATAAGGTAAACAGAAAAAAGAAATCAAAAGGAACTTATTAAAGTTGAACTATTTATATTCCTACATGGAAAAATAATAATTGTAACTCATAAGACTTTTCTCAGTATGAGGATGGTTGAAGGGAATATATCTGTGTATATGTATGCATGCATGCATATATATATGTGTATACATATGCATATACATGCATATACCAATCTACTGGTCTGGATTTCATGTGATAAACAGCACTTCTCTTAAGTTCTGATGCCATATTTATGCATGACCTTCAATGGGTATAGCATTCCAGGCAGCTTGTATTTTGGTGGAGTAATATTTTAAAACATGTTATGTTATCTAATTGATAACATCATTTGGGCCAGGAGGCCCTGATAGTGGGCTGTGGAGCTCATCCCCTTAGCACACTGGGAGAATCGGTTTTTATTATCTCTCAAATCCATTCTGGGTGGGCATCTATTCTCAGCCTTCATTATCTCCAGCAATTGCAATTCCATAACCTCCCTTGGCTGCCTTCTCTCTGGCTGAGCTCTTTTTGCTTATTAATCCTATAATAATGCCTTATGTTCTCTAAATATTAAAGCAGTGCTTCCATTTTCCCTGCTAACTCATTCCACCCTGACAAGCCAGGCTAAGGAGTAATAATTGTGTAAACAAGCAGAGAGGGTAGGTGTATAGAGCATTGCATGTCCAAAGGCATCTTGCACAGGGCTTGTTAGGATGGGCGTTGTCAATCCATAGAAAATTAAAATATTAAATTTCCAGTGCCAAGCTTGTGATAGGGTTGCAAGTAAGAAATTGTTGACAAAAGTATGATTGTAGCCACCAGCAAAAGTCTATGTATGGTATATACTTTTTAAAATATTCATATATTACTACTGTGGTTTTTGAGTCCTGATGGAATTTGGAATTATGGGTGAGACAAGACAGGAATCTTCCTTGATTCATCACTCATGCTCCCACCCAATATTCATGGAGGAGATATTGCATCTTATAGTTCCTATATGCACATCTCACACCAGGCACAGGAACTCCAGGTCAGGTCCTCATCCTTCTCCCCTGGGTCACTGACCTAGTCTAGATGTACACCCCTAGATCATTGAAATAGTCTCCTTTCATTGACCTTCTCTCTCTCCAGCACATCTTCATACAACTGCCCAACTGATTTTCCAAAAGGGACAAGTTGGACCTTACCACTCCCTGCTCAAGAGACTTTAATGGCTCCCTGTTAACCCCAAAATTAAATAGTAGGCATTTAAATGCCTCTGCCTTAAAAGGGTAATTAAAATACTGAGAGGTTGCACAGTGGATAGACCTCCATGCCTGGAGTCAGGAAGACTCACCTTCTTGAGTTCAAATCTAGGCTTAGATACTAGTAGTGTGACCTGGGGCAAGTCACTTAGCTTGGTTTGCTTCTAAGGAATTGGAGAAAGAAATGCAAATCACTCTATTATCTCTGCCAAAAAAACCCTACATGGGAGTTAGAGTCAGATAAGATTGAACAAGAAAGGCATTTAAAGCCCTTCACAATGTGGCTCTAGGCTAAAATTCCCCTCCTATTGCATATAAATGTAAATGAAATGTACTTTTCAGCTAAATGATTTTGTTGTTGTTGTTTGCTTTTTTTTTATTCTGGTTCAGATTATATTCGGTTCCTTGCTGCTACTCTTGCACGGGCTTGCACCATTGCTTCAACACTATCCCTCATGCCTTGTATGGAGGGTCACTGGAGCTGTTTCCTCCTTGCTGGAAGCAAAACTGAAAGCCACATCTTTTACCAGATGTGACTCCCTCCTCACCTGAGCTTCTGGCTCAGCAAGCAGTGGAAGAGGGTCAGGGGATGGGCTTAACATAGCTGGAAACAATCAAATAATGTCTATAATTTTTCTAAGGGGTGGGGGTGGGGTGGGTCCCTTAAAAGTCTTCTAGAATTATCTGGTGCATGAAGAGGTTAAATGACTTCCTCCTTCCACTTCCAGAGTCACTCATTCCAATGAGAAGCTTATATGCAGGGGCATGTTACTTTTCTTGCTTCAATTGTTAGCCTTAATTTGGTCATCCAACTGATCAACTCAATCAATAAACTTTTCAGTGACAACTATATGCTGAACACTGTGTTAGGCGCTGATGATACAAAGACAAAAAAAAAAAAAAGAGGCAATTCTGGAAAGGTCCTCAGAGCCATTCTAGTTATGGAATTGCAATTCATCTTAATGATGAAGGAATGGAGGCCAGCATGTGTAAAGAGGCCTGTCCAAGATAATAATGCAGGTAGTGAGTTTCAGAGGAATTTGGATACCAATACCTAGCCCCGAACCTAGAAGACGACTTTTTTTTGTCCTTCTAAGTAGTCCAGTTTTGTGATACTAATAAACTCACTGAGGGAGTGGGATACCTGTAGGAGGAAATTACAGTAGTATTATTCGCATGCAGAGGGGAGGGCAGAGACCAAGCATTCTCCTCATGAATGCAGGGGAAGCTAAGCTTCTTGAGGGCAATGAGGATGCCATAGGTGCCTTTGTGTTCCTGGAGCACAGCACAGTATCTCATGTATCACAGGCAATTGGTAAACAATTGTTGAATTGTGTTCTTTTCCATTTTATTTTAGAATTTTTATATATTAGTTTAATGTATGAATATATACATTATATATTTATAGATTATATTTATAGATGAATTTTTCCTTATCCATTTGTGCATTCCACACAAGCAGGTTCTCCCTAACAGGCAAGCTACAAAAAAAGGCAGATTCTTAGATAAAGAAAATCTTAAGTAATTAGAGCTAATCAAATGTGGGCAAGGCTGCCTTGAAAGCTAATGCCTTCCCTTGCACAGTAAGTCTTCAAACAAAAATTGGATGCCCCATCTCTGGGTATATTATACAAGAAGTTCACATTCAGATATATGTTGAATAGATGACTCTGGAGGTCCCTTCATGTTCCAGTAGTGTATGTCATAGGGGGAATCCAGGAGGCAGTGTGTGTGTGTGTGTGTGTGTGTGTGTGTGTGTGTGTGTGTGTGTGTATGTGTGTGGAATTCACTAAGTGACACTCTTTATCTTAAAAGTAAAATTTTGCCCTAACTTGTAATGAAAGCTTACCTGAATATGATATTAAATTAGTCCAAGGCACCAAAGGATAATTTTCCCTAGGTACAAATGTTCCAAAAACTATTATCCAGATTTAAACCATTACACTAATTATGTGTCCAATGCCTGCTTTCTTCTGAGCCCATTAAAGATAGCCTTCTGAGTTTCTCTGGTCCAGTATAGGCCCCCTTTTCAGTTTGGGTGTTCAGGATGGGCCCCAGGACAGATCTCTAGTTTGGGAAAGGGAAGGCAGCTGTCCAAAGTCCTGCTTTGTGCAAATCTGACTGAACACATTGAAAGCAAATTAAGAAAATAATATTTATGCTGCATGTTCCTGAAATCATTAGCAAGCTGCCTTTGAAATGAGAATGAAAAAGCAAGCTTAATTAAGTAATGATATGGCTGCTGTGTGGCTTCGGGTCCCTGTCACAGACAAGCATTCATTAGGGGCTTGAATAGATATTTGATATTTATCGCTCAGGCCACCAATGTTTAAGTTGGGTGGAAACAGTTGTAACTTCTTACCTGCTACCCAGCCATGTTAGAGAATATGGAATTCTGAAACTGGATTTAACATAAGCATTTAACTTTTTTTTTCTACTACTTGGATGGCATCTTTGCTTTTTAAATACTGTTTCACATAAGAAAAATTTTGGGAAAAAAGTCATTTCATTTGGGCAAACTCAAGTGGGCCAGATCAGTGCTCTGTCCCATTGATGTCATGACTTCTTAGTTGTGGCTTGGGCACCATGATTACACTCTGGTGTGACTAACCATGTTTATTTTCCTGATGACCTCATCATCTAGGTTAGTTCTGCTCATGACCTTTAGGAAACAGTGATCTCTCATTCATTCTCTCAGACTCTTCTGCTAGGAAATTAAAGATAGCCAAAGATTATCTGGGATGACTCAATAAAATTTAAGGGGGAATTAGGCCGATAAGAACTCACATTTATATAATGCTTTCTTCATCAAAATCTTGGGATATAAGCAATGCAAGTATTTATTATTCACTGTTTATTATTTCATTATCCATATTTTAGAAATGAGAAAGTTGTGACACTGAAAGATAAAGTCATTTGCCCAAGGTCACCAAGCTAGAAAGTTTTGGTGTCATGATTTAAATCTGAGCCTGCTGTCTACCCACCTATCCACTGTACCACACTATTTTTCTTGCTAAAATAAAGTATAAAATGATTAATTCACCTTTACAAGTTCCTTTGCTTATTTGTTTACTGACTGCATAGACAGAAGTTCACTTTTCCACCACCCCTCACCACCATCACCATTTAATATGACAAATTGACTTTGAGGTTTATGACAAAGCCAAGTTCATGGAGGTTAGCAAAATATAACCAATGTTCTTGGGTGCCTGGAGTTAGGATTAATCCATCTCTGACACACACAGAGTCTTTGTTGACTTTATCCATTGGTTCAATTTCTTCATATTATGATATGTAGTTCTAAAATTGAGTTATGAATTTAAATTCTAAATAAAACATTCTAAATGAAATTTCTAAATTTCAGTTAGAAACATAATGAAGAAAAAGATTCATCCTTCACTCTAAGTCATGTCAGTAAAATGGGCTTTTCACAATTGGTGTAAGTTATTTCCACTCTATCTAAAGTTGATAAGGGCAAGGAAGCAAAATATATATTCCATAAATATTGTCTCCCATATGAGAATATGAATTCTATTTGTATTCCCCAAAACTTTAGCATGTTTTGCACATAGTAAGAGCTTAATAAGTCCATCCTTCCTTCCTTCCTTCCTTCCTTCCTTCCTTCCTTCCTTCCTTCCTTCCTTCCTTCCTTCCTTCCTTCATATCAGTTTGGTGTGGATAAGGTAGAAAGAAAGATACCCTATCCTTGTTTACTGGTAGCATAACACAGTGAAAATTGTTCTGAACTTGGAGTCAAAAAGGCCTGTATTAGAAGCCTGCCTCTGAAACATAATAGCAATGTGACCTTGTACAAATCTCTTTGCCTCTCAAGGCCCCAGTTTCTACATCTATAAAACAGGAATGACCTGGGGGTCACCTAGTCCATCCTTCTCCTTTTACAGATGAAGAAACTGAGACCTCAAGATGTGAGATGGCTTGGCCATTGTCACACAGGTAATAATTTGAACTCAGGTCCTCTGATTCTAGGTTCAGTACACTCTACAATGGATCATGCTTCCTGAGAATATGCCTAAAAACATCTCATTGGGATGTTTGAATGAGATAATATAAGTAAAATTTGTCACACTCTTTAAAATTCTATCAAAAATCAATTAAACAGTTTTTAGTAATGACAGCATTTGTTACTGTTTATTTCATATTAGAAGCATGAGTACAGTTCTCATTTACCTCTCAGTTCCAGAAGAAAATTATTTTCCCCTCTCTTTTGGGGAAGAGGGACACTGCCTCCAGGTATGTCTCCAACCACAGATGGAGATCAGAGTCAATGAGACCTTTGCATGACCCATTCTGGCACAGAAAGTTGTTCCTTCTGCAAAGGGAAAAATATGATTGGTCACAAAGAGGGAAGGATGAGAATGGGGGAGGGGCAGATTTCCTATCTAAATTAATTTAAGGATTAGGTCTAAACAGGTGGTTTAATTTATGTAGAGCAACCAAGGTGAGGAAATGTCTTCTACACGTTCAGATTTTATAGAGTTGCCTGAGAGGTAAATCAACTAGTCCAGGGTCACACAACCAGTATGTGTCATGGTTAGGACCTGAATCCATATCTTCCTAGCTTCAAGGCTAGCTCTCTGGTGTACCTATCTGTTTCCTGTTGTCCATCTCACATTGCCATGTTAACATTTTAAAAGAAACCTTCATATCTTTAATTATTCTGCTATAGAAGATTGACAAAGCCTCCAGAGATGGGCATTAATCAATAAATGGATAGATAGATAGAAAGACAGACAGACAGATATATATATATATATAGATAGATAGATAGATAGATAGATAGATAAAATTACCAAATGGAATGCACTTTGTATTTCTATCTAACTCAGTGTCTTTTCTGTAGTTGTGAAACCAAAAATGATAAATCAAAAACTACTGTCTGCTGCCTAAAAAAATTAAGAAGTTGCCAAAAGAATAAAGAAGCGCTGAATATGGCTTGTTGACAGTGGATTGTAATTAGATAGAAAGTAGATGGTCTATAACTGTGACTTTAAGAAAAAAATCAAACCATGATTCTCAGCCTTCCTTGCATTGCCCTTTAAAAAAATCATTCTTTACAATATTTGGGTCTGCTGGTGCAGAGACAATATGGCTTGGCAGAGCCTTGGCAACTCAATAAACTCCCTGCATTTGTCATGCAGAAATTGCTCTTCATATGCAAAGCTGTCAGACCGATTGACTATATAATTCTTCTTCGCATGAAATATGATAAAACTCTGGTATCAAATTGAATGCTTTACCATAACTAGCATTTGGAATCTTTCATGCATAGGCTAGAATTGTTTTACAATAGGGCCATTGTTTGGTTACAAATTCACCTTTTCTGTAACATTCATCAGCAAACCTCTTTCCATGCTAGGCCCTCTCTTCTGTAGAGGGGTGTGTGTGTGTGTGTGTGTGTGTGTGTGTGTGTGTGTGTGTGTGTGTGAGAGAGAGAGAGAGAGAGAGAGAGAGAGAGAGAGAGAGAGAGAGAGAGACATGGGGATGAATGTTGTTGGGAAGGGTGTCAACATCTTGAAAAATGAAGCCAACTTAGTTATTTTGTATATTTTTTTAAATTGGCAAATATTCTCATTAGACCATCACAGTTAAAGTTACAGGTGTTTTCTGACTTTCTAATTGGCAATGAACCTGCTACTTTTGGCAAGTTTTCCGATCAATGTGATGCTGTCTGCATTATTGCAGAGAATTTGTCTTCTGTTTTTTTGAGGGCATTCACTTACCTTTAATGTTGATATTCCTTAATGCCTTCTTTTGAGGTTCACTCTGCCACATATATGAAGTGTGCCTATTTAGAGCCAAGGTTTTGGAACTTGCCTCTATTCCTTGGAGAATCAATTGAAAGAAAAAAATAGAAAAAGTGGGAGAGAAGGAGGGAGGCAGGGAAGGAGAGAAGGAAGAAGAAAAGAAAGGAAGAAGAGAGGAAAGAAGGGCAAAAAGGAAAGGATAAAAGGAGAGAGGAAGGAAGGAAAAACAAGGAAGGAAAGAAGGAAAAAGGAGGGGAGTAAGGAAAGAAAGAAAGGAAAGCAACTATCTCCTAAGGTTGTTGTGAGGATGAAGAAATAAAGAAGGAAAAAAGGAAAAGAGAAAAAGAGGAAGGAAGGAAGGAAGGAAGGGAAGAAAGGAAGGAAGGAAGGAAGAAAAAGGGAAGGAATGAAAGATTTCTGGGACCCACAGAGACATTTCCACTTGTTACAGTGAGGGCCTCTTGCTTCTAGGTGGATATCATTAGCTACCTGGTTCTGGCCAATTCCATTTCTTTGTGCTGAAAGTGAAAGAAGCTGCAATGTGCATCCCAACTAATGTGCTGCAAACAGATATCTGCTAAGCAGGTTCCTGTTACCAAATGGCCATGTGCCAAAACCCTTTCAAGCACTGTTGCTGTCTAATGCACTTGGTATGTGGGGAGAGGAACTCATCATTCTGTGCCCCACTCTGCACCATAGCTGTCATAGCTGTAGGGCAGCCAGCATTCCAAAAAGCTGCTGCCACACAACACACATTTCCCAGGAGAGCTCAGCTTTCTCTCTGAGAAGGTTTAATGAGTGGGGGTGGTGGACCATTTTCAAAAATTGCCAATGGATGACTTAGAATAGAGCTTTCTTCAATGAAATTAAAAAGGAACTTCCTAAATGCACACTCTAGTATCTCCCCCACAGTATTTTGCTGGTTATCCTTCCCACTATTTCTTCTCAGGCCCTCAGGGTGACACAGTTTACCTTCATGTTGCCCCCAGAAATGTTTGAGAAGCAGATAATACAGGGGAGATAGCCTTGGAGACAGGAAGACTTGGGTTTAAAACCTGAATAAGATACTTACTACCTGTAGTAAGGACCCTGGACAAGCCTCTGGTAGCCTCAGTTCCTTCATCTATAAAATGGGGATAATAATAGCACCTATCTCCCAAGGTTGTTGCGAAGACCAAATATGGAAATAGATCTAAAACCCTTTGCAAGCCTTAAAGTGCTAGAGAAATGTTTGCTCTTGTTTTGTGGGTGAAATAAGATAATAATTATAAAGTGTTTGCCCATAGTGCTTGGCACATAGTAAGAACCACATGAAGGTAGCTGTAATGATGATGATGCTAGTAACTTCAATTTGTATTAAAATGTTTAAGATTCAGCCTGTGAAGAGAAGGTCTAGAACCCAAGTTCATTGAGATTACTGATTGATACCTTGTTTATTGTTGGGTTGCTAGTGATCAGTGTGGTGCCTGACCACATAGTAAATGCCTATTCTAGTCTGGTTGCATTGAGTTAAGTAATGGACATGACATCTGTCTTTACTGATTTGAAAGGTCATCACGTGAAGCTGACATATTTGTCTTCTGCTTGGCCATAGGAGACAGAACAAGGACAGATGATGAGGGCCACTGATAAACGGAAAAAGAAATACACTGAGAGCTACCCCAAAGTGCAATATGAGTTGATTAGGAAATTAGTGAGTTCTCTATTACTGAACATCCTCAGGTAAAGTCTAAATAATCTCTTCTGAGGAAGAAAAATAAGGGAATCCCCATTCAGGGAGTTTGGATTAGACAGACCCCTTTTAGTTCCAAGAGTCTGTGATTTGAAATGTCCTCTAGTGAACAGTATTCTAACAGTTGTGAAAAACTTCTTTCAACACTCATTTCTAAATATAAAATAAAATAGTAGTCTCTTTAAAGTGTGTATTCTGTTGGGGTTTTTTTTATCTTCCTTCAAGTTGGATGACAGAAGCAGTTTGGAACTGAGATGCTATTAATTTTCCCTGACTTAAGTATCTGCTTTTGCTTGGGCGTATTTGACATATTTTTGTCAAGAATAAGTGACAGTTTTTTAAAATGGGACAGAAATCTGTTTTCAAAACACAACTGTTTAAAAAAATACAAGATAAGCTTAGGGGGGGTATCAGAGAGAGAGAGAGAAAAGATCTCAAGTGCAATATTTGATAAACGTACTCTGCTACATTTTAATACCCATTTGCTAGAGGAGTGAAGACTGGATTGCCTTTGGGAAATCAAACAATGTTTTTGCTGGTCCTGAGAAACAAAGTCTTTGTTTGTTTTTTTAACGGCAGTATTCTTCTAGTGTTTCTGAGCAGCTGCAAGACTTAGACTATGCCAGTCTCTGAAGAAGTGAAGCTGAGGGGTATTAGAGACGTGGTTGGTGTAATGGTGGGTATGAGAACACTGACATATTACCAGGAAGGAATTGGACAAGAGAAGCAATGTGAAGAATAGGACCAGGAAATAAGATGGCACCTAGTGAACAAGCACTAAAGGATCTATTCAGCTCAAGGTTACACAGGAAGCATGTGTCAGATGTAAGATTTGAAACCAGAACTCCCTGGTGCCAAGACTAGCATTCTATATACTGCATTATGCCACCTTGGTTGATATCAGCACACTGTCAAGAAAACTAGGGGAAGACTCTCTGTACATTGGGAGGGATTGCTTGGAGTTGAACTTATTGGAGGAAATATCAGTTAGTCAATAAGCATTTCTTAAGTGCCTTTGGTGTGCTAGGTATTTTGCTAAGCACCATGTATACAAAGAAAGGGAAAAGACAATGCGTGTCCTCAAGGAGCTCACGGTCTAATGGAGGAAAATAACTTGCAAAAGACTATATATGACAAGACATATACCAGATAAATTAGAGATAATGAACAGAGAAAAAACACTAACATTAGGGGTGGGCAAGGCTTCTAATAGAAGATGTCATTTAGCTGAGTCTTGAAGTAAGCCAGGAAATTCAGGAGTCATAGATGAGGAAGATGAGAATTCCAGGCACGAGGGACATACAGTGAAAATTCTGAATAGGGAGATGGAATTTCTTATGCAAGCAGCAGAAAGGCCAGTTTCACTGGATCACAAAGTACATGGGAGTTAAGTGAGGTGTAGGAAGACTGGATAGGCCTTGAAGGACTTCAAACACTAATGCCAAGGATTTTATATTTGATCCTGGAGGTAATAGGGAAGCATAGGAGTTTATGGAGTAGGTGAATGGCATGTTCTACCCTGTGCTTTAGGAAGATCCCTTTAAAAGCTGAAAGAAAGATGGGTTGGAGAGGGAAGAAACTTATGGCAGCAGACCAAGCAGAAGGTAATTGCAATTGCATTAGGTGTGAGGAGATGAGAACCTGTATCATTGTGGTGGCAGTAACTGGATGAGAGAAGAGGGTATATATGAAAGATGTAAGAAAGGTAAAATCAGTACTTGGAAATGGATTATATATGGAGAGAGAGAGGGGAGGGGGAGAGAGAGAGAGAGAGAGAGAGAGAGAGAGAGAGAGAGAAGAGGAAAGAGAGAAAGAGAAGAGATAGAGGAGAGACAGAGACAGAGAGAGAAAGAGAGAGAGAGAGAGAGAGAGAGAGAGAGAGAGAGAGAGAGAGAGAGAGAGAGAGAAAGAGAGAGAGAGAGAATGAGAATGGGGGGTGGGGAGGAGGCAGAAATAACAGCTGAGTTGCCAACTTGAGAGGAGACTGGGATTCTAGTGGTATCCTTGACACATGATTGTTGCACATGATTGGCAGGTGTTAATGGCTTGTCACAGTGTATAGACCACTTGCCCTGGAGACAGAAGGACCTGAATTCAAATCCAGCCCCAAATACTTACTAGCTGTGTGACCCTGAGCAAGTTACTTAACCTATTTTGCCTCAGTTACTTGTCTATGAAATGAGCTGGGGGAGAAAATGGCAAACCACTCCAGAATCTTTGCCAAGAAAACCCCAAATGGGTTCATAGAGCATTGGACATGACTGGAATGACTCACTCAAACACAGACAAAACAGTGGCTTGTCAAATACATCTTTGAAGGGAATACCCATATGGATGAAATCATAGATCCATGAGAATATTAGAGGCTTGATGGTTCATATGATAATTTTAAATGGCCAAGGAAATCAAGAAACCTTAGAGATGAGGATACTTGGCCACAAACATGGGCTAGACCCAATAGTAGGAACTATAGTTACAAATATAAGAACCATCTTCATATATGATCAGTGCGTTCTGGGAAGAGCATGTTGATCTTCATAGGCAGAAACCTATGCACAACTTCATACCTAGCTCTCCTGCTCCATTTCTTCCTCCCTCCCCACCATACCTATAGATTATTTATCACATCTGCTAGTAAACATGGCCTAGGCAATGACTTGAGAAATTCTAAGACTTTGTGGAACAAAGGCATAATTGGAGTGCAATTGTTAAAGGCTAAAAATTATAACTGACCATGGTTCAATCAGTGAAGGGATATCTGTAATTTCCCTTTGACCATCAAATTTCCCATGCTTCCTGGGCTTCTTGTGGTGATTAATTGAGACAGTTCTATTTAAAATGTGAGAATATGTTGTGGGGGAAGAGAAGGGAGGGAAAGGTAAGGAAGGGAAACAACTGAGATATTTGGAGAGGCGCCATGATGGAGATGCTGTGATACTGTGTATTGGAAGCTAGAGAATATAGTTTCAAATTCCAGCTGTGCCACTTATTCCCTCTGTGGCCTTAGGCAAGTCACAGCCTTTCTCTTAATGATATATTGACTTATCTTGAGTTCACTAGCAAGTGTGTGGCGAAATCTTGACTGGAACCTTCCTTGTTCAGTCCTTCCTTAATGCTAACCCAGAATTTAAATAAATAAATTAAAAATACTTGAACAACAACAAAAATACCCCTTCTCACATCCACCCTTTTTTTTGTTTGTTTGTTTTTGTTTAAAGAGATAGACAATTAAACATGGAAAGTAGTCATTGGACTTACAGCTGATTCTGGTCCCAGTGTTACTGATCCAGGGTTACTGATGCATCATCCATTTCTACAGGACGGCCTTAGCTTGTGCTTCCTTGCTCATTTCACAGGGCAGTCTCTCTTATTTGTTTCCACCAGGCATGCCACTAATTGGCATCCCTGTTGGCAGCCCCAGCTGAGAGGTCAGCCATTGAAGGCAACAGAGCATTCAACAATTCTTTTGCCCTTCATAGCCTCTCCCCCTTACCGGTGGTCTCTTGAGGTCAGAGCTATGGAACATGATGAGTTAGGTTAGAGAAACTGCCCTAGTTCTCATTTGGGGGCTGTAATTCTTCTGTGAATAAATAGGGGAGTGCCATCCCTCATGCTCTGGCTCTTAAATCCTTTTTTCTAGTGCTAAATTCACTCTCTTTTCCTTGTTGACCTAAAGAAAGGTCAAGACCAATTACATTTGCAAATGCAAAGAATTGGGGGGAGTAGGGAGGAATTGGACTATATCTAAATGACTTCTGGGGGCCCTTTTTTGATAAGGCCTAAGCTGACAGAGAACCACCTTTGAAATCAGGAAAACCTGGGTTCAAGTCTGGCCTTCCCTCTTGTTCTGTTCATCATAAAGGCAGAATATGAGGCAATGGTGGAAGTGGCAAGCTTAATTCAGGATAAAATTCTGAGTAATTAGGAGGATCCTATCCACGAGGGCTGAAGATGAAGTGTGCTCCTCATCTCTCCCCAGAGGAGCGAAGGACTTAAATTGCAGAGTGGTAATACATGTTTAGACATTGCCAATTTGGATTTGTTTTCTTTTTGCTTAGACTATGCATCTTTGTTATGAGGGGTTTATTTCATTTTATCTTTCATTTTTAGTTGAGTAAATGGAAGTGGGAGAACCAATTTTGAAACGTGTAAAAATAAAATATAAAAATGGTGGGGGGGAAGGGGAATAGGTAACTAGAAAGTGGGTTACTGATATTATCTTAATTATTCAAATGAGAAAACTGAGGTCCACAGAGGTTAAGGGACTTGTCCAAGTCACCACATGGCTTGGTGATTGTCTTAGGTAATGTCTAAAAGTTGGGTGCATTGCCTGGCAGGCTAGGTGGCTTCGGCCTATTGGAGGTTTTCAAACAAAGGCTTTAAAGCTACATGATGCATTTGGTAGCTTTTAGAGAGATTTGCTGTTCAGATATGGTTTTCATACTGTCCTCTTAATTCCCTTTTATACGTGAGACTCAGATTCTTTATGATTTCAAATTTCTATATACACATATGTATGCATGTGCATGTATGTATATATGTGTGTGTGCATATATGCACATACATGCACACAGGTGTGTGTGTGTGTGTGTGTGTGTGTGTGTGTATAATTTGAGAATGGCTTTTACCTTCTACCTGATTCTACCATTCCCTCAAGCTGCTGTCCTTCACCCTTCTTTCCTAATCAACCCCACAGAATAAAATTCTTCTCTCATCAGTGTCTCTCCTTCCCCACCTCCTGGAGATTTTTGAACCTTTTCCAACCTGGGTTAGTCTACTCCCCAATGGAAGTGCCTCTTTCCAAGGTTACTCATGATCATTCATTTGCTAAACCTGATAGCCCTGATCAGCCCTCATCGTTTTTGACCTTGACTTTGCTATTATTGATCACCTTCTCCTGCTGAGCATTCCCTCACATCAGCTTTCATGACATTGGTCTCTCCTCCTATAGATCTAATCACTCTTCCATTAGCCTCCAGATCATTTTCTGGGACCTGTACCCTAACTCTGGGTTTACCCCCAAACTTCATTTTGTTGAGTCATTTTTTCAATCGTGTTTGACTCTTTGTGACCCCACTTGGGGTTTTCTTGGCTAAGATACTGGACTGTTTTTCCATTTTCTTCTCCAGCTCATTTTACATATGAGGAAAGTGAAGCAAAGAATATTAAGTGACTTTCCCAGGGTCACACAGCTACTAAGTGTCTAAGGCAAGATTTGAACTCAGGAAGATGAGTTTTCCTGATTCCAGGCTTAGCACTCTATCCATTGTACCATCTAGTTGCCCCCTAAAACTCCATACTAGAACCTATTCTCTCTGTATATGACGTTTCTTGGTGATCACAGCTTCTATGGATTCAGCTATCTCTGTGAAAATGACTGCTGAATCTATAGATACATCCTGCTCTTCTCTCCTTAGCTGTAATCTTCCATCAATAGGTGTCTGCTAGACATCTTTATCTGGATGTCTTACAGATACTTCAAACTCCACTTGTCCAAAATGAAGCATGTTAGTTTTCCCTTCAGGCCTGCCCTTCCTCTAAATTCTCCCATTTCTGTCAGTGGTATCACCATCTTTCCAGTAACCAGGTTTATAACATTGGAGACACCCTCAACTCCACATAATTCCTCACTCTCCATGCCCCTGCCTCCCATAACCTAATCATGCCCAAGTCTTACCAATTCTGACACTGGGCCATATCTTGCATTTAAATCTTCTCTACTCCATTTGCTACCCACTCTAGTTCAGGACCTTTGTCACCTCTTGTCTGGCAGACCTCAGTGACATTCTAACTGGCAACCTTGCTCCCAGTCTCTCTTCACTACAATTCATCTTCCTCACAACATAAACAATTTCCCTAAAGTCTCATTTTGACCATGTACTCTTTCCATCAAGAAATTTCAGTGGCTCTGTATTGCCTTTAGTTCACCATATAAATTAAAATTTTTGGATTAGAATTTAAGGCCCCTAATATCTGGCTCCAAACTAAGCTTTCAGACTTATTTCTCATTATTCCCTTTCAGGTTCTATATATTCCAACCAAGTTGTCTTCTTGTTAGTCAGAATCCCATACCCTACCTACCTGTATATCTTTTTTTTTTGTTTGTTTGTTTTTTTTTTTTGGAGGGCAATTGGGGTTAAGTAACTTGCCCAAGGTCACACGGCTAGGTTTTTGTTTGTGTGTGTGATAAGTGTCTGAGGCTGGATCCGAACTCGGGTCCCTCTGACTCCAGGGCCGACACTCTACTCACTGTGCCACCTAGCCGCCCCATACCTGTATATCTTTGCACAAGACATTGCTGGACAGTTGCAGTGGACTCTCTTGCCTCACCTCTTAGAATCCTCACTGTCCTCCTCAGCTCATCTTACTTCCATAGAAAAGTTTCTTTTGGTGATTCCCTTAAGTTTTGGTCTTAAAATATCTTGTATTTCCTTATGTTCTTAAAGGTTTATGCTCTCCCATAATGTAAGCTCCTTGAGGGAATGGCTTGGTTGTTTGTGGATGTTGTGGTTATTCATATCCAGAATTTATTTAAGAAATTCTTAAGTGTGTGTGTGTGTGTGTGTGTGATGGGACTCTTGGGCAGCCCAGTGAAACTTATGGATTCCTTTTCAGGATTATTTTCTTAAAGGCATTAAAATAAAGTGCAGAGTATGGCAAAAAAAAAAAAACAGTTATCAAATATTTTTTGTTTTTAACTGCACAGGCACCAGGTTAAAAACCCCTGGCAGCCTTAGCAGAGGCCTTCATGTGTCAGCACATTTAATAGAGGCTTTGGAGAAGGAAACTGGCTTGGATGTCCAGTTCAACAATGTTATTATTCATCAGTTACCTAGCCTGAGTGAGGCACTTTGCTAGACGCCAGGGCAAACCATATTATTTAGACAAAATGCCTGTTTTGAAAGCAGATAACCATGGTGCAGTGACAGATTCTGAAACGGGCAAGGGTTTGTGGGACTTCTATGGTGAAAAGTTGACTTCTCCCTCTAAGCATCATCCTGAGATAGAAGCATGTGCACACTCTGGGTTCAGTCATTTCAGAGCATTGGCTGGATCTACCTGATTCATTTATTTATTTTATATGAAGCCTCTTTTATAGAAGATCTCAAATTCCTGTTTCCTAGAAAACAGATAAATTTATCTTTTTATTTGAACAAATAATTTTGCATGTCTCAGGGGTGTCACTCCAATGACTAAGGATAAAGGATTTTTATTTTAGTAGCAATGGTAGTCTTGATTTAATTCATGTTCTCAGAGCAAGACCAAGAGTTGGGAGGTAGAGGAAAGGCACATCCATGGCAGAGGGCTAAAGGTCGACCCTGATTTTTTTTTTTAGTGGATGGCTAGTATATAGTCAAATTGAAATTATTTTTAAATTATCAACTAAAATATATCTTCCATTCTTCTTCCATTGATTGTTGAAAAATGATTGTTGTTTTAAAATCTTGCCTGTGGTATCTCATCAAGTAAGCTGGTTCACTGAAGAACCATCCATTCATTTTGGAGGTTTTGATATCTCTTGCTTATCAGAAACTCTGATAAAGTTTTTAGATAATATTGTCTCAAGAAGGGTGCTGTGGAACAGTGGAGAAAATATTGGACATCAGTATGTCAAGGTTCAAATCCTGCCTCTAATATTTTCTATCAGTAACCTTGGGGGAGGAACTAAGCCTCCATGTCTTAATTTCCTCATCTGTCAAAGGAATGAGAATTATTTCTGTGGTCCTGACCTTTCAGATAGATGTAAAGTTCCAATGGCAGCTAGGTGGCATAGTGGATAGAATACCAGGCCTGGAGTCAAGAAGGCTCAGCTTCCTGAGTTCAAATCCAGCCTCACACATTTACTAGCTATGTTATCCTGGGCAAGTCACTTAATCCTCTTTGCCTCAGTTTCCTCGTCTGTAAAATGAGCTGGAGAAGGAAATGGCAAACCACTCCAGTATCTTTGACAAGAAAACCCCAGTTGGGGTCACAAAGAGTCCGACACTATTAAAAAATGACTAAACAATAACAAGATTTAAATGACACAATGCGTTTGCCAGAATTAAAACAATGTATATTATTGTTGGAAGATATTGTTACATTGCATCTTAATGGGGTTGCACATGGTGTTGAATAATGATGATGATAGCTGATTTTTATAGTGTTTTAGGGTTGGTGAAGTGTTTTCTATGTTATTTCATTTGATTCTCAAAAATACCTTGTGATGTTTCTACTATTATACTAGATAACTAGTTGCTACTACTATTCTGATTTTTCAAATGAGGAAACTGAGGAAGATAGAGAGGGTAAGTGACTTGACCAAGGTCACATGGCTTGGTGTTTGTCTTGGTGATTTAATATTTGGACCAAAGTCTCTTGACTCAGAGTCCAGTGGTTGGGCTACTCAGCTCCCCTTTACTTTTGCTGAGTGGTGAGGCAGCTACAAAGACAAGAAGTCAGCCTCTACTTTTTATTGGCCAATTTACTGAAAAATAAAATGAGCCTAAGTGTCATTAGGTAGAAATGGTGGTTCCAAGGAGATGCCCTTCAATATTATATGTAAGCCATTAGGTTTAGTTATCATATGAGTATAGTGCTGCACCTGTCTCTGATAGTTGTGCCTGAGTATTTTGTGTGCTCAAATGGAATAATGTATGTCAAAGTACTTTGTGAATCTACCACATGCACAAAATGCAAGATGGTGTTATTGTGTTGAGTGAATTTGTCTTTGAGGGAATTAAGGATGTGCAGAAGGTCTCAGAAGCTAGCAGCATATTTTCTTCTTAATGTTGAGATCCAAACATAGGAAACCTTCCCACTCAGTCCAGCACCTGAGCCTCTCTCTCCAGGAGAGGGTAGTGCAAAATCCCCATGGTCTTTCTTTAAGTGAGGCATCAGCTTTGGGCAAGGAGAAAAATGCTCACATAGGCAAAGTGAGTTGTTTTGTGGACCTGCTTCAAAAAGAAAAGTTGTTCCTCAGGTTTGTGATGGGAATCATACTATTTGATAACTGAATGGTAGAAACTCCTCTCTCCCTCTTGGGTTGCACTTGTATCTGATAACTTTCCCCCTTTATACTGATAATTGAAACTCTTGAAAATAGTATCAGTTGGGAGATAATGTCTTTGATGTGTTCGAAACAAAGCCATCATTGGCTCAGAAGAGGCAAGAGTTTAAGGTTCCATCAAAGAATAGGGGAAGGGAATGCGTTGAATGTTCTGGTCTGTGTTCATTTGAACCTGACTGCCCTTCAGAGGCATGAGAATTCCCTGAGTGACTCTGGTACACCTCTGCACAATGGAGAGATCCAATTATAGCAATGCAGAGAGGGAACTTGGCAGAGTGCAGTGCACCTGGCACTCTATGAAGTAACCTTATGGAGTAGTGAGCCATCATGAGTCACAGGATGAGGGTTCAAATACTGCTTCTTTCTTTTACTATCTGTGTGACCTTGGGGAAGTCACTGTACCTCTGTGGGCATCATTTTACTCATCTGTAAAGTGAAGAGATTCCTTCTAACTCTCAATCTTTGATCCTATAATTTCTCAAGACTAAACAAAAATCACAACATAAGCTCCTCCCTCCCCTCAAAAAAAAAAAAAAAAGGTTAGTGATTTTTGTCTTACTGGATCATCCCAGAAAGGACTCTTCATAAAGCCTGGATTAGCACCTTTCTTTCAGGTACCCCCACGAATCCCAGGGCACCTAAGAGACAAAGTACACTTAAAAATCTCAGAGGCACTCTTTCTAAATATCTGGATTGGGGTGGCCATATTAGTCCTTCTGCATTATTAATGAAGATAGAGACTAATTACAGCCTCTTCCAAAAAGGTATCTATTTCCTTTCATGGTTCCAAGATAGGCTTAGAATAAGTAGTTGAAATTGGGACATATGCCAAAGATCGCCAGCCTTTGACTTAGTGGCTTAGGAAGAGAAGAAGGCAGAGAAACACAAAAAGAAAGGTTGGATTGGTAATGAATATACCTCTGTCTTTTCCCAGGGAATGCTAATATACATTCAGAACACTACCATTACCACCTCCATTCTGATCATACAACTTCCCCACATAGAACTTTTAATTGACTTTCCCATGGCTTCTAGGTCAAAAATAACAAAATCTACAGCCTGACCCAAAGCCCTTCCAGTGTGTCTTCCCCTGACTTTTTTTGTTTAATCCTATTCATATTCTTCCCCTCCCTATGCTCACCATTCTAGTCAAACTGAACTATTTGCTGTTCCCCAAACATTCCCAATTATGCCATCCTAGCACAGGGGCCACCATGTTTGATATGCACATGTTACCACTTAAATTCTCTCTCTTCTTCAAAGCCAGTTGAGGGGCAGCTTCATTCTGCCTTAACTTCTATTGCTCCCCACTTCCTCTCCTGCTTTCTTCACTTTGTACTGATATAATAACAACAGACAACAACAGCAATCACGGTAGTGATGATGATCATCTGAAAACAGCAGGAATAATTATTATCATTTATAGAAGCATTTCAGGGTTTGAGCCACTCCTTATATCATCTTACTTTATCCTGACAGCAACCTTGTGATATAGGTATTATTGTTATCCCCATTTTACAGGTGAGGAAACTGAGGCAGGCAGCAATTAAGGATAGGGTCACACAGCTGTTAAATATATGAGACTGGATCTAAAGTCATGTCTTACTTACTCCAGGGCCAGCACTCCTTCTACTGTCCCAAGTCATTGCTTCAATACAGACTCTACACCATTCCTATGAATTCCTTTTATCTTAATTTGAAAATATCTGGACCTTTAATTCCACCCATATAAAGGGTTCTGGGTATTAACAATCTTTCCAGTGATGTGGGTTGATCAGTCAGGTGTAATCTAGAGTTTAGTGATTTGTGTGGGAGACTCAGAAGTTAGAGATTTGTTCATCCTCACAAAGCTACTATTGAAGAGGCAGGATTCTAACCCAGGTCTCCCCAGACCCAGAATCCAGTCCTGTTTCTTTCCATAAATGATAAGAAGGGATTTCATGGAATCAAACAACCATCCTCCCCACACTCATACTGTTTGTGTCAATTCACAGCATGGTCAGCCTGTGAATGTGCTTATCTTCCCATATTTCCCATTTCCATTTTTATCATGTTTGCTACTTGGAAAAAGTGAAAGAAGACCTCAGAGTTTAGATGTATGATCGAGATTAGAAAAGTTCACTTCTCAATTACATGCTCTCTTTCTTTTTCTTGTTTGGTTTTGTTTCTTCCTTCCCATTGTTCGTTCCATCCATTACAATCCTTCTTTATAACCTGACTAATGTCTAATGTGGAAGGATTTGCAGATCCTATACTTGGTTGTATGCAGTCATAGGTAGGGGGGGAAAGGAGAGGGAGGGGGAGAAAATTTGAAACTCAAGGGATTGTGGGACTGAATCTTGTAAACTAAGAGTAAACAAATTAATAAAGAACAAAAGAAAAAAAAAGTTCACTTCTCAACTTACATGTTTTTTGTTGTTGTTGTTGCTGTCCTTGTTATGTTAGTTTATTTTTTTTAGCATAGTGCATGTTAGTGAGGTGTTTTGTTTGTTACCTTCATATTATAGTCTTTTCTACATACATAAATATTCATACATATATATGAATGGTGCTGATAAATGTATGCTAATAGTTTTCATAATATTTATGCATCTTTTGATACATGCACACATATATGTAGATATGTGGATACATATATGCCTGTGTAGTCTCTAATAAAATGGTATTTTAAATGTCTATATTACATATTCATTTATACTATTGGCCTAGATTTTTTTTTTATTTAACCTTTTTGGTATTGAATATCAAGACCATTTTAATCTCCATAAAGGAAGTTAGTAGTTACTTTCTTTTCCAATTATTGATAACAATTTTAGTACCACCCATGTTAGTCTCAAAACATTTTACAGCATTATCTTGTGATTCTATCTGAACCTATATTAATTTATGGTTTGCTTGATTTTTTTTTTTCATTTCTTTTCCTAATTTGGGAATTTTATATATTTTTATAGATAAACACTCATTCCTTTTAAACTCTCAGTTTTTCTGGAATATAATCCCTCAAATTATTTTTTGATGATTCTACTTATCCCCTTTCTTGTTGAGAATTAAACTTAATTCCTCGTTTTAGCAAATTGATTTTCTTCTCTCTTTTAAAAATCATTAGTTCATGGTTTGGTGATCTGTTATTTGACTGTTTTTACTAACTTAATATTCTTTTCATTTTTAACTTGATCTATTTATCAGATTTTCAAGGTGTTGTGTTTATTAATTGTTAATTTTCTAAGCTTGAAGTTGTACGATATGATAAATGTTTTCTAATTTATTAACATGTTTTTTAATAATATGCGATTTTTATTTGAACACTGATTTAGCTGTATCTCATATGCGTGGGAATGTATTATTGCTGTTCTCCTTAAATATTTATTTTTCTGCTCTTTTTTGACCCATGGGTTTATAGGATATTTTAATAAGGCTCCATTTAGTGGTTTTTTTGTTTTTGTTTTTGTTTTTCTTCTTAACTTGTATTTTAGTGTGTTGTAGTAAACAAAGAATACTAATATCATTGGCTTTCTAATATATTTATTATTAACTTATCCCTTAGCTCATGGTCAGTTTTTTTACAAGTACAATGTGAAATTGCAAAATATGAATATTCTTTAATATTTCCTTTCAGAAATTGCTATGCAAATCAATTTTTAAACAATCTGTTCAGCTCCATAGTTTACTTTTTTTGTTTGATTTATTAAGCTTCAATAAAAGGAACCTTAATGTCTTATGTAGTTTTTGTGCTGATATCTATGTCATTTTTGAATTTGTTTAGCTTTTTTTTTAAAGAACTTAGATGCCGTCATCTTTTGTGCATATGCAATTAGTAATGGTACTCTATTATGATTTATTTTCTATTTAAGTATAATGTAACTACCCTTTTATATCTATCAGTCAGCACATATTTATTCAATGCTTACTATGGTGCCAGACACAAAACTAAGTCCTGGGGATACAAAGAAAGGCAAAAAATGGTCACCACCTTCATAAAATTCACATTCCAAAGGAGACCTCTTAAATAGTCAATAAACTTTTGCTAAATACCTACTATGTGTCAGGGCAGCTAGGTGGCAAAGTGGATAGAGCATAGGCCTAGAGTCAGGAAGACTCTTCCTGAGTTCAAATCTAACCTCAGACATTTAACTAGCTATATTATCCTGGGCAAGTCACTTCACCCTATTTGCCTCACTATGCTCATCTGTAAAATGAGCTGGAGAAGAAAATGGCAAACCATTCCAATACCCTTGCCCAGACAGACCCAATGGGTTCATGAAGAGCCAGACATGACTGAAAAATGATTTAAAAGAACATATGTCAAGTACTGTGCTATATACTGGGGATACAGGAAAAAAAGAGTCCTTACCCTCAAGGAATTTATAATCCAATGAAGGTGCTCTCCTTGGTTTTGACCAAGGAGAGCAGATGGTAGAAAATGAAGAGTTGCTTGGAAATTCTGATCCTTGAGACTTTGGGAGTTGTGTTTGTTTCTGTTTTTGCTATACCCTAGAGCCCTCCAATTCAAGGAGGAGAGACCACTGAGGGTAACTGAAGTGGTAAATACATTTTATGTTCCCAGCTCTTAGAATAATGAATAACACACAATAGATGCTTAATACGTGATTATTGACTGATTGATTGATGATGAGATTTCATGTATTGAGTTTAATCTGGGGGAAAGCATAATGTTCATGTTCACATCATTAGTGTTTATTGTTTTTTTTTAATCTGAATAATTACAACCTCTACTTGCATTAGAGTCACATAAGTCATAATGAATTTTGTTTCATCACATGTTTATTCTGTATATACACACATATACACATGCATACTTATATGCAAACATACACAATACATACACACATATGTGTTTTTTTTTCTTGTATGCAGAAAATTATTGGGGTTCATTTTCTTATCTGTTTTGTCATTTTATTTCTTTTTATTGGGGAGGTTAGCGTATTTATTTGGTTTTTAAATTTGCATATTTTCTTATTAAATTCCATTATATATGTGTGTGTATATATATATATATATATATATATATGTAGCTATTTTTCTTTTATTTTAAATCACAACTGAAACCTCTCATATTTACAATGATTTGATCCCTTTCTTCTGTTTTTCTATTCCCTTCCAAATTTCTTGAGTATACTTTTGCTGTTATTTAGTTTCTTTTTTTTTCCACCAATATCAAATGAAATAAAAACTGTAAAGGACTTAACACAGTGCCTGATTCATTGTAAGCACTATGTAAATGTTAGTTCTTGTTATTTTCTGGACAGACCCTAAAACTACCATTATCCAGTATCTTCCTATAAATAACATTAATTTGTGGCACCTTTCTTGGAATCCTCAGTAGATTACAAAATTCAATCTGGGTCCTCTGACTCTAAATCTAGCCTTCTTTCTACTAAACTATTGATTTCATTAAGGAGTAATTAAAAAGGAAAGGACATATAAGACCTCCTCTGGGTATCTCTTCCTGGTGGAAAATTAAAGGAATTTCTCTTCCCTGGTCTGCTTGCAAAAGTATCCCAACCCTCACTAGATGGCTTTTCACAAAAGA
Source organism: Gymnobelideus leadbeateri (assembly GCA_011680675.1). Lineage (NCBI taxonomy): Eukaryota > Metazoa > Chordata > Mammalia > Diprotodontia > Petauridae > Gymnobelideus > Gymnobelideus leadbeateri. The sequence continues at coordinate 98,076 of WOXC01001402.1, read as the reverse complement.
CAAATCTACATAATTACCAAATCAGTTATTTTAGACATCCAGCAAATACCATTTAGCCAACAGCAATGGCAGCCTTATTTGTCTTATTAAAGACCCTACAGTTACGTCATCTTGAGAGCTTTTTTCCTTGAGGGCCAACTGGTTAGTTAGAGGCAAGTGAACAATTGACTGGAGTCTTATCATTTATCTGGATTGTCTTTATTATTTTAAATGCTCCTAGGAGATAATAGTCTGCAATTTGCATTTTTGTGTTCAATGGATTCTATCTGGCAGCTCTGTCTATAGTCTTCTTTGAGACAAGAAAAGCAACATTAGGGATGAATGGAAAGTGAACTATGACTAGAGCTTTATTATCTTCTTGGGTCCCAGAGATGCTGGGGATTTGGAATTGCTTGAATGAGATGGATTTAATAGTGGGTAATCCCAAATTGTAACTATTCCAGCAGAAGGGATAACAGAAGAAAAATTAGAAATATGTTTTCTCTCTCTTCTCTTTTGGTCTCTGTTTCTGTCTCTGGTCCTCTATCTCTTTCTTTTTCTCTTTCTCTCCCTTTCTTTTAATTTGATATCCTCTTGATAACCTTCCCCCTCCCCATTCCTACCACACACACACACACACACACACACACACACACACACACCCTCAATTGCTTTTTATAAGAATTCCATGGAAAATAATAAAATGGTTTCCTTCAAAGGTTTACACCATTGAGGGATATATTTCTTTCCAGCATTAATCTCTCTCTCTGTCTCTGTCTCTGTCTGTCTCCATCTCCCCCTCTCCCTCCCTTTCCCTCTCTGTCTCTCCCCATGCATAGAGACACACATATATACATATATGTGTACACATATAAAACATAGATGTGTATATGTACACTTATATATGTATGTGAGTGTGTACATACATCTCTTTTCCCTGTGTAAGTATAAAACTTTAGTTGTTTTTGATGTGTTCCAACACATCAGTTAAAAAGTCAAAAGTACATTTTTTCAAGACTGTAACAGACCTTGTGATATGGTTGTATTTCTGAGTGTGTGCATATGTGTTTGTGTGTGGGTATGCGCATGCATGTGTATGTGTGTGTTTGAGGACAGGTCTGAAAATACATGGCCAAAAGGGCTCATTAAGAAAACAGGTTTGATTGAAAACCCAACTCGCATGTTGACATCGTGATTAAAATGATTCATCTGAAGTGAGAAAAATGTTCCAAACTGATTAGAAAAAAATGCTGTGGCTCTATTCCTATCATGCTTTTGCCAGTGGGAGCTATTTCCTGATGAGACCAGATAGAAAAGAGAAAGAAGATTAAGTTGCTCAGATGACTAAAACTTTTTTTTTAATGTTTTGATTTTAAATGGGCCAAACATTCCTAAAGAAGCCACTGAGGATACCATGGATGGGAAATCAGAGGACCCAAGTTCAAATTCAGGCTCAATCACTTACTACCTGGAAGCATGAAGCATGTTTGTTTCTGTGGGCATCAATTTTACTCATCTACAAAATCTGTTCTAATCATTGATATTAGCATAGTCACATGCTTGTTTGCCTCTCTGTGTCTATTAATTATAATTAATCTATATCTATAATTAATCATCTATATCTATAATTAATCTATAAATTATAGATATGTACATTGAGGCACACACATATATGTATGTATGTATTTATATGTGTATATGCATATATATGTATGATTAAGTATATATGTGTGTATATGTATTCTCCAAACTTATCTTTGTAGATAAAATTATCTGAAGACTTAAAGATAAGCTTTAAGCCATGCCAATGTTTCACATTATGACATGGTAGTAGGAGCAGGAAATGGGACTTATACCAAAAATAAGTCCTTTGATCAAGGCACATTAACATCTAAAAAGCAACTGACTAAAAGTTTCTTATCAAAAGCAATATGGAAAATTAGAGCTGGACCAGTTCCAAATTTTTTCTTTGTTTTTGTTTTACTCTTGGTGGGAATTTCAGTTAATGCCTTAGGCTAAGTTTAAGGGGGGGGGGGAAACTAGGAGGTTCACCAAGAATGTCTGGAATTCCTTTGGTTCCCAAAAGGAAATTTGAGGACTGTGGAGGCTGATGAGAGAGAAGAAAAATGGGAGGCCATAAATATCAGGTTCACTCTGACAATTGATTTCAGTTTCTTTTGAAATAAGCAAATATTCTTTGAAATTGATTGAAGGGAATTTGTGAGCAAGAAAGAAGCAGAGTATATCTTGTTACTCTTTAATGCTTTAAAGTTGAATTTGTACATCAGCATCTTTAATTTTAAGTTCTAATGGTATTTAAACTGCAACTTCAAGCGATTGAAACTATTTTTCAATGCTTGGGTTCTGATCCTTGGACATAAAAACTGAATTACAGAATAAAAATTAACAAGTTAAGAGATTTTTTTGCAAGGAGATCTATATTTTGTAAATCATTCTACAGTGATTCAGCCTTTTTTTTTTTCACTTGTATTTCTGGTAAATTGTTTAAGTTCATGTTCCTGTGTATGTATCTCTGTGTATATTTGTATTAAGAAGGCCAATTACTCCTTGGAAGGAGGACATTTTGATAAATCACAGGAAATAGTAAATTATGTGGATTCCACATAATTCACAAGCTTTCAGCTTTTGGTCCCCTGAAATTCATGAAAAAAATGACCCTAAGCATATGTTGGTTGTATTGGAATAAAAGTTGAGTTTACTTTGGAAGGAAGGGCAGGAGAAGGATAGAGTTAAGATTTCTTTAAACAACTGTAAACTATTTGTCATTGTTGTTGTTATTTTCCTTCTGGAAAGGAAGGCATTATTTCCCTTTAGTCCAAAACATTTCAACAATTTGTAGTACAGATAATGATAATTTTTTAAAGGTTAATTTATCATGAAAAAAATAACCTGCCCTAAAACTTTTAAAGAACTATCATTATCAATGATTAAGTTTTATACTATCTATGAAATGGATATGAAATAAACATCTAGTATGGTCTTATTCAAGGCTTGTGAATTTTTCTTAACAATATGCTAAATTTAAGGGTATTTGTATGGAATTTAGAAATCCCTGATCTTCCTCCATAGCTTTTAGTTCCTGTCCATTCTGTTATCTTGCCTGCCTTGTCACTTAAGCCAATTAAAACTGAAGATATTTCCTTAAAGATGATAACAGACTCAAGCATTTTGAGCAAAATCATTTCCAAGACTTTTAATCTAGTCAGGATATATTAATAGTATGCAAGGGTTTTTTGTGCATGAAAGGAATGCTATAAAATGCTCCATTGTTCATGGTCCATATAGCCAGACAAAACATGGCATTCACTGTCTCCAGAAAATGGAAGTTAATTTATGCAGTTCATCAACCAACTTTATTATAGTGCTACATATTTGTGGTCCAGTTAGGGCTTGGGAACTTTTTACTGTTTACTGAGAGAGAGAGAGAGAGAGAGAGAGAGAGAGAGAGAGAGAGAGAGAGGTGGGTGGGTGGCAAAGGATAAGGAAATAAAAAGTTGAGAGAGAGACTGAGTCAGGTAAGAAAGTAGACACAATTATTTTATAAACAGGAGAGTAATAGATTCTAATTCTTGTTCTGCTGTGTGGCCTAGGGCAAGAGGCTTAGTCCAACCAGACCTCAGTATCTTCATATGTAAAATAATTACCTATAATCACAGAATCTTCAGTCCAAGGGACCACAGAGGTCACCCAATCCAATTTATAACTAAATAAGAATCTCCTCTCCTCTTTAGCATACCCAATAAATAATCCTAATTGGTTTTCCTGCTTCATCTCTCCTTTTTCTGGTCCATTCTCCATGCTGTTATAAAAGAGGTTTTTCTAAAGCCTAGATCAGACAATCTCACTCTCTACCTGAAACTCCAGTGGATTCCTGTTGTCTCCAGGACAGAATATAAACCCCTCTGTCTTCTAAAGCCCTAAATAACCTAGCCCAGACCTATCATTCCATCTTCATTGGATAACATTCTTTCTCCCATCCTCCATGATTCATCCAAAATGGCCTTCACACTTTCCTCACTCAGGGCGCTCCATCTCCTTTCTCCCATCTCCATGACTTTGCACTGATTACCCCTCCTGCCTTGAATGCGCTTCATTCCTATCCTCTCCTTCATAGGGGACCTCTCTTTTTTTGTAAGATGTAACTCATCTTACTCAAAAGCTTCTGCATGAAACTTTTCCTGATCTCTTCAACTGTAAATATTCCCCCAAATTATCTTATCTTGAATCATTTTGTGTATATATGTGTGTACCCATAAATATATGTGCATGCATGTATAATGCATTTGGTAACTTTATATTTAATCTGAATATGTTTTTATAAGTCCTCCTTGCCTCCGCTATCAAAATGTGAATTGTTTCAGATTAGGGATTCTTTCATTCTTTGTCCATGTGTGCAGAGCACCTAGCCTGGTGCCTAGAACACAGCAGATGCTTAATAAATGCTACTAGATTGATTCAATTTATGACTGAATTAATATGGTCTTTACACAAACACTTCCCAGAAGAAACAATTAACTGCTCTTCCTGCCCTGGTCCCCACCCTCTTTGACTTTTAAATGACCTTTAATTGCTAGGAAGTTTTTCCTTATATCAAACTTAAATCTTCATATTCACAACTTCCAGACACTGTTCTGTATACTACCCTATGGGGTTCAACTGAAGAAGTTCATTTGAAGTTCTATTTTCAAATAATGGTTGAGGACAGCTCTCATGACCACCACCCCACCTTCTCCCCAAGTCATCTCTTTTTTCAAGCTGAACATTCCCATTTCCTTCCATTTATCCTCTTATAGCAAGAGATTGGTGATCCTTAACCATCTTTGGGATGTTTCCCAGTTTTCAAAAATAATTCCTAAAATATGGCATTCAGAAGTAAATAACAATTTTGTGGATATGGTCTGATGAGGGCAGAGTACAAGAAGACCATCATCTTCCTGGTCCTGAAAACTAGGTCTCTTACTATAACTTGTAGATGTCTTAATTAGCTCTTTTGGCTCCCATGAGGCCCTTGCTTTCCTCTGTTTCAAGAGGCTGGAAGGTGGACATTGGCAGTCTTTTCCTAAATCCTCTACCATTTAAGGAGGGAATTCCTGGGCTTTCACTTCTTCATTTCTCACCTGAATGCACTCCTATACTTGTGACTTCCAGAAACTTATCATCCTGCAAGATAAAATCACCTCTGAAACCTTTACCTTCTCAGATAATTTCCCACCCCAGTTACAAGGCTTCCTCATAAACCTCCCCTTTTTTCCAACATATTTTTATATGTTATCCTCTTCTGTTAGACTCTAAGGTCTTTAAGATCAAGGGCTGTCTTATGTCTTTCTTTATATCCCTAGCAGTTCTTGACACTTAGTAGGTGCTCAATAAATTCTATTTGATTGTCTTTGTATTCCTTAAGGTCTATTTCAATGTCTTTAACATTGTAAGAGATGATGTAGATATAGATAGCTGTTGAATCCATATACAGAGAGATATATAATTGTTGAATCCATCCTCTTGATAGTTGATGCCCTTTTTGAGATATTGATAAAATTATTTAAAATAATAGCAAACAGTTTCAATTACTTAATTTTTGAGGTTAATATTGCTTTTCCTTCTGGCAGTAGAATTTATAATCTATATACTTTCACTTTTTTTAACTACCTGCAATTTAACTATGTGTTAAAGTGTTAATCATATTTCCATTCATTTGAAGAAGATAGTCATACTTGGATTGTCTTATTAAGAGAATACTATGGTGCCAAGTGAAAGTGGGGTATTGTTTAGTGTCTTTATATTGGAATTTCTGTCTTTCAATAACTTCTTGAAGTTCTTTGGAACTCATTATCATTCTTGCTCATCGGGACACAATTCTAGTTCCACAAAGGGATGAAAAAATAATAAATAAATGATTTAAGATCTCTCATAAAAGGACAATAGATGTTGAAATCACTAGGGATGACAGTAAAATCTTTGTAATTTGAATAAACTATAAGTTTACATTATTGTACATCATTTCAAATGTATAATCTTATTGTATATAACAAGCAAGGGGGTGGGGCTCAATGATCTGTCAGGGTCATTCAGTCAGACTACAACTTAAACATAGTTATATAGTTTTATTTCTGTGAATAGTTAATGGTTCTGAAAGTGCTAGTAGTTGTGGACTAGGAAATAAAGAAAGGCATCTCTAGTTACCTAAAAAGTTATAGAATGTATTAATCTATTATTGTTATTACTTTTTTATTTGATTTGTTTTATTCTGAATTTAAGCAATAAAACGAGCATTTCCATAACATAGTAAAATGAAAAAAAAAAGTATTTGGAAATGAAACTGCACATTTATTATGTACAACTTGCCATTCCTTTTAAATATATAATGCCAATGCTCTTCTAAAGAATGCTACTGAGGTAGGGTAGAGGTGTATAAACCTAGGGTAGAGGCGTGTAACCCTAAACCTAGAAACTGCAAATCTATTATGGTCAACTTGCTATTCCTTTTAAATACACAATACCCCTGCTATTACTGAGGTTATCTAAATTGACTACTGTAGGGTGTGTGTGTTTTGCCTCATGAAACACTTTCGAGGTCCCTACACACTGGGGGAAAGTATAGAAGAACCCATCTCATGTATTCATTTTGCAATATTTTCCAAGTTTCATAGCATAGAGTCACTGGAACTCTTCAAGGGGTAGTTGGATGACCACTTACCAGGGAAGGCAATGAAAGGATTGCTTTTCATGAGTGAGTGGGAAAGAAAGGCTTCCAAAGTCTCTTCCAATTGAAATATTCTGTATTTTTGTGATTCATTAAACCAACTGACTTCTTATAAATTTATATATAATAGTAAGACGCAGGTTCAAGGACTATTTCTGACATATACTGGTTGTGGAACTCTGCGTTAGGGTTGCTCATTTTTTTCAATATCTCAGACAACTTTCTAAGACGGCCAATTAGAGTAGATTCTAATGCAGTAAGAGTGATAATAATAATAGCCAACATTTATATAGTACTTTAGGATTTACAAAGCAGAAGCCATGTTATTTCATTTCATCCTCACAACAGAGTTAACCTGAGGCAGGATTAGAAGTCAGGTTTTCCTGATACCAAATCCAGTCCTTTGCTATGCTGCCTATATTGACCTACCACGGGGGTGGAGAACCTGCAGCCTTGAGGCCACATGAGACTTTCTAGGTCCTTGAGTGCTACCTTGTGACTGAGTTCAAGTTTTCCAGAGCAAATCCTTTTAAAGGGATTTGTTTATGTATGTATATAGCTATATGTTTATGAATGTGTGTGCCTGTGTGTATTTGTATCTGCACATATATTCATGTATAAATATATGTGCATGGACCCTGCATATATTATTTGTGCATATATAAATGTGTGTATTTTGGGTACTTTCAAAATCTGCAAGCTTGGTAGATACTCTTTTCAACATTATAAACCTTTATCATGCCTTAAGTTGGTATACGTTTTTGTGGTCACTTATTACTTGAGTTCAGTGGAACATTGAATTCCTAATTATGTGAAGATATCCTCAAAAGAAAATGTGTATTGTAAGGTACATTAGATCAGTACACTTGGTCAGCCAGTCTTCCATTCAGAGGGTGTGTGTGTGTGTGTGTGTGTGTGTGTGTGTGTGTGTGTGTTTCTCAGTAATTTTTTTCTTTACTAAATATGTCTTTCTCCTTGAAATCTGTTTTATTTAAAACCATTACCTATCAGCTACTGGTAATTTGTTTTATTTCATTATATCCATGTGTGAAGGAGTGGGATACAGTCTGAATATATGCATGTGCCTGAATTAAAACTGAAGATATGGGAATTACTTGAGGAAAAATGATGCAAAACAACAGCCTACATTCATCTAGTATGTTCTCTTGCTGCCAGGGAAATAAACCACTAGTTGTGTTCAATTAATTTAGAATGCAAGAGTCTTTGTACTTTGGCTACTTATATTTTGAAGCCTGCCTTCTTGTGTATATTCCAAGCACCATGAATCTAATTGCTACCAGAATTCCTCCATTCTTATGTGATCCCTTGAGCATTCTATTGGAATAGTGAATGAGGGACCTTGCCACATTCTCCATAAGAACAAATTCTGTAAATTAACTTGCTGCCATATTTTAGGCATGGGGCCACACCATTTAGAATTGGAAGAAGCCCCAAAGATCATCTCCTTTTGTTTTTCTCATGGAAAAGTTTGAAATATATAGGCTGGTCAATAACATACTTAAATGGATTTGTAACATATTGAATGACCAATCCCAAAGTATAGTCACTAATGCTTCAGTAATAGCTTGGAAGGCAATTTCAAATGGAAAGTGTGATCTGAAGATGGCCTTGTGTTGTTTCATACTTTTATCAATATTTTGGAATATGTATCAGCATCACAGGTGACATAAAGTTGGTAATGTGAGCTAACATACTCTAGGAGAGAAATGCAAAAATGGCCTTGGCTTACTCTAGAACACTGGGCAAAATCAAATAGAATGAAATATAATAATAAAGGTAAAGTTGTATACTTGTGTTCAAAAAGTCAGCTTCACAAAGCACAAGATAAGAGAGTTATAGCTAAGCAGCAGCCACCTGAAAAAAGAAAAAATAAAGAAGGATCTCAGGATCTCAGTGGTCTTCAAGGTCATTAGATTCAACATTGTGATATGGCTATACAAAGCAATTCTTTTCCAGTCTAATCTTATTGTTGCATACCACAATCATACATTCCTTAATAAGGCTTAGTTTCTCCTCACATATTTCCTCATATCCAGCATGAGATCATAAAATTATAGTTTTAAAGCTGGAAGGAACCTTAGAAGTCATCTAGTCCAACTCCCTCATTTTATATATGAGGAAACTGAGGCACAGAAATGTTCCTTGACTTTCCAAGACCATATAAGTATAAAGTGGCAACGCTGGGATTCAAACACCAGTACTATGACTACAAATTCCAATGTATTTCCACTGACTCTTCATTCTATCACCTATAAAAACTTTGAACTACCCCAAGCTTCAGAAGTAGACTGGAAATTCTTTCCATCTTGTTGAAGTCATTTGGCCAAGATGACAGAGATGGTATGTGGCAGAGCCAAAACGAGAAACTGAGTCCTCTGCTCAAATCCAACATTCTTTCTTGTTACCAAAAAGGAAAGAAAAATGTTTAAATATATCATCACTTCTCAAATATGAATTTTCCATAATTTTTCAAGAGTCTAGTGTACTTGGCTAAATGAAAGACTATTCAGTGTAGAGAAAGGTTGATAAAGTTTAACCGTTGGGTCAGTTAATTTGGAGCACAAGTGAAGCAATACATGAGAGTGTGTAATTAAGACTTTTTCAGGGATACTCTGCAGGAACAGATTTTCCTTATAGTCCCTGCCTCCCTCCCCTACCCCCAAGACTGCGTTGTCTCCTGATGATTGATAGTTTCACAGTCCTCTCAATAAAATTGCAGTGGAGAAAGGTGCTTTCACTCAATGTTTTGTTGTCCTGGTGGGAAAATACACAGTACCTAGCAGTAAATTTGGGAATGCCAAGTAATTGGAACAGGATGATACTCATCCTAAATCTTTCTCTAGATGACTTTTTGGGCCAACAAAACTCTTAGATGCATACAAATGTCCTTGCGTTTTCATAGGAGGTTGACTTCTTTGCCTTGGCAAATTTGGCTGAAGGACGACCTTGGAGGCCTTGGAATACAATAAATATTCCTAAATGCCATACTCTTTAATGTTCAACAGACACATTTCATGCTTAGAGGATTAATGTTTTCATTAAACATTTTCATGTTTATTATTAAACATGTTTATTTATTATTATTTAATTATTATTATTATTAATTATTTATTTAACATTTATTATTATTAAACATGTTTCATGTTTTCAAAAAACATTTTACTTTTCGTTTTTAAAACAATCATATTGTTTCATTTTTGAACCTAGCTTGGGTCTTGACTCTCCCAAGAATTGAAGTTGAGGATCAATTAGAAGGAAAAGAGAAGCATGTGTATTTATGTGTGTTGGGGTGGGGGTGGGGGGAGACATGAGTGAGATCATCTTGAAAAGAAGGAATTACAAAGAAGTGTATGTAATGGATTTAATCAAACAAATGTATGGAGAAAAAAAAAGATGATCTGGCCACCTGGTGAGAAGGAAGTATAACCAATTAAAAATCTGGATAACCCATTGGCTTGCTCATGAAGAGAAAGTCAGGCAGGTCCCCAGGATGTTGGAAAAATCATTGTTGTTTCAATTATGGAAGAATATAGAAAAGAGTCACACAAGATAGCCAGGCATGCATAGGCAGCGATCTCCATCATAAAAGGAATTCTTCATATCCACAAGATAACAGATCCATTGGAGGATATAGGCTAGATAAAGAACTTATGATTTCTCTGACAGAGAGAACTTTCAGTAGCAGAACAACTCATTTAGGATAACAACTCCTTAATGGATTAGTAAGTCCTAGAAAGTTGTGAAATGCATAGGCCGATATATACATACATACATACATACATACATACATACATACATATGTATGTATATATATAGAGAGAGAGATACATACATACATGCATGCATACTTACATAGAACATTTATTAAGCATTTTCTACATGCCAGGGTCTGTGCTATGTCCTAGGAATAGAAATAAAATGAATTAATCCCTACCCTCAAGGAGCTTAAACTTCTCATGGGGTTCTGGAAAGCAAGAGGGAAGTGGAGGATATTCTACAGGGACTGTCCAGGAGATAGAAAAAGTTCAGACTCGTGTGAGTGGAGCTCCACTCTAGGGTATAACCAACCAGGCTGTCTGTCAAGAGTCACAGGCAGTAAGTGTCAGTGGTGGAGGTTGAGTATATATCTTATTGTCTCTTAAGTCCTGTTCTAGACTGCCTTTACAAAGTTTTACAGAAGAAGCAGAAGTAATAATTCAGAGGAAAGGCATGTGTATGTATTTATAGCAAAGCCCTGACATGTGACTTATAGGGAGACTGTATACAAGCAGTTCAGCCAATCATCCAGGAGAAGAAACAGCTGAGAGAGAGGAAATAAGGGAAGAATGTTTGGTTTCTTGGAATGATTTTTCAATCTCAGCAAAGATAGAGATCTACTACATACTCAAAGGGCAAGTCACTGGAATTATGATGGTACCTAAATCTAGCCAACTACCAAACAAAATATCCCCTGTCGTCAGGAGCTTATATTCTACAGTGGGACCTTTGAATGAATGGAGCATGAATGGAGAAGCATAGTCTTGCTTACTTAGGGGAAGTTGCTGTTGTTTATCCCCAATGGCATCAGCTGACTTTGATTTGAGCGAAGCAGGGCAGTACAAGGTCATCAGTTTCACTTTCTCCTCCAGAGCCATCTGGATCCAAGGACCAGGTATTTACCAGGATGACTGGAGATGACCCAGGATGCATGGGTCATCTCCCATGCAATGGGAGACTCTGGCCCTTTTAGGATAAGGCCTTTTCATGTTCTCACTTAGAGTGACATAATGGCCATTCAGTGAATAGACCTCTTTAAGAAGTGAATCAAGGAATGGCCCCTTTAATTAGAAAAAAAGAAAACAAATCAAGGGAGAAAGAGACCCTCAGGTAAAGTAAGGAAAAAGTAAGGAAAGGGAAAAGCCTTTATTAAATGCGTACTATGTGACAGGCTCTGTGCTAATTGTCCTTGCTGTGAGAAAACTAATGAGTAAGTTCATCAGGAAAGGTTTCCTCTAGGAGTTAACAAACAAAGTTGACTTTGAGCGTTGAAGGTCTCCAGGGATTCTAAGAGGTAGAGAGAAGGAGCAGGTGGGTATATTTCAGATATCCAGAGCAAGAGCAGAAAATTGAATACCAGTTATGAAGGACCATCACTAGGGCATGGGCACTGTAGCTCAAATATGGGATGTGTGAAGGTGACCAATGTGCCACATTCTTGGGAAAAGTTGGCTGGAGCTACCTTATCAAGATAAAGAGTCAATATTTTTTATTTTGGAGACAATTGGGAGTCAGGGAAGTGTCTTGTTCATAGTAGGGAGAAGGTCAGAGTCATTTAAGGGAGACATAAAGTATGCTATTCTGAGCACAGTGGATTGTTATATGTATGAAACCTTTTTTTCCTGATGGTATTTCCCCCTTTTAGCCTTTCAGGAGAGAGAGAGAGAGAGAGAGAGAGAGAGAGAGAGAGAGAGAGAGAGAGAGTATTGGGTGGCTGTCAATTACCAATACTCATATCCAGGAGTGTACAATTGCTTTGGGAAAAATGGCCAAAAAAAAAAAAGAAAAAAAGAAAAAAGAAGATCTGATGGGAAAATTCTCAACCAATCATTACTTCACTACCTTGTCTCTCAGGAGTCTTCCCCTTCTTATTATTTTTCTCTCCATTCTTGGAATGGCAAACCCCAATCAAATCACCTCTGCCTTTGTTCCAGGATAGGATTTTGCTCCCTATTACCAAGTCTGCATCTCTCTAACTTACAGAACCAAAGTCCCCTCCTAATTTATTATTTGCCTATGTGAATCTCTCTCCCATTAGAATGTAAGTGTCTTAAGGGCAAGGAATGTCTTCGGTGTATGAGTGAGTGAGGGATTGTGTGTGTGTGTGTGTGTGTGTGTGTGTGTGTGTGTGTGTGTGTGTACATACTTAGATTGTACTTGAAACTTAATGCTTAATCAGTATTTTTGTTTGTTTTTTCATTAAGCCACCGATTCAAATTCCCTTCCAACCTGGGCTTGATCATCTGGTTTCTTAATCTTATTTTTGACTTGGTGGACTAAAAGTCTACCCACAAACCCTTCCTTGCTTTTGTGTAAGGCTGGTTTTGCAAAGTTTGCTTGTCAACCTTCCTGAAAATAAAGGTGGGGCTCCCCAGGGCCTTGTTACTGACCATAGCATTGCCCTGATTCCTAACTCTTGAAACTCTTACTCAGGTTAGCCTTGCTTTTGCACTAATGAGAAAAAGAATGTTGTTTATTTGTATAGAACACTCAAAGTTTGTGGGTCCTCATTGCATCAGCTTTATTTCCTCAATCTCACAAGAGCCTAATTACTATCTGAGAAGGGTATGACTGGCTAGAACCCATCCCTCTTTAACAAAGGAAGGAATTGGGTCAAAGAGAAGTTACCTGATATGTCCAAGAAGACTTGACTAGTGAATAGGAGAGTGAAGATGAGCTTAAGTCTACTGATTTTTCTCTCTAATGTTCTTTATATAATGAAAAAATACCGATGGTGAATAACCAACCTATGTATGGCATAGGTTTGCAAAGCCCTTTACGTTGTTTTATTTTGTCCTTCTAGTAACCTTGGGATGAAGCTTTTGTTATTACCCTTATTTTTACACATGAGGAAACTAAGGCACAGAGAGGTTAAGGGATTTTCCTAAAATACAAAGCTAATAAGTGTCTAATCACAGATTTGGACTCAGTTCTAATATTCTGTCTGTTGAGCCATCTTGCTGAAATTCCTGGAGAGGAGGAAGTATTTCATTTTTGTCTTTGGGTGTTCAGTGACTAGTATAGACCAGATATGTAATAAAAACTTGATGAAATGAATCCTTGAACTGGCTCTTGAACTCTGGTTTGAATAATTTTGTGTCTGTTGGTTTAACTCCTAGCTTTGGGTCTCCAGCTGTTTTTCTGTCCTGCTTATTTCAGGCAGTCATTCTCATGATCCCTGGCCTGACCTCATCTTTACTTTGGGGCACCAGGCCATGGCTTCTAGTCTGGTTTTTCTTTCTGTCCTTAGCCCCAGGCCTTGGGCTAAGATGGAGAAGTTTAGTCTTGGCCTTTGACCCTGCTTCTGTCAGCTACCTAGAGAACTTCCCCTTGTTGCCTTTGTAATAATATCCTGGAGAGGGTTTCAGTGTTTGGGTGGGGAAGCAGGGCACCCACAAATAAGCAGAAGCCCTAGTGTAAGTGAAGAGGCTGAAAACTGAGAACAGGAAGACTAAAGGAATGCAGAATATTGAAAAAAAAAGTAATCCTTCAAGCCATTATTCCTGACACTGAGGACAGGAGATTTCAGCTTGTCTGCAGAGCATGAAGAATGGTGCCACCCCCTATCCCAACCCATTTCCTTCTTCCCCTCTCCCTCTCCGCTTCTCTCCCTTCATTTCTCCTTCTCTCTCTCTGTCTCTTTCTCTGTCTCCGTCTCTCCCTTCCTCCTTTCTTTTCCTCCTTTCATATAATGTATATACACATATATGCATATAAGGATGTGTATATATATATACATATATACATATATATACATACATACAAATATGTCATATTGGGCTAATATCTTGGTTAATTTTACTGAATTGTTTTAAATTTTTAATTATTAATTTTTTAAATTCTATATTAAAAGGAATGAGTTGCTTCTATATATTTCACATACGTACACATACATAACATAACACACATCTATAAAATACATATATACGTTCATAGACACACAGAAACACACTCTATATATTTAAATATCTATATATCTATGTGTATATATGTATCTCTATATGCATATATACATGTATATGTGTGTGTGTATATATATATATATATATATAGAGAGAGAGAGAGAGAGAGAGAGAGACAGAGAGACAGAGAGAGACAGAGACAGAGAGACAGAGAGACAGAGACAGAGAGACAGAGACAGAGAGACAGAGACAGAGATGGAGACTGAGAGAGACAGAGACAGAGAGAGACAGAAACAGAGAATTAGACACTATAATTCTTCACTTCTGAGTGATAAAAAAGATAGGCGGTATATTTTCTTATCTCTCCTTTGGGGCTCCTCTTGTTCATTATGATTATATAGTATTAATACTTTTATTATTCTCCTTATTCCTTTTACTTACCTTGCCGAAGTTGTTGTGGGTATTCTTTACGCTTTGTCATCAGTTCACTCAAGTCTTTGCTCAGCATATTTTTGATGACAGTAGGTGCCATAGCATCCTCTGTTGTTCATGTTATATTTCCCGTCTCCAGTCCTGGGATCCTTTTATTGTCTTGATTTGTGTACTGGTATCCCCTCGAACTCAAGACAAAAGACACTGATGTTCATATTTTGCCAGTCACCTACTGCACCACAATATCAGTTTACCAAAAGCTTTCCATTCCTTTTATACCTCGCACATGAACATCCCCCATACCTCTTTGATGAATCCTCTGTGATTATCTCAGTGACTTCTTTCTTATTCAGAGCTTTATTTTATATCACCATATCCTTGAGTATCATTTATGAAATACACACATTTATTACCGCATTCTTCTCTGTCCTCAATGTTTGACACTCACCATTTTTGTTTCCTTTGATATATCTTCTTCATCCAGGTACTTTATCTGGTCCTGCTTGGTTTAACTCAAGCTCGGTAATTTTATCAAAGGGAACAGATATCTTTAAAGCCCAGTAGTTTATGATGTCCCTCCTTGTTGGAATGCCTTCCATCTTCATTCCACCTTTTAATTCCCTTGTTACCTTTAGTCTCAAGTCACACCTTCTACATGAAGGTTTTCATGATCCTCTAGAAGCTAGTACTTTCCCCATTGGGATTAATTTGTATTTATTTCATGTATATTTTATATGAATATCTTTTGTTTTTGCTGTCTACCTTGATAGAATGCGAGCCCATCTAGGTCAAAATATATTTAATTTTCCTATGTGTAGCTCCAGTTCCTGGTGTATAGTAAGCACTTAATGAATGGCAAATCATTCTTTGTCTAGAAAACACGAAGGGTTGGGCATGACTGAAAAATTCCTCAACAATAACAATATAGCATAGCTAAGGAATACTCAGCCTTTTGGAGGAAGAAAATCCTTTTTTCCAAAAGGCTTGATTTTATTGAAAATGGAAATGCTGGCTATGAATTTCCTAAGCAGAGGAAAGTGGAAAGGGTTAAAATGGGATCAAAAGTGGCTTTCTTTTTGTCACTGGTAATGTCAACGGACAACACTCTGTAGGGAATGATAAAGATGGCAGTCTTGGCAAGTGTAATTGACTTGAAGATCAACCAAATGAAGCTTAAGGATCTATGTGTAAATTTGGATTTTTTGGTTTGATGATCTTGGCAGAGAGCAGGGGTTCTAAATTTCAGGTTATGAACTTGTTTTATTTATTTATTTTTTCCTTCAAATAGTATCTTTTTCCCCAATTACATGTAAAGACAATTATAATTCATTATTTTAAAAAAATTGAGTTCCAAATTTCATTCCTTTTCCCTTCACCTCTCCTCTCTCTAATACAGTAAACAATTTGTTATAGGTTATATATGTGCACTCATGTGAAACATATTTCTATTTTAGTCATGTCATGAAAAAAGAAACAGATCAAAAGTAAAAAAAAAACATTAAGAAAGAAAGTGAAAAAGTGCTTTGATTTGTGCTCAGATAACATCAGTTCTTTCTCTGGAGGTGGTTTGCATTTTTCATGATGAATCTTTTGGAATTGTCTTAGATCATTGCATTACTAAGAATAGTCAACTCATTCATAGTTGGTCATTGTATGGTATTGCTATTACTGTGTACAGTGTTCTGGTTCTGCTCATGTGTCTTTGTATCAGTTTGTGTAAGCCTTTCCAAATTTGTCTCAAATCAGCCTCTTGCCATTTCTTATAGCATAATAGTATTCCATCACAATCATGTACCACAACTTGTCTAGCCATTCCCCAATTGATGATCATCCCTTCAATTTCTGATTTTTTCTTGCCACCACAAAAAGAGTTGCTATAAGTATTTGTAAACATATTGATCCTTTTCCCTTTGCTTTAAAAATTTTTGATAACATCATTTAAATTGAATTGGTTTTCTTTGTAGTTCTTTGTTTTCATTTAGTGTATTTAAAAACATTATTGTAAAGATGGGGTCCATAGACTTCAACAGACTGACAAAATGATACATTGGATTCATGGAACAAAAATAGTCCAGAATCTGTAGGATTCCAAAGTAAGCATCAAAAGAGCTTTCTCCCTCCCTCCCTCCCTCCCTCCCTTCCTTCCTTCCTCCCATCTCTTCTCCATTTCTCTCTCTCTGTCTCTGTCTCTCTGTCCCTCTCTCTCCCCCCCTCCCTCCCACCTTCCCTCCCTTCCTCTCTCTTTCTTTCCCACCCTCCCAACTTTGCTCAGGGGGGAAATTTAAATAGTACAAAGTAGGTACTGCTCCATATTTTACTGTGAGTTTGATATCCCTCAAAACTTTGGAGAGGAGGTTTTCTTTTCGCATTATTATATCCTTACTTGGTTAACAGCAAAGTAACTTAGAGAAATTCGATCTTGATCTTTTTGTTACATGTCATACTTTTCCAGCTATAAAAAGATGCTTTGCAAATCTCCCCAAAGTCCTGCAGGAATAGCCCCAATCTCTGTGGCCCTTATTAAATGCATAAAGGCATGTCTCCTGGCGAGAGTCTCCTAAAGTGAAAGTCATTAGAATAATAAATTAAACTTCCCTGTAGCCAGACACTTGAAAATTCAGGTGAACACCACTTTTACACCAAGTTCCATTTTTCAACTTGGTGCTTAAAAAATCCAGATTGTTGAATTGTTCCTTTCTCCAAAGTTTTACCATTATAATGAGTGCATTGAGGCACTGATGCCTATAATAAATTATAGAGCTGTATAGCAGGAACTAGTGAAGTTCTTCCCCTTTCTTGGTTTTTAACAGCTCAGGAAATGATGAAGCCTAATTAATGGAAATGGGTTTTACAATGGCTTGCAGAGAAGAGCTCATCAAGCATTTTTGAGGTTCCCTGTTGGTACCTGACCTGTGCTTCTATTAATACCGTGGCCACTTGTTTGCATATTTGAAAATTATTGTTATGCAGTGCAACTTGGAAGCATAGGTATTTAAGACCATGGCTTTAAGCTTGCCAAATGGAAAAGAAAAAAAAACACGCTTAAGGTATTTTCATGGAAAAAAGGCAGATAGAAGATTATTTCCCCAAGCCAATAACTGTCCTAAATCAATAGGTGCCTATTATAAGTAAGCTGTTAGAGGAGAGGGAGACTGACAGAGAGATTAAGAGAGACAGAGATGGAGACAGAGACAGAGAAAGAGTGAGATAGAGAGAATGCTTATTCATATATCCATTTGCATGTTGTTTCCCCGCTTGAGAGCAGGGACCATGTATTTTGCTTTTCTCTGTATCCCCAATGGTTAGCACAATGCCTGGCACATAGTAGGTGCAAAATAAGTTCTTCTTGACTGACTGCATTGATTGGATTATGGGTAGAGACTCCTCAAAAAGCAGGAATGTAACATTTTGGCAAATGTTTTAACAACAACAACAACAGACATAGCCTTTAGGAAGTACCTATATGTAGAAGATACAGGGCTAGATACTAAGGATGGAAAAATGAAAGCCAAACAATCTCTGACCTTCTGGAGCTCGCACTCTTTTAAGGGCAAAGTAGAAAACACCTACAAAATAATTTCAATAGGAAAAGATGATCAGCAATTGGGGGTGGAGAAGAGGTATTCAAATAAGAAGAAGGAACCAAGCTATGCTTTGAATGAAACTAGTGATTCTTAATGGCACAGGTGAGTAGGGGGTTTGTTCCAGACATAGGAGCAAAAAAGATAGAAGATATCGTGTATAAGAAAGTTTAGGTATAATGGAGAGAGCTTAAAGCTTGAATAGGTCAATGGGAGCCATATTGCCTGAAATTTTAAATGTTAGGCTGATAATTTTCTGTTTTGTTCTGAAGAAAATAAGTCATTTAAGATGTTGTCAGTTTTGCAAACCTGTATTGTTCTAATGCTTTCTTAAAAGTCAGTTTCAAGTCCTTTAAGCGGCAATTCATGTTTTTATAATGTTGTTCATATTATATGAAATGTTCCCCTGGGGTTAGCTGCTTTACTCTGAATCAGTTCATTCAAGTTTTTCCAGGTTTCTCTGAAACCATCCACTTTGTCATTTCTCAAAATGCAGTAGAATTTCATGACATTCATGTACATTCAAGAACTCTGATCACTGCATTGACCATCCATGATTCCTGAGAAGTGATGATGTCAAGCCACCTCCTTGATAGAGAAATGATGGCTTCAAGATGTAGAGTGAGACATATGTTTTTGGATGTGGCCAGTGTGACAATTTGTTTGGCTTTACTCTGCATATTTTATGTTTGTTTTTAATATAGGGAGAGAGATTAAATGTTTGTTAATTGAAAAAGAAAAGGAAAGAAAAAATGTCAGTTACTTGAATTGATTGTAATAATTACTGGTCACACTCCTTATTGTTTAATGTATGGTCTTTTTCTACCTCTACCTCCCTACCTCAAGTAGAGTAGGATACACAACACCAACATGACAAAAACACCACTGGGGTAAATAAAGCTATTCTTCATCACATTACCCTCTTTTCTTTATTTTGACTGAATTATGCATGTTTCTGTTTTGTTTTTCTTTTATGTTTTCTTTGAAGCAAAAACTGAGATTCTAATCTTGGGAAAAATTATAGGGCTGCAATTCAGCTGGGAGATTGGGAATGTAGAAACTGTAGTTAGACCTACCAAGAAATGAACAGGTCCATCCCCTCTTTTGGAGGTGCCAACAGGCAGCACATAAAAGCAGGAAGAATCACAGCTTCCATTGTTGGTATTTAGAAATTAGTCCTTGTGGAGTTAGAGATAGGGAGGGAGGACCTGGTCTAAGTGAGATATTGTGGCTGCAAGGGGTTAAGTACTCATTAATGTCTGCCCTCTTTTGCCTTGTGGTATGTCTTTTTTTCCTGTGAGTGCTCCCTTGATGGGGTTTATGCTCTGGGTCAAGCTGTCCTAGATCTTGGGCATGGAAAACAACAAGGGAATTTGACTGGGATGAATCTGTGTCAGTGGGTCAGCTGAACCTGTGTCTTTGACAAAATCATCTGAGCTCTCCCATTCTATTAGTTGGGGTCAAGGAACTCTGGAAGAAGTTATAAGAGTCTATTAATGTGTTATATCATTGACTTCCACTTGGCTTGTGGTATCAACACTTTGTGCCCTATATTTTTATTTTGAGATTATGCTTTTAAAAATATGTATTATGAAATTAACAGCAAACTAAATTTAGCTTATATTTTGTTAAATGTTTTATTTTAGCATTCTTTTTTTTAATTTTGAGTTCCAAATTTTCTTCTTCCCTCCAGCCAATTCCTCGCCCTTGAGAAGGCAAGCAATATAGTATCAATTATACATATGAAATCTTACAAAGCGTATTTCCCTATTAGCTATTTCACACACACAAAAACACAAGAAAAATAAAATAAAACAAAAAGTTATACTTCCATTTGCACTCAGAATTTATTACTTCTCTCTCTGGAGGTGGATAGCATTTTTTATCATGAGATCTTGGGAATTGTCACGGGTCATAGTACTCATCAGAGTCTTGGTCAGTTTTTCATCGTTAACAACATTTCTGTTACTGTGTATAATGTTCTCCTGGTTCTGGTCATTTCACTCTGTTCAGTTCATATTTATATGTAAAGAAGTTCTTGACACCTTTTCTAATTCCCCTAACTACCAATGTCCTACCTCTCTAACTACCTCATTATTAACTACTTATCTTTTTTTTTCCTGTACATTCTGTACTTTCATATGGATTGGTTGGTTTCCCCATTAAAGCATAAGCCTCTTGTGGGTGGGAATTGTTCCATTCTTTGCCTATATATTTCTAGCACCCAGTGCAGTTATTCAGAGAACTGTAATTATTTAATACTTGTTTGTTAATTGTTTCAACTTATGTAACAATTCCTTGTTTACTCTGTGTCTACTTCTGTCATCTTTATGGATTCACCCTCATATTTGTGTCTATCTTTTCATTATACTCTATATGAACTGTATATATCTAATGGCAAAGGAATTGAGAGTGAATTCATATTTAGATTAAATTGCAGATGCAGACCACTCCTTCTTCCCTTCAAAGCAATAGTTTGTGTATGTACTGATTTTTTCTACCATATTTTGCTGTATTTTGCCTTTCCATATTTCTATAGGTTTCTCTTAGTTGTCATTCCCAACTCCACTGCTGAAACCTACAACACTAGTCACATGGTCTGTTCAGCCATTATCCAACTGTTAGGCAGGTAGACTGTTTTCAGTGTTTCACAATTATAAATGCTGCTACTCTAAAGATCTCCAAATAGTTCACTTCTGTACTCCTTTTCCTTTTGGCTAACATTCTTTGGGTATGGCCTGAATAATGGCTTTGTTCAGTCAGTGGGAATGATTATGTTTCTAACTCTTGTATTTGCTTTATAATACTTTCTTCATGAAAAGAAAGAAGGGGGAGATGAAAAGAAGAGATATCACCTATAGAAATGCATTCTGATACTGGATTAAAGCAGAAATAGGATTATAAAATATAATGGAAACAATTTTCTTTCATGATTAAGATATACCCTAGTTATGTATAAGGTAAGCCCTCTTCAGGGCAGTACACATGACAGAAGGCAAAATAGCCTGCCCATTTGGTATGATGAGTTTTGGCAATCTTCGGGCCTAGAAATCTCAGCAATGAACAACCATTAGGGCCACAGGAAAAAAAAAATGGGGGTGGGGCATTAAAATACCATGCCATTAGAAATGAGATAGAAGGGGGCGGAGCCAAGATGGTGGAGTAGAAACAGCTTGTCCAAGCCACTCTTCCCCCAGACTGCCTCCAAACTATGTAAAAGGGGACTCTGAACAACTTCTGGAGCCCCAGCACCCACAGAATGACACAGAGAAGCTAACCTCCCACTGAGGACAGCCCAGCAGCCCTGCAGGAAGGACCAGCACAGCGCCAGCAGCACAGTGGCACAGTACGCGGGGAGCGGAGCACAGGTCTCCCTGAGTTGTGGTTTTAGCCCCAGGGTGGCAGGGCCAGCAGCCAGCTGGAGGGACCCCAGAACACCAGCAGCTGTGGCGATTCCAGAATTATCAACATAGACATGCCTAAGACAAAGTGAGAGGTTAGTGCCCTATGGACTTTGGGACCAGTGTATGGGGAACGCGTTGCCTTCCTCCCCTGGGGACTAGAAGCCACTGAGGAGACATGCCATTTTGTAGTTTTCAGAGGCAGCTCCAGCTCCTGGCCTGTGAACTGTAGGGAGATCCAGCGATCAGTCTTGGGGGGTAATCGCTCTTGCTTTAACCTCCCTGGATCTGGATTGTGATCTGGGGTGGAGGTCATGGGTGGGTTTCCAGCTTGCCAGAAATGGAAGTTGGCCCCCCCAACATGTTCAGGACGAAAGTTCCCATCTAGCACCAGGCCATAGTGTGGCAACAAGCCCAAAAATCAAGTAATTAAGTAGCAACATGCCAAGGCAAAGGAAACAAATTAAACAGAAAAACGCAACCTTAGACTCTTACTTTGGGGGCAAAGAGGATTGAAGCATAGAGCGAGAGGAGAGCTGTGAGGTCAGAAGTCCTGCTCCAAAAGCCCCAGGGGAAAACATGAGCGGCTTACAGGCCATAGAAGAACTTAAGAAGGACTTTAAAAATCAAATAAGAGAAGTGGAGGAAAAATTGGGAAGAGAAATGAGTAGGATGCAGGAAAAGTATGAAATGAGGGTCAACAGCCTGACTGAGGAAAACAACACCTTAACAAATAGACTAACTCAAATGGCAAAGGAGGCCCAAAAGAGCAATGAGGAGAAGAATGCCTTAAAAAGTCGAATTTGCCAGATGGAAAAAGAATCTCAAAAGTTCACTGAGGAGATTCATTCCTTCAGAGTTAGACTGGAGCAAATGGAAGCTAATGACTTTATGAGAAATCAAGATGCTGTTAAGCAGATCCAAACAAATGAAGGATTAGAAGGCAATGTGAAATATCTCATGGGAAAAACCACTGACCTGGAAAATAGATCCAGGAGAGACAATTTAAAAATTATCGGACTACACAAAAGCCATGATCAAAGAAAGAACCTAGAAATCACCCTTCAAGAAATTCTCAAGGAAAACTGTCCTGATGTTTTAGATCCAGAGGGCAAAATAGAGGTTGAAAGAATCCACAGATCACCTCCTGAAAAAGATCCCAAAAAGAAAACTCCCAGGAATATTATAGCCAGGTTCCAGAATCCCCAGATCAAGGAGAAAATACTACAAGCAGCCAGGAAGAAACAATTTCAATATTGTGGAAACCCAATCAGAATAGTACAGGACCTGGCAGCTTCTACACTGAGGGATTGAAGGGCATGGAATATATTCCAGAGGGCAAAAGAACTGGGAATGAACCCAAGGGTCACCTACCCAGCAAAACTGAGTATTTTGTTTCAGGGGAAAATATGGTCATTCAGTGGAATAGAGGACTTTCAAGCATTCTTGAGAAAAAACCAGAATTGAATAGAAAATTTGACATCCAGACACAAGAAGCAAGAGATGCCTGAGAAGGTAATCAGGGAAAAGAAATCAAAAGGAACTTACCAAAGCTGAACTATTTATATTCCTACATGGAAAAACAATAACTGTGACTGATGAAATCTTTCTCAGTATTAAAAAATTGGAAGAAGGGTGTATGGTCATATGAATACATATGTGAATGTGTGTATATATGTTTACAGTTATACATGGATAGAGGGAATAGGTTGAATTTGTTGGGAAGGGAGGATACTTAAGGGGTGAAATTATGAGGTGAGAGAGGAAAGTGGCAAGAGGAGATGGGGAGAGACAGGGTAGGGTAAACTATCTCATGTAGAAGAAGCAAGGGGAAGTGGTTGCAAGGGAGGGGAAGAATAGGAAGGCAAAAAGGCAAAACCACATTCTCATTGAATTTGGTTCTGGGAGAGAATGACATACATACTAAATGGGATATCTCAACCTGCAGCAGAATAGGGGGAAGGGGGATGAGAGGAGGGATGATGGATGGAAGGGCATCCTTGGGGGGAGGGGAGGTTGGAAGTACCCACTATAGAAGAGGGACAGGATCATGTAGGGAATGGACCAGGTGGGGGGTGGGATGAGTGGGAGGAATTATAAGCAGCCTTGTACAATATATCTACTATGGTAATGTTTTGCATAGCTAGACATGTACAACATATACTGAATTACTTATCTTCCCAGAGGGAATGGGTGATAAGAGAGGAAGGAAGTGGATCTGAAATTCGAGGTCTTAACATTAAATGTTTCAAGTATATATAAATACTATCATTAATACTCTTTTGCTTGTAATTGGGAGATAAGATGTGCAGGCATTGGGGCACAGAGATTCACCTTCCTCTAATGGAAAAGTCGAAGGGGGTATGGGAGAAGCTATGGGAGAGAGCAGATTAGAGGAAGCGATATCTTGTGGGATTGCTATTCTGGGAGGGTGGCTAGGGGAAAAACGGGGGGTGGGGAAATAATTGTAACTCAAAATCTGGTGGAAATGAATGATGTAAAACAGAAGTTAATAAAGCATTTGTTTAAAAAAAAAGAAATAAGATAGAAAGTCAAATAGTACCTGCTGATTTGATGAAGTTTTCTAATGTGACTGAATTTTTCTCCTCTCCTCTCCTCTTCCTCTCCCTTTCCCTCTCCCCTCCTCTCCCTCTCTTCTCCTCTCTCTAGAATGTCTGTGTACATCTATCTACTTATTCATTCGTTTATCTATTTCCACCTTAAATCCATGAATATGTTTTTACAGAAATTATCTGACATCAGAAGTTTCTTTTTTATTTTACATCCTTAGGGACATTTTCTCATTACCAATTACCTTTTCAGTATTCCTGTATTTCTCCATTGGTATTAGTTAGCTGCATTGTTTCATACTTCAGAGTCGAATATAAATCCTTGAGGGCAGGGACCCTCTCATTTTCTTTCTTAGATCCTCAGCCCCTAGTGTAATGATTTGCTAGCACAGAGTGGAAGCATAACAAATGTTTCTCAAAATTATTCTAGTTGCCATTCGCCCATGCAGCCACATTTTCACCAAGCACTGACATTCCCGATTTAGTCTCTGTCTTTTACTACCTATGTGACCAGAGGTAATTCATTTCACCACTAGAGAAGCTCAGTTTCCTCACCTGTAAAGTGAAAGTGTTAGGAGAGGGTCTAAGGCACCTTCTAGCTTGAAATCCCTGAATGATTGAAAATGAATTTATGAAATTTTTACTATGAACCAAGCATAAGTGATCCAAATAGAAAAGCAAGGGAGCCCCTATTCTCCAGAAACTCAATTTCTAACAGGGAGAGACAATATACATATGGAGATCTATACAAAAGGCTCATAGAACAGTAGGTCCCATGGATTTTAGAGGACAGCACTAAGGCAGATGGCATGACTGTATGTTGGGTTTTTTTAAACATATGTAGACACAGTTGTGATTAATATAAAAATGTCCCTAAAAGCCTTTCTGAATTCATAGTAAATTTTCATCATAAATTTTTCTCAATCAATGGACACTCAGTGCAATTACTCGCATGTGAACAATCTGATGAGTTTTTTTTATGTGAAAAAAGTGTGTGCCATGGTTGAAAAGGTGGCAACCACTAGTGTATTGCATTGTAATTGATGTTATCCGGGGTACTTTAAAATTTTTCCATAGTCCTTAAAAACAAAAGAATTTAAATTGCATGTCTCACATAGCTTAGCATTTGGCTTTTATGATGTGTTCAGACTGAAATCTTAATTGTTGGTTAACTGGGAGATAAATGTGGTTCCTCCTCTCATGTGACGACCAGATGGAGAGTGGCCAATAAATCATTCCAGGGAGAATAATTAAAAGCTTCATTCAGACATATTAGTAAATCACCAGGAGAGGCTGGAACCTTGCTTCTGGATGTGTTGTAATTTATACTATTAATGTGGATTGTTTTGGTTTTCTAAAAATAATAAATGACCCACCCACTCACACTTGGCCAGAGGCATACAAGAAGTAATCCATAGGATATGGATTTGTTCAATGGCATTTAAAGGACCTTGATTAAAATTCCATCCAGACTGGAGTGATGAGAAGGCTGTTTACTGAAGGCTGTTTGAAGTTGTAAGTTGTGATTCGTACAGAGACCAGAGGGACACACAAATTGAAACATTCTTTAACTCATATGTATGGATGTGACTGTTGGTCACAGCTGACATTTTCAAAGAAGGGCATAAAAATGTCGGAAAGTCATGCTGGCTGCTACCACTTGTGCTTATGAGGTAGTTTTTGAAGGGCTTTTGTTTACCAGATGCAAAGGACCAGGCTTGGTCTGAGAAGTGAAAGTAAGTCTGAGATTCTCATATATTCTTTCTGAAGAAGGAAAACATTAAGAATAGTATAACAAAGGAGGTTTTTTTTCTTTTTTAATAATGCTGTTGTCTACCTATCCACTTTCATCTTTGTATTGTTAACCTGAAAAAGTATTTTTAAAAATCACATGATACATAGTAGGTATATGACTAAGAGCTCAGGGAAGGTGGTTCTCATCTTTGAAATTTCAACAGGATCATCATGAAGACATTTAATTAAAATTAAGAAATTTCAGGGGCAGCTATGTTGCACAGTAAGGAGAGCACTAGCTTGGGAGTCAGGAGGAACTGAGTTCAAATCCAGCCTCAGATACTTAACCCTTACTAGTTGTGTGACCTTGGTCAAGTCACTTAACTCTCATTGCCCTGCCTTCCCCGCTCCAAAAAGACCAAAAAAAATGGAAATTTCGATAGCAATATCATTAAATATCCAGAATGAGAAAAGAAAGAATTCTATTATAGTCTGTCCTGGTAAGGACATACCTGGAATATGTTTGTTTTTCTTCATTATATTTTAGGAAAGAGAAACAGTTAAAATATATCCTGAAACAAAGAATGTTGAGAAAATACCAGAAGACTAAGAAGACTGGAGAACATACAATAAGAGAAAATTGACTGAAGGAATGGAGATTTTTTTATTGTGGAGAAGAGGACAAGATCCCTGTCTTCAAATATTTGAGGGCTGTCATGTAGAAGAGGAACTAAATGTACTCTTCAAAGCCCCAGAGGATAGAGCTATAATTAATGGGGAAAAGGAACAAAGAAATAATTCAAGCTGGACATAAGAGAAAGCAACAGCAACAACAAATCAAATAATTACTACTACAAAAGCAATCAAACTTACTAAAGTTCTGTTCTAAAGTGGAATGGGTCATTCCTTATCCAGTTGGAGATCTATAAAGGAATTTGGAAGATCAGTCTTTAGGGATGTCATAGAGTCCATTCATACTCAGGGCTCAGCTAGACTAGATGACCTCTGAGGTCCTCTTGGAGGGCTTCAATTATGGCATTCCATGATAATGGTTTGACAAAGGCACCCACAGACAAGGGAACGACTCAGAGGAAACTGTGCCAAATGTGAACATCACAGTTTTCTTCTTGTTCTCCCCAGAACTGGATCTTTCATTTCATTAGAAAAGGGAGATACTAATGAAGTTGAAGCTCCCTTCCTCTGCCAATGCAAATCAACCATAGTGATGAAACTTAGTCTTAACAGATTACCCAGGGAACTGGGAGGAGCAGTGACTTATTTGCCCATGGTCACCCAAGTGGGATATGTTAGAGACAGAACTCTCTGATTGCCAGAATGATTCTCCATCACCCTCTTCTTTCCTTTGTGGTTCTTCTATCTTCTAGGTTTTTCTTAACCTCATCTAAATATATGTGCAAAGTGAGGCGGAAAATAGGAAGACATATATTCTTCTGATATTTCTTCAAAGATTTTTGGTATCCTTGTGTTCTGGGGAAGCTATAAAGATGTCTTTGATCAGCCAGAAATAGGAAGTGAAGTATACATATAACTTTTGCATAATTTCTAATAATTGTACAAATATTAGTCAGCGTAGGAATAACAAACAGTCAAATTAACTTGGTAAACGTTGCCAAAATATTTCCAGGAAAGATGAAACAAATTCTTATTAAAAAAATACAGTGAATTCTTCTAATTTGTTCACAGACTTTGTAAATTGGTAGTGTTTAAGGCCTCACTGTGTTATCTTCCCTGACCGAGTCCCTTTCCTTTGTAAATAATAGAATGACTTTTAAGAAATTCAAGTTGGAAGGTCTTGCTTAGGGTAGCAAAATAATCAAACAAGAAAATGCTTCTTATGGCAAGAAGACTTTATCTCCTCCAGAAAATGATTAAAGCAAACTTATACTAATATTTTAAAATAGAATGCATGTTCAGATAATATTGGAAGACAAACCAAATGCACTAGTTTTATGTGGTCAAATTATATTACCTTCTGTCTCCAAAACACAAGCTTTACTTTATTACCTCATGATCTTATCTCATAGTTTTCTATGGGAGGGATGACTTTCTTCCCCTCTTTTTATCTTTTAAATCTCTACTCATCCTTTCAAACCTAATTACAAATCCTCCTCTTCCAGGAAGTGCTCCTAATCCTTGTCTGTTGTGAACAAGCTTTTTCTTTGGATTTCTATAGGATGAAATCTTGTGTCTCTTCTGTGTTTGTGTTGTTATCAATGCATCCTATCCCATTGCTCTACTGTAAGCACCCTGAGGACAAGAATCCTGACTT
Organism: Gymnobelideus leadbeateri; assembly: GCA_011680675.1. Taxonomy (NCBI): domain Eukaryota; kingdom Metazoa; phylum Chordata; class Mammalia; order Diprotodontia; family Petauridae; genus Gymnobelideus; species Gymnobelideus leadbeateri. The sequence goes on along the minus strand of WOXC01001402.1, from coordinate 69,689 downwards.
AACTCAACTTTTTAAGCTAACACAACAGCTAATATTTAGCTGCTCACTAAAAAGGAGCTTAGCAAGTGTTTGTTTGAAATGAGAGTGATGACTATCTTTAGAAAGGCTGCTGGGTTTGGAGATGGAAGAGCTGGCTTTGTAATGTAGCTCTGTTCTTTAAAAACTTGGTCATTTTCAGTCATTTCTCCCCTCAGGCCTCAGTTTCCTAATCCATAAAATGAATAGGCTAGACCAGGTGATCCCATGCATGGTCTTGTTTTACTAAGATCATACTAATAAAGATGTTCAACATGGTAGAACTTTAATAATGTCTTTAACCTCTGTTGGGTGAGGATAAAACAGAAGGCAAATAAGTAAATAGGAGTCAAGAAACCAACCAGATACCCTCAAATCCTTCCTTTTCATGACTTGGCTATTTCAGCCCTTTGAAAAGATTATGATTCCATTTTAATTTATGTTTTGCTGCTGTCAGTGGGTTTTAAATGAGTAGTAGTTTGATAGGCTGCCCTCCCCATGGTAATTTCCAGGGTAACAAAGAAAGACAGTTAAGCAAAACCCACTAACACAAAAGCATTGCCAAGCAGTTCATAGACCATTCTGCATCTTGGGTACATACCCTCTTTCTTTTCCAAAAACAGGAGATTATGTTTCATCTTCTGACATCTGGGAACTAGATTCATAATGTCACTATATGAGTTCAGCTTCCTTTTTCTTCTTTTTTCATTTTGTGGGAAATATTTCCAGTTTATAAAATTAAGATGGTGTGTATGGTGGTGGTAGTATGTGTATATATGTGTGCATACACATATCCATACAAACACACACACATATGCCATGTATAGGTCTCTCTGTATATATGTATGTATATGGTGGTATATATATATTTGTTGGTGGAATACACTCATGTATATATGAATATAGATGTGTATATTTTATATGTAAATATATATAATATGTGTATAAATTATATATAAATATATATGTATATATTATATATAAGTATATATATATACATAATATGTATGTATACACACCTATATATTCCATGTATAATACCTATGATTGAGATATAGATAGATTGGTAGAACTATGATGGTGTGTGAGTGTGTGTGTGAGTGTGTGTGTGTGTGTGTGTGTGTGTGTGTAAGTAATGATACCCTGCATCAATTGATTAGGAAGTCTCACCCTTTGCATAGTCCTGGAGGGTACTTCCTTCCCTTCTCTGCTCTTTTAAAAAGAATAACAAAGTGACCTTTAAGATTTAAGTTATTTATTCAATTGGAGTTCATTTTAGTATATGGTGTAAGATATCTAAGCCTTTTTTTTTTTTGGTCAAGCATCTTTCCAGCTTTCCCAGCATTCCATGTTGATCAGTGTTTTTCCCCAGCTACTTTAGAAGCTTGCATTGATCAAACACTATTCTACTGAGTTTATTAAATTTGCCTCTGCATAATGCTTATCTAGTCTGTTCCACTTGTGATTTTTCATCGAAGATTCTCCTGTCAGTCCAGGTCATTTCCCTACTCCCCCACTTTAGCTGACAGTTTCATGGATTGCCTTAGCCAAAAGAATGTCTTAACTTGTGGCCATTTTTTCTAAGGATGAACTTCACCTTCAACATGGCTGGTACGCTGGGGAGGACTGTCTCTCGGCTGGCTGCTGGGCTCACCCTCTGGATTTATAGGCATATGCTTGGAATTTTGTGAAAAGTCTGGGCTAGGCAGGCTCCTTTCCTGAGGCCCACATTTAGAACAGTGATGTCATGGTTTCTTCCATTTCTTAGTCTTTAGTCTCTGTTGGCTATTTATTTGGTTTTCCCGAAAGTCGCACACCCTGACTATGCATCCTTGGTGGAGTTCTCAGCAGACAATTTGGAATTAAGCACAGTTGCTCAGAGTGGAGGCTCCTCCTGAAGCTGGGGATGGGGGTGGTTGGGTGGGGGGAAAGAACAACATGGGGTCATGCCAAAAAAATTTGTTTCCCCCTTAAAGAAATCCTGGCAGCCCCTCAGTACCAGCTGGGTGTTCTCCCTTGCCTCCTGGATGCACATATGTGATGAATAATTGAGATTTAGCAACAGCAAGTGAATGGAAATGGGACAAATTGAAATAATTAAGCAAGAGGATACAAAAGACAAACTCAGAGTTGGTCCCAGGTCCCCGTGGAGGGAAATCCTTGGGGCTGATTAAAGAAACAGGAGAGGATCATTTTCCTTATTTGCAAACTGTTATCAGTCATTGTGGCTCTTACACTTGGAGCTAGAGACAGAAGGAATGCTAAAAGAGGGTAGCAACTGAGCACAAAAGTGGCAAATGATTGAGCTGTGATGGATCTCTTTGGAAGTCTTCCTGTCTCTTAGAGGAATGCAGTTTTAAGACTCCTCTGCCTGTTTGTAAGCACCCATTGGAAGAAATGGAATCTCTCTCTCTCTTTGTGTGTGTGTGTGTGTGTTTAAAGGATAGCGTTAGTGTGGGAGGAAGGAATATATTTCCAAAGCAGTCAAAGGCCATTGAGCATTAAAGAGGCCTATGGAATGCTGGGAGGAAGAGGGTTCCATTATGCAAATCAAGTTGTGGACACAAGCTGTAGCCATAGAAGCAATTAAAAAAAAATAGAAGAAATTCACATGTGGGTGGTCAGAATCAGGGATGATTCATAAAGCGCCCAAGTGGAATAAAAGAAAAAGAAAATAATGGTGTCTATAACAACTTGGTATGGCCCAGTGCAGACACTGAGTGGACATTTCAAGATGCCTGGAGTTCAGTGAAAGGGGGCTTCCCTTCGAAGTACTTAACTTCTTGGATTGGTTAACTTTTCAATTAGATGACAGACCCCTGAATAAAAGAGTGAATTTTAGGCATTGTGCACTGCTGTTTATGTCCTTATACTGTACTGGTCCCTGGGCAGAGTTTGACTCACTCACTCTTCTTTTTCTCCATCCTCTGAATGCAATCTGCATCTTTGGAGGGATTACCAGAATCACATTTTCCTTCTAATCACTTTTGAGGGGAAATGAAAGACCTTTTGTCCCTAGTTTTTGATTCTCATATGTTCACCCTGTTCATTTACCATGATGAACATCTCAAGGTTCAACAGGAGTATGTGGAGAGCTGTAGACTGTTTCATTAAAACCAGTTTTCTGAAAGTAAATGGATGAGATCATTCAATTTAGAGAAATGAGATCATACTTTTTTAGACTTTATGGGTTACTCTAATTCAGTTCCTTTACATATATAGAAACTGAGGACCAGAGTATTTAAGTGACTTACCCAGAATCTCAGGGGCAGCTGGGTGACTTCATAGCACATAGAATTCCAGACCTGGAGTCAGGAAGACTCTTTTTCCTGGATTCAACTTTGGCCTCAAACACTTCCTAGATGTGTGACCCTGGGCAAGTCATTCCACCCTGTTTGCCTCAGTTTCCTCATCTGTAAAATGACCTGAAGAAGAAAATGCCAAACCACTCTAGTATCTTTGCCAAGAAAACCCAAAATGGGGTCACTGGGAGTTGTATATGACTGAAAACAATTGAACAACAACCACCAGAATCTAATAGGTGGTAATTAACAGAATTAGGATTAGAATGGAGTTCCTTTGACACTAAGTTCAGTGCTCTTTGTGAATACCTAATGGCCTCTCTTAGCCTTCATCTCTGTTAAACTGCATTCTTCTCAAATCTGTAGAACCTCCAGTATTGCTACTGATGCCAGTTCTGATGCCATTTGTTCAATACTGTTTTTCTTCCCCAACTTTCCACCTGAAAACCCCTTGTTTCATTCAAGGCTCAGCCCAGGTACCACCTCCTAGAGGAAGCCTTCCTTGATCCATGCAGCTGATAGACTTCCTCCCTCCAGGTATTAGTACTTTGTAAATATTTTTAATTTACTCGTCCAAATGTACATGTTGTAGCCACCCAGTAGCATGTAAACTCCTGGAGGACAGGCAGCTCCAGCTCCTTCCCCACCCCTCCCCAACCTCTTTTGTTTTGGTGCCTCCAGTCTTTTACAGAGTGTCTGGCACATAGTAGGTCCTTCATTAAATTTGTCAAGCTTGGCCACTTAATTTGTGAAACTAGCTACCAGATCCTTAGGTTTGTTTATCACAAGGGCTCATTGTAAGGACTGAACCTATTATGGGGAATGAAGGGACTTCTAAAGAATAAAAATCACTATTTCTGTGTGAGCCTTTGTTAGGGTAGCTGCAAACCAAGTGATATTGGCTGTTAGATGTAAACATAAGGACTACGTCAATGACGGGAAGACTTTCAGAATCTTACAGAACTGGGATGTGCTTTTTCCCAAGGTATTCATTAGTCTGGTGGCAGGCCTGGTTTTTGCGGCCTTGGGTAATGCTCTATTTTATGGAAAGCCTTTTAAATTATCCCCCATCATTCTTAACCATTAGGTGTAGCAGAGAATATGTTAAAAGAAAGTGTGTGAGGTAGGGGAGGAGGGAGGGCAGAAAGGACTGGAATATAGAGCTCAAAGTGAAGCCCTGTGACTCCAGGTATTCCTGGAACCCCCACTGGGCCTTCTTTCCTCTGCCCCTTTGCCTACTTTGTTCTTTAGAGTGAAATACCATTTCTATGTCTCAAGCCTCTGTCAATAGCAACCTTCTACATCATCTTGCCCTGTCTCACCCTGACCACCTTTACACACAGACATGTACACAGACACAGACTGACACACACACAAACACACACACACACACACACAGTGTCACTATAGCATGGGCAGCTGTCCAACAAGATTGTAACCTCCTTTTTATCTAAGCACAGTACCTGATAATCAGTTGGTGCTCAGTAAAGATTTGTTGAGTTAAATTCTATTTTGTCACATAATTAGGAATGACTGGGTGGGAAAAGAAAGCCATTTCCCTATTCATGTCAAGGGATTTTCACACTATATGTTCACTTAGAGAAAAATGGAATAAATTCCTAATTCTAATTTCTCTGGGAAAAGGGCAAAAGGATGAATGAGACCAAGGGATCATGAATCTTGAGGACTTCATTTATAGATGAGGAAACCGAGGCAAAGACGGTAAAATGACTTATCCAGGTCACATAGATGGTTAAGTGGCCAAGACTAGATTGGAGCTCAGAAAGATGAGTGTTCCTGACTTCAAGCCCAGCACTCTATTCAGTGGGCCACCCAGCTGCCCCTTGACTTTACGATGAAGAAACTGAGGCCCAGGGTAGTTATAGGACATGTCCAAGAGAACAGAACAGAGAAGCAAAGTGGAGGAAAATGGGAATGAGGAAAACTGCTGGGGTTTTTCTTATTCTCATACACATGAGCATGTAGACTGAATACACATTTAGTAAAATTATCACAATTTCCACTCGATACTAGATTTCTCATTTCCTGACCATAGGAATAAGTCCATTAGCTAAACTGTCGTGCAAATATGGAATACATTTTAATAACATTTCCCCCTCAAGCTTTCTTGATCACCATCATTCAGTCACCTAGGGAGAATAATGACTTCTTGTGACAAGTGGCAAGTGGGACTCTACTGTCTGGTTAAAATAACAGGAGCAGTGCATTTTATGGAACAGTCATAGAAATAAAGTAGATGTTCACTGAATTAGGTTGTTCAGTTGTGTCCAGTTCTGTGGGACCCTATTTGGGGATTCTTTGGCATAGATACTAGAATAGTTTGCCATTTCCTTCTCCAGCTCATTTTACAGTTGAGGAAATTGAGGCAAAGAGGCTTAAATGACTTGCCCAGAGTCACACACCTGGTAAGTGTCTGAGGGCAAATTTGAACTCATCTTCCTGACTCCAGGTCCAGTATTCTAACCACTGAGCTGTTACCCCCTAGCTGTTACCTAGCTGTTACCCCCACACCCAACTAAAAAGGGGAATGGGCTGTCCGCTGTACTCTGCCCTGAACCAGATTACATTTCCAATAGTGTGTTTCTCAGTTCTGGGCACTCCAGCTTTGAAGAATGCCCAAAGATGGGCCAATAGAATGCTGATTGCTTATTAAAGCACAATAAGACTCTCTGAGCCTTGGCCTGTCATACTGGTGATGGTGATAATACCAGTAATAATATAATGAGAGGAGGAAGGCAGTTAAGGGGCGCGCTGAACAGAATAAGGCGATCAGGAAGACTCAAGTTCAAATCCTGCCTCAGTGGTCCTGGGAAGTCACTTAATTTCTCTACGCCTTAGTAACCTCATCAGTCAAATGAAGGGGTTGGATTTAATGACTTTCAAGGTCCTTATGTCTGTGATCCTATGAGGGTGATCATGGCACCCACCTCACAGAACTTTACAACCTTAAATCATCATGTAAATGTTGTTAGTGCTGCCCTTGTCATGTCACCATCGCCAGCTTCATCACTGTCATCATCCTCATCAGCATCCTCATCATCAGTGCCATCTTCATCACTATGGTCCTCATCAGCGGCAGCAGCAGCACATCCAGTCCCTTGAGATACACTTTTTGAAGAGGAGATCCAAGGTTATTTGCTCACTGTTCCACCTTTAAATAAAGGGGGCACATACAAGAAATACTACCTCTTCCTCCATCTCTTTTCTATTTTCGGTGGGGGCGGGGGGAGAATAAAGTGTCTAAATGATGTGTATTTTCCAGGCTGTGATATCTGGGATTTCTAGTGGATTAAAAATTCAATACCATGTTTGTTATGTGTTCTGCAGAAAAGCTCCTGTACTTAGCATAATCTTGTGCCACATAAATTACGGAATAGTTTATAGGTCTAAGGGAGGTAACCGTCCACTGTACTCTGCCCTGAACCAGATCACATCTCCAATATTGTGTTTCTTAGTTCTGAGAACTCCAGCTTTAAAGAATGTCCAAAGGTGGGTCAATAGAATGCTAATGGTTTCTTAAAACACAATTATATTTTCATTATATACTGTCCCATAAAATTTTCGCCATTCCCCATTTTAATTAAAGGGGTAACAGCTAGGTTTCTCAGTGGTTAGAGTATTGGGCCTGGAGTCAGGAAGACTTAAGTTTAAATGTGGCCTCAGATACTTAGTTTCTGTGTGACACTGGACAAGTCACTTAACCCTCTTTGCCTCAATTTCCTCAACTATAAAATGATCTGGAGAAGGAAATGGCAAAAAGCTTGAGTATCTATGCCAAGGAATCCCCAAATGGGGTCACAGAGAGTTGGACACAATTCAGTGGACATCTACTTTGTTTCTATGACTGTTTCCACAAAACACACTGGTCTGAGAGGAACTCATCTTTTTGACACTGACCTCCTATTTCCTATCTGTGTGATCTCAGACAGTTCACAGAGCCTCTCTGAGCTGTGCTTTCCTCATCTGTAAATGAAGGGGATGCACCAGATGACTCCTCAGATCCTTTATGACTCAAAATCTATGGTCCACTGAACTTTGATTTGACTGAGCTCAGGGAGTCCAACCTTCTCATCTTGCAGAACATACAGAGGCCAGTACAAGGCTATATAAAGGTCAGTGCTTTGGGGGAACTCTCGCTTTGTAAAGTGGTCAAGTTTGGAAATATGGCTTTGGGGTACTGTGATGGGGGGTGGTATGGGCAGGGAATGAGGTGGGGGGCTGGGAGAAGGAAATCATAGCTGGAATTTTCTATCTAATGTCAGTTTTCTCAAGCAAAAGTTACAAGAGGCATTTCTTCTTCCGGCAAGAGTCCCTGGCTGACTAGCTATCTGCTTTCCTTTAGTACAGACACATCATTAAGCCATTCCCCACAGTGTGGGTTCTGAGCGCTTGAGAAGCAATGGGAAGAGGGAAATTGCACTGAAATAAAAATTGAATTTACTCTTTTTTTAAGTGTCATTTAATTGAATCCTTTTGGAGAATTTCCATACTTAGAGAAATATTGGGGTAGGGAGGATGTTGGCTGAATCAGATTAACTTTTCCTGCAGAAAAGAAAAACATAAGCTATATATAAAAAAGAAAAAAAATGAATGGGTGTCGTACCTCTTGTCCTAGGTCTAGGACCCAACCACATCTTTATTCTTTTTTCTTGGTTATGCTCACAATTTTCCCCACCGTGTTTACAATTTCTCACCTTTAGGATGACAATGACCTTTATCACATTTAAAAATAAGAAACAACAGAAGAAAGATTATCTCTTTTTTTGGAGGACAATTGGGGTTAAGCAACTTGCCCAAGGTTGCATGGATAGTAAATTGTTAAGTGTCTGAGGCTGAATTTGAACTCAGGTCCTCCTGACTTCAGGGCTGGTGCTCTATTCACTGTGTCACCTAGCAGCCCCCAGAAAGATTATCTTAAGTTAAAGAAGGGAGAATTACCACAGACAAGTCCATCTTCTGCCAAAAGGACTCATTCTGACTGGGACCCAGCTTCTGGTAGATCCTTCTTCAAAATGATGCATCATTAACCCTACGTATTCTTCCACTCACTAGCCCTAGACTTCTTAGAACAGAATGCCTTTTCCTGTCTACCATTCCTCTATATTCATTACATAAGAATGTAAGCTACTTGAAGACGGGGACAGTCTTGCTTTTTGTATATGTATACCTTGTGCTTGGCACATATTAAGCACTTAATTTGTTTTTCATTCATTAAATTCCTTCCTTCCTTCCCTCTCTCTCTTCTTGTTTTCTTTGTTTTTCTTCTTCCCTTCCCACTTCTTTTTAATCCTCCCTCCCTCCAATCATTCCTTACTTCCTGCCTTCCTTCTTGCCTGCCTGCTTTCCTTCATTCTTTTCCTTTGTTCTTCCCTCCCTTTATTTCTCCCTCCCTATCCTCTCCCTTCCTTCCTTTATCCCTTCCTCCCTTTACCTCATTGAAGCCTCATAACCACCATGTAAAATGCATAATTTTTGTATTTGATGCTATTGTGATGCCCATTTTACAGATGAGAACACTTGAAGCTCTGAAATGAAATGATTGGCCCGTGATCACACAGTTAGTAAGTGTTAGCAGCAGGATCTTGCTGACTCCATGCCAAACACTCTCTCCAGCAAGCCGGGCTGCCTCTTATTATGTAAATTGCTGACAACTCATGAAGTGTGTAAACATGAAAGATAATTGGCATGGCAGATGGGTTACAACTAGGATAAATGGAAGCAAATTCAGAGAACAATCGCCTGGCAGAGGAGCCCCAAATATCTTGATTACAGTATGATTAGAATGTATCACAAGTGCTACCTACAAATGCATCCCCCCACCAGTATTACTATTGTTGCCATGACTGGCTGTACTTTCTTCGAGATCCAGGATATGACTGGTCTAGGTCCTGCTGCATTAGTGAATATTTATGGGAATATCTTTCTGTGGCATCTTATTGAAAATTCAGCCCTGAAAGCATTGAAAGCCAAAAGAGTACCAGAAAGTCTAGTTTAAGGATCAATTCCAGGCCACAGAATAGGGGGAAGCATTATATTTTTGTTTTAATTTCATGCCCCACCTCGAATTTTATTTTAATAATATACTGGAGAGAGTGCTAGCTCTGGAGGCAAGAAACCCCACATTTAAATTGACCATTTGAAATACACTGGTGACTGTGGCTATAGCTATGTCATCTAATTCTATGAGTTAAGTCATAAAGGTGTTGCTGATATGAATCATTCTTCCAGCCCCCACTCTGCCCTTCCAGCCTCCTTCCCAGAATCCTCTGTCCACAGTCCTCTTCTCCTTGGTGACATCTTCCCTGGAGCCATTATATTACCCTTTTAGGAACAGCCCCAACCAAACTTCAACTTTCTCTTGCCTTGACTCTCCAGACCCCATGTTCTCACCTTCTCTGGCTTGCCACATTCCTTCATGCTTCCTCTTCCTTCCTATGTATTATTTCCCCCATCAGAATGTAGACTCCCTGAGGGGGAAGCAAGTTCATTTATGCTATCTCCAGCATTAGCAACAGCACTAGCACCAAAAAAAAAAAATGCTTTAAAAATACTTTATTTAAGGAAGCTTCTATACTTGGAGTTTTCAAGGCTGGAGAGTCATAGAATTTTAAAGTTGGCAAAGTTAAAAACAACAAAAATGCCTTTTGCTATACAGTCCGCAGGTGGCTATGACCTTTGCTTTAAGACTCCAATCCATTTCATTTTGGGTATAGCTATGATGGCTAGGAAGTTTTGTTTTTTAATTTACATCAAATCTAAATTTTCCTCTTTACAATTTTGTCCCTTGTTCCTAACTCTGCCCTCTAGGATGGAAGGAAGTCACAAACTCTTCTCATTCAAATCCAGTAATCTAATGAGTGGTCATCCCAGGACTTTTAACCTTCCCTAAGCATGATGAAGGTCATTCTAGAGCATTGTTTTACTGCTGCCATTTTTTGGCAACCTATTGCAAAAGAGCACAAAAGTTCACTAAAGAGGCAAGGTGGGGGGGTGTGGAGAAGAGGCTCCTTTTTTCTCCATTTAATGTATTGCAGAGTTCAGTACCCAATCCATCCTGCTACCTTTATTTCTTTGTGTAAGCAAGCCCACAATCCCACTGGCTCCTTTCACAATCAGTTATCTTCTTCTGTTTGCTGGTGAAAACTACACAACAAAGGCAGGTGGTAGCTTTGAAAGTCAATATTGTGATGTGGATGAAATGATTACTTGGTATCCTAAGGATCTGAGGGAAGGTTTTCTTTCTCAAGGCTTTGAATTCCCACTTCCAGACTTTCTTTATAGGTAGATACAGCTGGGGGAGGGGGACAGGGCAGGTTGGGTGTTTTTATCTGCCACATTGCATTCTCCTCCCTACTTTAAAAAAGGCGAGCCTTTTAAAGCTTTTTGGTAGGGACATAGTTCTTTTCTCCTTCTATAACATTAAATTTTGAATGAGCCTTCAGGTTCATTCAGGCAGCCCTATCTATTCCCTGGAAAATTCAGTCTATAGATGCTTAGCCTTTGGCAGAGGTTAGTGTCATGAACATTTGAAGCCAGTACAATCCAACAAGCATTTCTTAGGTGTCTCCTATTGAGTTTCCTGAACTTTTCAGTCACTGTACTCCCTTGGTTTTCAGTAAGCCTTCCTGGTACTCATTATTATGGAAGGAGAGAAATTCTAGAGTTTTGCTTGCATGTCCTTATAAGAAATAGAATGGAAGTATTAATTTCAGTAGGATAATATTTACCAATATTATATAATATATAGTTATTATATAGTAATAGCTTCCCATACCAACTTGGGGTATTCATGCCACATGCTGGAAAGTCTGGTCTACTATGGGCTTAGGGCAGCATATAGGACATTGTAAATGCTTACTAAATGCTTGTAAACTGACTAACTGATAGGTCCTATGCTGGGGCTAGGGAAAAGAGACAGAGGCAGAGATAGAGATAGACCATCTATCATTTGGACTATTTTAATCTCTACCTAATTAACTTTCTCTGATTCCTGTTGTTCCTCTTTTCAATTCCTCCTCTACAATGCATGTCTAGGTATATACCTGAATCACCGGCTCATAGATCTACTGTTGATAGGGACCTGATGCTATGATAGTTCACTTTATACTATTATTATAGCATAATGCCCTCATTCTTCAGGTGAGGAAATGGAGGCCCAGGGAGAGTAAAGTGCTTGTGCAAGTTCACATGGGAAGTAGAGAAACTCTTCAGACTGGCATGAAATTACTTCTGGCTGCAGTGTATCTTTTTAGACTTACTAAATACGAAATATCCCCCACTGACCTGGGTATACTCTATCTTTGGGGCAGACTCACCTACTAGCATTTTCTTGAACTTCATATTCTATATCTGATCTCCATTCCTTCTCAGAAGTTGTCCTGCATCCTTGGGATACAGTGTCTCATCCCTTCTACCTCTTACAGTCCTCAGCTCTGTCAAGACTCATTCTGGGTACCATCCCCTCTATGATTCTTTCTTTCACCTTAGCCCTACTCAGTAGTCTCCCTCCTCCACCTGCTTATCTGTGTACAAATAATCTCATCGAATAGAACATAAGCCCAAGGGCAGGGACAGCTTTCTTACTGTGTTTCTATCCCCAAGGATATCAATTTCTTTTTAAAACTAGATTTAGTTTAATTTTTGCCATTTTTATTTTGTATTTAACAAACACTAAAAAAAATTTAAGATTTCTATGTACAAAGAAAAACTGAAAAGGGATATTGTACATGGAGCTGGGAATCACTATCACAGACACCTCTGTGCATAGTAGACACATAAGTAATGCTTGCCTCATAAAAATGTACTACCTGAGCTTCTTAACTTGGGGTCCATTAACTTGGTTTGAAAAAGAAATATTTTGATGACTATTTCACTATATTTGGTTTCCTTGATAATGCTTTGTATTTTATTTTTGAATTTTAAAACATGATTCTGTAAAGGGAACCATAGATAGGCTTCAATTGATTGCCCAAGGGAGACATTAAAAGTCTAAGAACTCCAGGATTGGATGGCATCTGAATTCCTTCCAGCTCTGAAATTCTATAATTTAGATCTGAAATTAACATCTAAATCTCTTTAGTTATGTCTATGTTTATATTTGTTGTTGTTCATTCTTTTCAGTCATGTCTGACTCCATGACCCCATTTGGGGTTTTCTTGGCAAAGATACTGAAGTGTTTGTGCCATTCCCTTCCTATCTCTATCTATCTATCTATCTATCTATCTATCTATCTATCTATCTTTCTCTTTCTGTCTTTTTATCCTTCCATCTATCTTTATATCTAAATAGATATATCTAGATATGTAGTTAGATATAGATATACACACATATGCATATATACATACATATATACTATATATATAACATATGTATATGCATAGCTATCAAAATAATAATAATAATACTTTATATTTGTAGAACTTCATAGTTTTTCAAAGATCTTTTATAAATACTATTTCTCTTGATATGGACAATCACTGGCATGTATTTATCAGTTTAAGAATTCAGAACACTTTCTATACATTATCTCATGTTACCTTCAAATTTTGTGAAGTCATTAGTACTGGTGTTATCACATCTATTTATAAATGAGGAAAAGAAAGATCAGAGAAATTAAGTGACTCATACCTGGTCATATAGTGTGATCAGAGGCAATGTTCAAATTCAGTTCCTTATTGCCTCCAAGACTATTACTCTCCTCATCTCCCTGTACTTTCTCTTTGAAAATCTGGTAAAGAAAGACAGAATAGATAATTTTATCCTTTTTTCACACTTAAGGAAATTGAGCTAGAAGAAGAGGAAGGGTTCTCCCAAGGGGATGTCAAGATTTTACAGCCAGTAGTGGAGAGTGAGGATTCAAACCCAGATTTTCTGATTCAAGCCTAGCTTGCTTTAAATTACCCATTGGCTTTGGAGTATTTCTGAATGTCCTGCTTAAGATCTCCTTATCCTAGGAAAGGGTTAATTTATTCTGCTAAATGCCTAATGTACTTGGAGGGAGCTCTCATCCACGAGGGAGGAAAACCAGGGCTCGTTGTATATATAAATGGCAGTACGGGGATGTTTGCTATGTTAATGTTATACTGAGTTTTCATTTTTTATTATTTATTATTAATGAATCACAATTGTCTTTGAAGCTGCCTGAGTGTTTTATAATGAAATTGTGTGTCATTTTCAAATGCCTGGGCCCCATATGTGTCATGGGCACAAACTCAATATTTGCCTCAAGTAATTGCACATGGAGCTGAAACATTGACATGGTTAACCTGTTCAAGGTCTCCCTGTGCTTGTTGGCGCACACGCACACACACACTCTCTCTCTCTCTCTCTCTCTCTCTCTCTCTCTCTCTTTTTTACACACACACACACACACACACACACACACACACACACAGAGGCATCTCTGGGCAATTAGGCTGCATAGGAGTGAATGTTTGTGCATGTATATGTGGACCCACACTCGCATGTGTACTTCTAATACTAATTCAACCCATAATCATCAATTTCCACAGAATTCATTCTACAGAGTTTAATTTCATTATATTTTAAAGTAAATCTCTACTTCACTTTTTCTTCCTTGTCTCATGTCTTCCTCCTAACAACGTTCTGGCCAAACTCAGGTTTATTCCTCCCTCTGAAGCCTCTCCCTCCTCAGGGTTTTCTGTATCAATGTGGTCATATCTGGGGATTTGCATAGCTACTGCCATTGTGACATTAGCCTTGGTCTTGGAAGATCCCTCTGCCCCACATTTTCCCCAACTACTGTATTATGTTTTAATTAAGTATTCTAAATGCCATTGTCACCAATGAATACCCAGAGACCATTGATTTAGAGAAGGGAGGGGTATTGAGGTCATCTAGCCCAACCCCTTATTTTACAGCTGAGGAAACTGAGGCCAAGAGAGGCTAAGTAACTAGTCCAAATTCTCAAAGGTTAAGTGACAGAATCAGAATTTTAACCCAGATCTTCTGATTCTAAATCCAGCATCCTTTCCACAGTCAGGCTGGATGTTAATAACAATATGAATATTAATATTAACAGACATAGCTCAATCTATTTATTTTTAATGTTTAATAGGCATTATTTTATTGGACCCTCACAGCATCAGAATAATGTAGGTGATTTAAGATTATCATCTTTTATATATATATAAATATATATATATATAAGGATATATATATTTTATATATATATATATATATATTTTATATATAAGGATACTCTCAGAGGGTTTTGAATGAATTCTTTATGGGAAGCCAAAGGTTCCTGACTCACACTCAGCATTAGACCAGGGCTAGTTGTCCTTTAGCAAGAGTATTGAGTTTTACCTCTTTCTGGTGAACTCTTCTTCTGGATCCTTAAGGGTAGTCATGGAACTGGGAGGAGGGTAGGGTTTACAATAGAATCTAGCAGACCCTGGGATCTGTTACTGGGGTAACAGTAATCCTCCCCCTCTTTATGGCAAATTTTAATGAGCACAAGATGAGAGATAAGGCCAACAATGGAATATGCTTGTGGTTCTTTGGAAAATTTGCTATATCCATTGTTGTACCTACTGCCCCTGGTCAATATAAGGGCTACCTGGATGGAAGGCATTTTCAAACCTGTGCAGTTAAAAGTCAGGGCATTTTTATAGAAGGTCATTCCTCATTCAGTTGTGTACACTTATCTTTTTCTCTCCCTTAGGTAGGGGACTGCTGGGTATTGAACAGGGTAGGAAGGGAGTCCTGGTTGCACAAAAAGAATCTAAGTCCTTCCAGGGCACGTCTAGTTTCTCTTTTGTCTCTGAATCACCATCATTTTCTATCCTATATTTGACTGGTCAAGTCCCTCAACCTCTGCCTCAGTTCTTAAATGAGGTAATAATAATGCCTGCCTCCCAGAGATTTTGTGAGAATAAAATAATGTTTGTCATGCATTTTGCAAAAGTGAAAGTCTTACATAAATGTTAGCTATTACTGTTATTATTATTGTATTGATATTTTGAGAAAAAGACAGGAAAAGGGGGTTTGCCTAGAGCACTGAGCAGAGACAGGCTGCCTCAAGGCAAGGCCAGCAAGCCCTGGGATTTTCAGAGAGATACATAGGCCCTGGGTTTGTTTTTGTTTTGTCTTTTTTAGACTGTAATTTTGTCACATCTCATCTGGCTTTACCTTATTTTAGTTTTTAAAACTTTTCTTCTGCTTCCTTCCCTTTTCCTTTTTTGATTCCTTAGTCTCACTCCCCTCCTGATCCCTCTAAATCCATCCCCTACCCCTTTCCCTTCCACCTTCCTTTGAATTCTGGTCAAAAGTGAGCTGACTACAGGCAGGCCTTATAACCACAGGGTCTTACTCCTGGGTCAGTGGCAAAATAAATATGAGAAACCCTTCCTTGGTGACCAAGTGTTTCTACTATGGTGAGGAAGGAAGGATGTGGGATAGACCACTTTTAAATCTCATCGTGTTTGGGTATTTCCATAAACGCTAACTGCTAATGGTATTCAGAGAGCTGCTCCCCTGGGGATTCACAGTTCCTTGGGTGGTTCAGCTGGCGATGCTTGAGGCTTCACAGGAGGAAATGATGGGGAGTAGAAGGTCACTGGTGGGGGACACAAAGGGAGCTTCATCCAGGAGGTCCTTCTGGAGAGGTGGCCCAGCAGGCCCCATGTTTCCAGTGTCTCACAGCCTATGTTTGCTCATGGTTAAGTACCAGGCATCAAGAGTGGTTGGAAAAAAAAAAAGATACTGTTTCATGACAATAACCAGACCTCAAAATTCCAGAAAGTTTGAATTAGTTTCTCCATTTGCATATTCCTCTAAATCTGAGCTGGCAGAGCCTTCTTCAGAGCTCTCCCTTTGTAAAATCCCAGCCAGCATGCATTTCATGGCATGTCATGACAGTGGGGGATTAGGAGACCTGGAAATACTGTCAGGATGGGTAAATTCTAAAAGCAGTGTTAGCACTACTCCCACCCCTCCCCCATCTTCAAAATATTTCCTGCTTTAGAAATGTCAAGTGACCTGAGAAATATTTACATGACAGTGAATTAAAAAAAAAAACCCAACAACCGAGAGCTCTGTGTCCCAGTCAGGCTGTTTTTCACTGAGTGTGGACATGTAGAAGGACACTTACACAGGGGAATGTGTGATTTAGCCTATCGGAATCTGGCTTTGAAAGGGGTGGGATGGGGGTGGGGTGTTCCAGTGTTTCCTTTCAATGCCCCGCTGTACAACTGGAAAATGATCACTAAGAGGGTGTAGGGCACTCTGTAAAGTCACCTCTCAGAGGGATTTCCATTTCCCATGAGTCTTGGGTAAGTGTTCATGGCCACATGCCAGCTGGGGAAAATTACAGTCTTCTTTTGTGAAGCCACCCACCTTTCTCCTCCGAGGCTTCCCTGGGCCATGTAGTTTCTGTTGGGTTCATTTCTCTCCAATTCCTGTCCTAATTTATTGCATATATTTGTACTTATAAACAAATAAACAGACCCAAACCAAATCTGAGGGAACTGTGGTGCTGTACCTCTCTCCCACCCCTATCCCCCAGGCATTGGACAACTATGGAATTAGCCCTTCATCTAGGCTGCCTTCTGTGGGTCCTTACTGGGTTGGAAAGCCCTTGGATATGAAAGGAGCTGTTGTCAATCAAGTATGGGTTCTGCCTTGGAGAGCTGAGTTTGAGATTAATCCTGGGACCCAGGAGAATGTGGCAGAGGCACTGCTGGGCCCAGACAGGTTACGTAATGGACTGAGTAATGGATATAGTTTATTTCAAGTCCAGACTCAGGCATATGAAACCATTGATTGCCATTAAAGGATGACAATGACTTTTCAAAAGAAGGTTCTAACTTGTCAAAAGGCTGGATGGAAAGCCAGTAATAGTAAAGTTAAAATAGGAGAGCTTCAGAGTAGTGGTTAAAGAGCTGACCTCAGAGTCTATAAGTCCTGGGTTGTGACCTGCCTCAAGACACAGTGTTATTTCAGTTGTACTGGCTCAGACGAAGTTTTTGGTCTATAAGTTACAGAGCAGGCACCAGAATAGAAAGGAAGAAATCCCTGTAGCTATAAAGTCACAGGTCGGGCCTAAAACAAAATGATAATAATAGCAACAAAAAACTGAAATTTCTGTAGCACTCTAAATTTTGTAAAACACTCTAGACAGGTTATTTTCTTTGAATCTCATAGTTACCCTGTGAAGTAGGTAGTGGAAGATGGAGACTTTGGAGTTTAAGGAAAAAACCTTCCCAAGTTCCTGCAACTAATAACAGAGGCCAGATTTGACTCAGCTCTACCTGACCCTTAGTCCAGTACTCTATCCAGAGCAAAGACTGCTGGGAAGGAGTCTCCAATCTTTGTTTTCTTTGTCAGAGTAAGACTACCTAGGCCTCTTATTTCGTGAATGGCAACCTGCCCCCAGCTTTCAGTCTCTAAAAACAGATGATGAACAATCACTAAAAAAGACATCAATATCCATCTTTATTTTTGTTTTCCTCTGGGAGGTTATTATACCAAGCACCCACTTCCCGCTCCCACCAACCACTATTGACATGGGTAAGACATATGGCAGGAGTAAAAGAGGCCAAGGAAGGTAATAAGCATTGGTTTCATGAGTCAGCCCTTCACCTCCTGTTCTGAGGGTTTCTTGCTTCTATTTAAAGGCAAGAAAAGGTACATGCACTTTAGCAGCTACAGGACAGTATGAATGCTGGGTAAGAAAAAAAATACAATGTTTTTAGACACAAAGATTCTCTAAGAATTGGGAAAAATACACGGCAGGACAGTAGCCATGAAGAGCAGTGATTTGTTGTTCTTGTTGTCACTGTTGTTATATTTGTTGGTTTTCTAAAGAAATTTCATTTATGGAAATCTAGACTACCTGTCTCCTTATATCAGTCAGAAATTAGTTTAAAAAAAAACAAAACTCTGGTAACATTGGTATTAAATATATGGTCTCCAGGTAGCCTTTATAGACTGTTTCTCTGTGTTGTCATTCAGAAAAGATGGCAAAATCTTCTGTTTTGGCACGTTGGCCTTTTTTGCTTCATAATAGGTACCCATAAAAGAATTGAGACTAGTCCATTTTTCCGTGATACGAAGTGACAAATGCATGCCTCTGTTTAGAGCTGGATCTCAAGGAATATCAGAAATGATTCCCTCTGTTTATTGAAACTTGGGGAATGTTTGAATGAGATAAGCTATAGCTAGATTAGCTTGTCTTTTAATTTAAACATTGGTAACCACATTAGGGTCAGAAAGCAGTATAGATGTGGAAAATGCCATCAACAGGGACTTCTACAAGAAAATTAAGGGTACAAATCAGCATTCCTTTCATATACTGCTTTAAAAAAAACTCAATTTGAGTTTAATTTCATGTAAACTCTGATTAAACAAAAGGACCTCCCTTCTGACAACAGTGAAGTTTTGTTGGGCATGTGTACTTTCCCCCCCTTTTTTTGTTTAAACTGGCCAGTCTTTTCTCCTAAGCTTATTTCCGTGGTGACAGTGGTTAATTTTTAAAAAGAGGAATTAACTAGAATTCAAGAAAGACACCTTTGTAAAAGGTAGCAGACAGTCCAGTGTTTGAAACATCAGGTGTTCACAGCAATGCCAACACTGTAATTTAGATAACAATCCAGACAATGAGTTGGCTTGTTAATTGTCAAGGTTTGCAAGGGCAGCAATTTGTAATTGTATTCCTTTTAGTACACATAGCTGCTTTCTTTCCATGGTATGTAGAATGATATTCAAGCTTTATTTTATGATCTTCCTTTGGCTATTTTCATGGAAAATATTCTGTGTGATATGTATAGTATTCTCATCACAACATGCCTATGTTAAGGGGATATACTACTAAGGCTAAAAATTACCATTTGTGTAGACTTTTAGTCAAGTACTTGAGTTTGCATTCTGAGGACCTCCAGAGCATTTTTTCCTTTCCTTTCCTTTCTTTCCCTTTTTTTTCTGGGGGGGGGGGGCGGTTAAGCTGAGCATCCAAACAGCCAACTCTTCTGCTTTCCAGATTAATCTAACCACTGTGGGAATGATGTTCACTTTATTAACTCAGAAAACATCAGGAAAACAAATGTTCAACCTGAGCATTAACTGACGAGGTTGTGCCTGCCTTTCTGAATGGATGTGACATGTTTTTTTCTAAGTGATTATTAGCTGATTCCTAAGAAAGGTTTATTTAGAAAATGAGATCAGTGCCAATTGATGCCACTCTCCCCACCTCTGTACCTTGTAGTTGACCCTTAACATAGAAAAAGAACTTCGAAAATAGTGAGTTGCAATGGATTTTAAGTCCCTCACAGGCAGGAATGGTGCTGTCTATTTCCTTCAAAGTTTCCCACAATGCCCCAACAGATTCTATATCCACTGAGCTCATTGATGTTGTAAAATAGATAATTCAAACCCAAAGCAAGCTTTCTGCATTTTATTATTATATTAAAACATTAAAGATTTATTATTTACTGAGACTGACTCAAAACTCATTCCATTTTATCCCCCAACACTGTTCCCAAAATAACAAAATTCAACAAAAGATACCCATTAGGCTATACCTCGCAGAAGGCATTGTGCTAAACATTATAGATACAAAAATAAATATGTGATGAATCTTTTGTTATTTGAAAAGAATAGGGATATGTTTTGAATCATAAATTCATGCATGATCTGATCTTACTCAATGATTCCATAAAAATACACATTGAAAATACACAGACATGGACTGAAGATACCATTGTGATGCTCCTTAACTGTGAAGGGACTTTTGCCTCAACCTGGAAGAAAGGATCCATGGGAAGGGAAGTGCTTGTTAATGTCACCTTCTTGTTTTAATAAATGCCAAGCTATCTATTTGACATCATTAGAATCAAAGGGATACTATTCCTGTGGTAATAAATTAGACAACAGTGAATATCATTATTTTGATAACATTTTCATCTTTCCTACTTCTGTAACATTAATGAAATACAATTTCTCTAATACAATTTTGCTTTTTTGGGTTCTGCTTGTAGAAATGGGAATGAGTTTAGTTCAGTTAGTTGTAATGCTGTGGTCTTCATTTCTTACCAGTAGTGTTTTTTTTTCTTTTAAGAAATTTTTCATTTTATCTTTTTGCAAAAAAAAAAAATTATTATCTTTATTTTTAAATGTATCCCATCCTCCATCCTCTGACAAAGGAGCCATCTCTTTTAACAAAAAGGAAAAAAGAGAAGAATAACCAACACATTAGCTAAATCAGACAAATAATACAATATTGGGTTCCCATAGTTCCCCACATTTGTTAAAAATGGAGAGAGACACATTTTCCCAACCAGTGACATTTTCATTAACATATCTTCCTCACTGATTTCTGCCTTTCCTTTTGGTCCAGTCTTGTGCCTATTTACCTCCTAAATATTTAAGATGACTTAGTAAGGATAGGGTTACAACCTACTGCCCAATAAAGCTCAATTCACCTTACTATAATCATTGTGAACTTGAAATTAGAAGGGGACCCGGTGAAGAAGTTAATGCATCTCCAGCAAAAGCCAGTGTTGTTCAAGATGGCCTCTTGTGTCCTACTGTCAGAATTAACCCTATCCCTATTGAGTAAACTTAGATTTCTTCACATATACTCAACTCTATTACAAATAAAATCTGCTGAAAAATTCCATCTTGACATATCTGCTGCATGGAACGATCATGTCATTTTAAGTCACGGGGCTTGTTTTCACATCCTATCTCTGGCATCTCATTCTCTGACCTTGGGCAAGTCACAGAAATTGCTCTGTGCCTATGTTTCTATGTATGTAAAATAATAAATGTTAGCTCAGTAACCTCCCAGGCCCCTTCTAGTTCCGATCTATGAGCCTAAAGTCTTTAATTTCTGTGGAATTCCTGAGCTAGGCACCCTAAATTGTGTCCCCTCTTCTGATCTTCATGAAACCAGGGTGCCATTAAAACAAGAAGCCATTACCACTCTAAAGCACCTTAGGGCACATCTTCTCCGAGCCTCTGTAGGATGGGAATTCTCACAGAGTGGAAGGTCATATAGCTAGTTAGTGGCAGAGCCCTGGGGACCATCTTAGGCTGTAGCCTGAGGCCATGCTCTTTCTATTGGATCATCTCCTCTTTGAAGTATCCTTTCAAATAGCATCTGAAGCCAGGAGTTCTAAAAGAAGCATGTAAACACCTGTGTTTCACCAGTCAAGGTACCTTAGCCCTTTTGAAAAATGCAAAATAAGTCACTATATGAATGTCAGTGAAACAACTAGACTCTCCAGGGGAAAACCAAAGCGGGAAACCAACTCATTAAAGGCAGTAGTATTTTTTTCCCTGACAAATTTCCAATTAGTTTTGTGTCTAGGTAGAGTTTTGGTATCTAGGAATTTCCACTGGAAAACTGTTTTGTGCTAGAATCAGATAGACAACTCCAAATATGCTTCAATCAATAAACAATAAGAAGTAAAAGCACAGAATGAACATCTATCAATCACCTATTGTATGCCTGGAACTGTACTTTACATTTTAAAAGATTATCTTAAGGGGCCCAACTAGGTGGTGCAGTGAGTAGAGCACTGGCCCTGGAGTCAGGAGGACCTGAGTTCAAATTGGGTCTCAGACACTTGACACACTAGCTGTGTGACCTTGGGCAAGTCATTTAACCCCAAATTTTCTTGCCTTCCTTCCACAAAAAAAAGTGATTATCTTCAACTATGAAAACTGCCACTCCTGGTTTCCAAGTGAATTGGATACTTCATTTCTGTCTCCCAGGCTCAATACCCTACCTCCTCATTTTGCAGTCAGCAGATCCTTCTCCAGGAGAAACTGAGGGTTGCACAAATGTGTGAATGTATGTTCCTTGATAATGAATTTATCTCTAAGAGTTTATAACTTCCTGGGTTCACATTTTATAAAGTAGAAAGTAGGCTGCTTGAGGGCAAGGACTGTTTCCATTTTTGCCTTTGCATCTCTAGCACCTAGCAGAGAACCTGACATGAAGGAGAAGCTTAATAAATTGAATTAGGTCTGTTCTCTAGAGAGAAGAGTCAAAAAAACAAAATATTTTTAAAAAAAAACTTTTTATACAAATAAAATTGGATTTAAACAATTGGAGAAATATTTTGTTCATGAGCAGGCAGGGCCAATATAATAAAAATGCCAATAGTCTTGCCAAAATGAAGAGCTTGATCAGAAGTAAGGTTATTTGGGTTCATAGTTTTAAATTTTCCATATTACAGAAAGTAGCGTGAGTACAAAGGGACCCCAAAGACCAGCTAGTCCAAAAGAATTTATTATCTATGCAATATTCCCTTTGTAACCTAACAGAAAATTGTGTTTTAAGAAAACTATTGCCCCACTGGATTGTAAATTCCCTGAGAGCAGGGATACAGTTTGATCTAAACTTTTGTACCTTGCCAAATGTGTAGTTTTTGCCTAAGAAATGCTTGGTGAATTGTCTTGACATTTTATCTTTTACAGGGAAGGGGAAAGAAGTAAGAATGCATATAGTGGGTACAATTGGCACCATGTTAAGCATTTTTATAAATATTATCTCATTTGATTTTCACAATAATCATGGGAAATGGGTGCTATCATCATCTCTATTTTACAATTGAAGAAACTGAGGCAAAGAGTGGTTAAGTGATTTACCCAGGGTCACATAAGCTAGTAAGCATCTGAGATCAGATTTGATGTCATTGAGTTGTTTTTGGTCATACCTGACTCTTCATGATCCCATGTGGGGTTTTCTTGGCAAAGATATTGCTGTATTTTGCCATTTCCTAATATGACCTCAGGTCTTTCTGACTCTGCACACTGTATGGCATCCCCTACCAGTCTTTCCAGAGTGAGTATAGAGTTCTCTAGACAGTAAATAAATATTTTGTATTTGTTAGATTGGAAAGAAAAACCCTACTTTTGTTTCATCATTTCAATACTCATAACCATTTGTACTATGTATCCTGCTGGCTTTGAAGTAAAGAAACTACCTTCATTTTTAAAAGGAAGGTTATGTGAGCATTGAGTTGTGTGTGTGGTAGTATACATAATAGAGACACTTCAAGTCTTGGAGACACTTAATTGGATGAATGAGCCGTTGTTCTCACAATTGCAAGTAATTACAATTTTAGAGCTCCTGAACTGAATCTGTAAATTGGGTGCTTGGTGGCTCCTGATACATGGACAATGACTGTTTGGGGGTGGAATCCAACCTTTGGTGTCCCAGTTGTGAGAAGGAAAATTGTGCTTCAAGATCTGGAGGCTGATTTTGAGATTTTTGTGCCTCAACCTCTGTGACTTTTTGACCAGTCACTTGTAATAACAAAATGTTAAGGCACTAGTACCACTTTGCATTCGGTAAAGATAAGTCTTATTCAAATCAAATGAAACTAGACTTGAATCTTATCTGAAAAAGCATCCCAATGAATCTACATGTGAAATTTCTCATGATAATTTAAAAAAGAAAGTATTACTTTACATTTATAATATTCTAATCTTTTATAGTGTTAGGGTTTTTTGTTGGTTTGTTTGGCTTTCTCCTTAAGGAAGCAACATGACCTATAGAACAGAGAGCTAAGCTTGGGATATGAAAACCCTTCTCCAAATTCTATCTTTGATACATACTAGTTGTGTGATCAAGGCTTTTCCTCTAAAACTTACAAGACAAATCTCAATGACCATGAGGTACGGATGAGAAAATGAGATGTGTCTGTATTTAAGAAGGTTCATAGGTGTTTCCTCACACCAATAACAGGCCTGGATTCTAACCACCCCCCATTAAAAAAATAAGCATGGGTCAGCTAGGTGGAGCAGTGAATAAAGCACTGGCCCTGGAGTTAGGAGGATGTGAATTCAAATCCAGCCTCAGACACTTTACACACACACACACACACACACACACACACACACACACAAAACCTAGCCATGTGACCTTGGACAAGTCACTTAACCACAATTTGCCCTCCAAAAAGCAAAATAAATAACTAAACATTTTCCCCAAATCTAGAGTTGAAAATAAATGTTAGCTAGTAGTACTTCAAGGTTGACCAACTTCTTTTCTCAGAACCTTCCCAGTATTCCAATGTTAGAGATGAGGAGATAAGTTCAGAGAGGTTGGAAGATTTTTTTCTAGGCTCACACTTCTACTTGGTATCACAGCTGGAGGGGGAACCCAGTTTGCACATGTCTAGCCCTCATTTCCTGCTACCTTTTTCACATAAAAGGGATTGAGAAAAGAACTCACTGGAAATTATGATTGCCTCACCCTTGGGATATTGATCCCATAGTAAATTTTAGGCGTCTTCAATGAATTTTTTTTCCCAGATGTTGTTTTTGAGAAGACATTTCTGTAGCAGCATGAGCCAGGTTTGACATTCTGATGTTAAGCTGTTGCTGTTCTCTTTTATGAAGCCTTTGAATTCATTATATTGGGACTGACCCTGAGATCAAGTCGAAAAGCAATTAGTTTGAAATAACCAGAGAGCCATCAGTGGGAAAACAAAAACAAAACACAAATCGCACCACCATTGTGAAATTCTTAATGATTAGAAAGTTATAAGAAGGGAAATCTGCAATAAACACTGTGATTATAATCTTCACAACTGATCCTGAAATCATTTCCACCAGAAGGGTGTTGTAATGAAAACCCCTGAATAATTAACTAAGTGCTTCTCTGCTTATTCGTAAAGACTTGCAAAGTTCGCCATTCTCTAGTCCAAACAGTAAACATCCATTTTAAAGGCCTTTCTGGCTATAGATCTAGGTTTCTATTTGAGGAGGGCAGATAAGCAAGTTGGAGGAGAAACAGGAAAGACATTGAGTCACAGGTGGCACATGGACTAGTGTTTGGATGAAGGATGGGTTTCAAAGAGGTGGAAGTAATCAGGATGTGTATTGGAGGCATAAGAATTCACTCAAAAAAGGCAGAAATAGTGAGGAGGCTATTTGGATCAAGCCATTTAAGCTCCTGCTCCACCCCCCGTGGAAGTCCATGTTGTTTGACACTGTCTTCTTTTTTTTTAATTAAAAAATATTTTAATATATAAAATAAATAAGCAGTTTATAGCACAACCTAATAAAAACATGATTGTATATGAAACTACAGATCTACTATGTACAACTTGATGTTTCTTTCAAACATATAATAAAGTTATCATGTAATTTCTTTTTTTCTTTTTTATCAACACCGTCTTCTTCATCATTTTGCTCTATGCTGTTGAGGGACAAGGGAAAATCATACAACCTCTCTGTGACTAGAGTAACTTGTTGTTTAGTCACTTTTCAGTCATGTCTGACTCTTTGTGACCTCATTTGAGTTTTTCTTGGCAAAGAAAAATCACTGTAGTGATTTACTATTTCCTTCTCTAGTTCATTTTCCAGATGAGGAAAACTAAGGCAAACAGGGTTATGTGATTTGTTCAGGGTCACACAGCTAGTAAATGTCTAAGGTCAGATTTGAACTCAGGAAGAAGTCTTCCTGCCTCCAGGTCTGGCACTCTGTCCACTGTGCCACCTACCTAATTCCTTAGTATGTATATACCATGTCTTAGAGGTGTTGCAATCTGCATCAATGGATTGAGTTTTCCCATACTGCAAGTTCCCCGTGCTATGTTATTAGATGTAGTTATTTAATATTTCAAGTAACCAAGATTTTATCCATGTAAATAGATCCTTGTCTGACACAGTTCACAAATTCTCTAAGACTTGGATGATGGTCTTTAAGAGGTCTTGTGACCAAAAATCCAACACCCTTACCCCCTGCAGCAAACATAGGGAAGAAACTCTCCAGACTTTGCTAAGCTAGTTCTTATCCAATAGGCAAGTTGGCCATTGCCAGAATCATACACACAGTCTTTCTAATTTGTCAGTCCACCAGAGTTTGTGCTCCAGTGACATGGTGCCTTTGAGAACCCAGGGTCACCTTGAAGCCCTCAAGGGAGTCCATTTCACTGTTCCCCTGGCCTCTCACTTATAGACTTCCTTACTTCTCACTAGAAGGAAATCAATCCATAAAATATAATTTGTTAGGTTCCTACTATGTGCCAAGTACTACATAATGAGAACGGAGGAAACAAAGAAAAAAAACCAGACTCTTCCCTCAAGAAGCTTACATTCTATTTAGAGATAGGAATTAGAAAATGCCCCAGTTACTGAATATCTTTAATGAATTGAGATTAAACTGTTTTTTGAGTACATACAGAGAATCTCAGTGATATTCTTATGTTACTATTATTTCATGGGTATCTCACAATGCTATTGTTTACACCAATCAGGCTCCAGATATATACTTCTTGTGTAATCAATATGCCAATTTTTTAAAATGCATTTTACCTCCTTTCCAGGATATGCACAGTACAGAGCTGTGGAGCCTTTAGCACAATCCTCAGTGATGATTAGACTGAGCTCCAAGCTGTGTTTTCAAAAGAATGTTTTATCACCACATGGATTTAATTCAGACCACTGCTGCCGACTTAAAATCCCTTTCTTTTCAGGGTACGGCATGGACTGATTAGATTGCTGATGCAGGAGCATTGCTCGGGGATGGATAGCTGTGCCCTTGAATTTTTTATTGGAATCGTAGTAGTGAGAGTAAAGGTTTTAGGGGAAACCATTTGAGTTTCGTCAGTGATTGACTCTTTTAAGTCTCTAGTTAAGGCAAAAAAAAAACCAAACCAAACCAAAACAAAACAAACTCAATGTATCTACTTCAAAGTACAGACCAGTGGTAGGCATGGGGGTGAATAAGCCATTTCTTACTTTCCTGTATGGCCCTTCCTCCCATCAGAGCCATCTCCCTCTTGAAATTATTTTGTAAATCTTTGTAAATGCTTGGTATAACACATAACAATATACACACACGCACACACATATACATATGTACACATTTATATTTATATACAGATATGTACCTATGTCTATATATACACACATATATCCATATACACATGCATAATCTGTACATGTAATATCATTATAGTTTGGTATAATATCCTTTAATGCAAGGATTGCTTTGCTCTTTCTCTCTGGATTTCTTCTGCCTACACAGTGCCTGGCAGACACAGAGGACTTAATAAATGGTTTTTGATTTGATTCAGATCAAATTGAATATGTGGGACCAAGTAGAGAGGATATGGTAAATTATATGATTTCAATGATGTCAATTTCTTGTCAAGTTTTAGCATTTTATTCATGCAACTCAAATATAACAGTTATAAGATGTTGAAGCTTTCTCAATTGTGGGCATTGGAAATTACAAAATGCATATTGGTAAAAACAGCAAGTGCTATTTTAATCTGGACAACTAGATTCACCAATCTGCTGTTTCCCTGTTCTCCTAAATGTACCTGCATTTTTTAATAAGCTGAATAATTAGATTTTATAAAAGAGTGTGTATCTGTTTGTGATCTACACGTGCTATATTCTTATACTGAAATCTAAAGGAAGGTACTCATGCATATGTAAGTGTGCAGCAGATTGCCTGAATCTGCTGTGGAATGATCTCATGCATAAGACCATTTGCCCCTTCATCCTAGGCTCCTTGGAGCCTTTGACACCAGCCCATTTCACTCTATGACAGCCAGTATGCAAATAGGCTAAAAGCTCCATTAGTCTGTTCTAGGCTAGGGAAGCCCATCTGTCAGTGTCTAGGACACCTCCTCTCTCAGAGCCTCACGTGGGAGTCTGTCCTTGAGACACCCAGATGGATGAGGTTCCTTGAGTCTGTGCTGCAATCAGGCTCAGAGGAAATTGTCCCTCCTGCTTATTTCCTTTATTCATTTTGGGACTAGAATCCCTCCTCCCAAAGACAACCTCCACACATTTGAGAAGAAGAATATAAAAATAAATAGTAAATATTTTGGAGGAAAAATAAATATTATCTATCATTAACAGAAAGAACAGATTGGAGTATTTTTATATCTCCCCACCCCACCCCTGAAACTCAGCTCAAGTTTTCTCTTCTCCGTGAATCCATGCTTAACTCTTCCAGCTACTAGTGCTTCCCCCACCTGCCCAAAAGGAAAAAAAAAACTTTAAAAAATATATTCACCATTGTATGTGTTGTCTTCCCTGATAGGATCAGTGCTTCTTGAAAGAAAGAACTGCATCTTTTCTGTCTTTGTACCCTGGGTGCTTGGCCTTTATCACCACAGGCACTTAATAAGTGGTTCTTGTCGGATAAAGTTGCCCTCTTAAGGAAATTCTAGAAACTGAAGTATTTTTTTTTTCCTGAACTATATCCGTGGCCTAAATTTTTCAAGAGAGGATACACAATTAGTAATGAGCTGCTGCTTGTCATCTGGGACCTAGAAGTCATGGAGAAATATTGGTGTGAGATAGCTGAAACTACTTGTATTAATGGATGCAGAGTGAAATGAGCAGAACCAGGAGAATGAGTCATATAATAATAATATTGCAAAGATAATTTTTAAGGCCTTAAGAACTTCAGTCAATGCAATAACAAGAAGAATTCCAATGAACCCATGAAGAAACTTTGTATATTACTTCCCGAGAAATATGTTGTACTCAAGGTCCAAAATAAGACATATTTTTGGACATAACTGGTGTGGGATATTCTTTTTGATCCACTACAAAGATTTTCTATTTTTCTTCTTTTTCCAGTGGGGGGGGCAGTTAGTGGTGAGAGAGAATAAGCAAATGCTTATTTATGGAGGGAGGGGAAGAGAGAGAGAGAGAGAGAGAGAGAGAGAGAGAGAGAGAGAGAGAGAAAGGGTGCAACATCTTCCAAAATATTCCTGCCCTTGCAGTTCTGTTCATTGATGAATAGCTATAAAGCTATCAATCCAGAAAGTTTGATAGCTATTTATGCTTGAGAAGGGAGGGTTCTCCATTCACTTGTCCAGGCCAGGAAGGGAACCACTTGGTTATTCCTTCTGAGAGGACACATGGGCAGACTACCTCCTTTTACAAATGAGGAGGATGAGGCCCACAGACCAAAAAGTGATTTGGCCTGGGACTTAACTTACTAAACTTAGTTGTTAAATTCACATTCTGTGCCTGGCACTGTGCTAAATGGTGGGAATAAAAGATGGACAATGAAAAGTCCCTGCCTCTAGGAACTTACATTCTAATGGATATTATAACACCGACACAGGTGCCTGCCTGCAAGAGACCACACACACTCACACACACACACACACACACACACACACACTCACACACACACACACACACATCCATTTTTATTCCAGAAAGCAAAGTAATATGAATGTGTGTATACATATATAATACATATATACACAATATATACATATATACACATATACATATGCACACACATATCCCTGTGATATATACACGTGCATATACATACATATATACATGTGTGTATCTCCCAGAAATCAAACACATAGTATAGATATACATTTACATATGCATATGCATGTACATATACATATATATATATATATCACTTTGATTTTTGGTATTTCCTTCTTTAAATTGCATGGGGGAGAGGGGGAGAAAAGGGAAAGGGAAACTACATGAGGAAGAGATTTCACTGATGATAAGCTGGGGAGA
The DNA here is from genome assembly GCA_011680675.1 of Gymnobelideus leadbeateri. Classification (NCBI taxonomy): domain Eukaryota; kingdom Metazoa; phylum Chordata; class Mammalia; order Diprotodontia; family Petauridae; genus Gymnobelideus; species Gymnobelideus leadbeateri. Next base: position 39,849 of record WOXC01001402.1, on the reverse strand, counting down.
GGAAAGCACTTTTAAAGATGGTGGCTGATGGGAGAGCTTTAATGGAAAGAAGCCAAGAATTCTAAAAGTTAAAAATGAGGAGGGAGAGCTTCCTAGGCTTGGGTGCAAAACAAGTACAATAATCCATTGGGCTGAAAGGAAACACTAAGCAGAAGGGATTGTACTATAGTGGAATGAGAACCAAATTGGAAATCAGAGAATGTGGGTTCAGATCCCCACTCTGGGCTTATTGTCATGTAACCTGGGCAAGTGATTTAGCTGCTCTGCCTGTTTTCTCATCTGTAAAATGGGACGGATCTGAGGTGTCTTCTAGCGCCAGAGCTATATTCTTAAGCCTTGAAGCTTGGGCCATAGGCGAGATGTTGTAAACTTATATGTAGAACCAGAGACTTGAAGTGTTTTATTTAGCAATAACATCGCCCGTGGTGGTTGATCTCCTTGCTGTGCCGATAGTAGGACATGTGACAACATGGCTATAATTTTGTAATGGGAGAGTTTGACAGCTAAATGGTGCCGATTTTCATCAGATTGAGCCTGAGACTATAGTTACTCTGCTGTCAAGAAAACTGTCCAAAGCGTGTAATGTGGTTATTGACAGGGCTTTCAAACTACTTATTATGTCCTAATAATGTGTTAAAAAGAAAAGTCTGAGCACACTGTCTGGCAGAATGGTGAGAGGCTTGAATGCCCAGTGGTGTTCCAATGTGTGAGATAATTATAGCCGTGTCCACAGCAGACGCTCTGTTCTCCTGGGTCCCTTCCCTGCTTAGTTGGCAAAGAATTTTCAGTACCTAAGTTACCATGTGACAGAAATATCTTTCTTTCCTGACAGTGGATGGAGCATGTGTTTGTGTATGTTTTTAATCAGCACTTAAGTAGATGAATTCAGCTGTGTTCAACTCTTCATGACCCCATTTGAGGTTTTCTTAGCAAAAACACTGGAGTGATTTGCCATTTTCTTCTCTGCTCATTTTACAGATGAGGAAATTGGCATTAACAGAGTGAAGTGACTTGCCCAGGGTCATGAAGCTAGGAAGTATCTGAGGTCAGATTTGAACTCAGGTCTTCCTGATTCCAGGCCTAGCACTCTATCCACTGAGCTGCAATATGCATTCAAATATATATCTACATGCACAGGAGAAAGGTAGCATAGTTTATTTTAGGGATGACCATAGGGTTCCTTCCCCACTTAGGAAGATCCCAGTTCAAGTCCTGCCACTGACAAACACATCCTGGCTGTGTGATCCTGGAGAATCAACCATCTAACCTCAAATATCAGGAGGAAACTCTCTTAGGCTCATCACAGATGAGTTGTCAGTCTTCATCAATAGGAGAGGGTTTACATACTGGGTGTTCCCTACCCTGATGAAATCACAAATTCAAACCAAAAATATATAGCTATAGTTATAAATAAATAGAAATATCTCTCTGTCATCTATACAGTCTTTCACATACTAAACATTTTTTAAAAATCTTCCCCCAGAAATAAAGTGTTACGGAACTTTGTCTCTTGATATTGTGTTTCAAAATGAACCCTCCCTGACTTAAAAGCAAATGACTGAGGGCAGGTCTCCTGGGCATGTCTTACGGTGTTTAGCCCTGGTATCAGACGTATGAGTTCCAGGTTTATTAGGCTGTACTGAGGCACTGACACTTATGGATTATGTTGCTTCTATACAGGAATGCTCTGGGTTCCAAGCAAATGACTTCTCAGTCAATTAATCAGCCTACCAATATTTATTCAGCATCTGGCATGTGCCAGGTCCTATGCTAAGGGGTAAGGATATCCAGCCAGGGAAAAATAATTCTTGCCTCTAATAAATGTACATTCTGGTGGGGGGAGGGAATATAAATCTCACTAGATAAATATGAGAGATGTATGGTTTAAATATCAGAGCAGGGGTTCATTACCTTGAGTCCATAGGACTCTGTCTGTGGTTAAATTTCAAGGGGACCATGGATTTTTTTTTTGTTATGATTTTATTTTGGTATAATTAGCCTCCTTTGTAAACCTATGTATTTGATTTTATGCTTTTAAAAACATGATCATGAGAACAACCTCTATATTTGATGGAAATATATCAATGAACTTTTGGATTACGATTCCTTTTTAAGTGCCTAAGATTGCCTGCGGAAATGCTTTTACTGCTATCTTCTTAATCCTTCCTTTCACCTCCGCACCATAACCCACTTCCCTTATTAGAGTCCTCCTTTATTGACTTTATAAAGTAGACCTGTCTATATATACATTTCTATACACATACCCATCCTATTTTTTTTTTGTTTTTAACCTATGGGAAACCACATGTGCATTATCGGTGCTACATCAAGCTTTATAATGATGTTTTCATCTGAAACAAACTCCTTTTGTGGTCTGAGGAAAAGGATGATGGGCAGCTGAGCTGATTCCAGTTCTAGTCATCATTGGGCAAGTTCTATGTTTAAAGGGTTTATCTTGAGTGAAGTCATAACATAGTGAGCAGAAAGACAACCCAGAAAATTAATGAAATTTTCTCATAATGAAGTAAGGTGAAATGATTTCATAGACACTCAGGATACACACATTTTATGAAATATTTATTACTCTTTGTCACTCTGTCTTCTACTTGCATGCCTTTGCACATGCCTGGAGAGGACTCTCTCATCACCTCTGACATCTTAGAATCCTGAGCTTCTTTTAAATCTCAGTTTACGTGTCATCTCCTGTTGCTGTTGTTCAGTTATTTCATTTGTGACCAACTCTTTGTGACCCCATTTTGGGGTTTTCTTGGCAAGATACTGGAGTGGTTTTTATATTTCCTTCTATTTATTTTACAGATGAGGGAACTGAGGCAGTCAAGTGACTTGGCCAGGGTCACATAGCCAGTGAGAGACTAAGAATGGATTTTAACTCATGAACATGAGTCTTCCTGAGTCCAAACCCAGTGTTCTATCCACAGTGGCACTAAGTTATCCTGTCATCTCCATTATTATTGTTAAGCATTCGGAAACCTGTTAGCATTTTAGGAAATTTTAGAATTTTACCGTCAAATTACCATGTGGATCTATATTAATGTAAAAATAAAAAATATGATATTAATATCTAATTCTTTCTCTCTTTCTTTCTTTCTTTCCTTCTTTCTTTCTTTCTATCATTCATCTATCCATCAACTATCTATCCATTCATCCATCTATCTATTCATCTACCGAACCATCCATCCATCCATCTATCCATCTACTAGATATCTGTCTGTCTGTCTGTCTGTCTGTCTATCTATCCATCCATCCATCTATCCATCCATCCATCCATTGATCCATCCATCCATCCATCCATCTATCCATATGTCCATCTATTTATCTATCTTACCAGTCCTCTGGTTTCATGTGTCCTTTCTGGAGATAAACCTCTCAGTCAATGCACAAAGGCACATCCCTGAAGCTCTTATTCTCAGAAATGTAGGAGGGAGAGAACAGCTGGGTAAAATGTTTTGCCTCCAATCAGATGGCATATGTCAGAGATAGAAGTGTTTCCAGGTCTTCTTGAATTTAAAGCCAGCTCTTTGTCTAATGCCCCATACCATTTCTTTTGTCACAAATAAATGTGTTGATTCATATGTTATATCCTCTAATAATAACAATATGACAATAACAAAAATAATAGATAACATTTTTAGGTTTACAAAACTCTTTACAAATATTTTCTCATTTTATGCTCACAACAACTGCTCAATTTGAGTGCTATTGCTGTCTTCATTTCACAGATAAGGATGAGGAAACAGGTAGACAGAGGTTAAATGACTTGAGCAGGGTCACTCAAGTCTTCCAGAGTAGTAGATTGAATGTTCTCTCCATTGTGCCACCTATCGTCTGAATGTAAACACTTTAATGATGGGGATATTTGATCTGAGTAACCTCAGTGCCTACCTATCCCAGAGCTTGGGAGGTCCTTGGTCAAATGCCTGTTGGGTTGCCCTGAGTTAGATCTGTGGACAAAGTCCACCCTTCTCATTTCTTCTGTGAGATCCCATCTTCATTGATCTGAGTCTAGTTGAGTCCTTATTTTTCTGCTTTTTGACAGAACTCAATGTTTTAGTCTTTGGAGAATTTCCCTAGCTAGTATAATGACTATAAAATTATTTATTTTGCAGAAAAACCTGCTTAGAATCTGAAGCTCATATGAATAGTGCTGAAAATATTCAATTTCTTAGAAATGTGATAGTGATAAACCTGTGACCTCAACATGGGATGGGATGCACATTAGGTGTAACATATTTTTAGACAATTGTCTGGTGCACTGAGAGGTTGAATGAGCTTTTCCAGAGTCACAGAATTAGTGTGGATCAGAACCAGGACCTGAACCCAGATCTTCTATCTCCAGGATTGTCCCCCTATCTGCTGTATCATTCTGAGCTCAATGGATAATATAAGATCAATAAGGGAATAAAATCTCTGCTTTCACAAATTAGGCAAAATATTAAAAGATCAAAATGGGTTAGAGGTCATAGATCCAAGGCTTCAAGTGACCTTGGTTGTCACCTCTGTTTATGTTTTAAAGATGTGAAAATGAGGCCCACAAGGTCACCCAAGTGAAAGGTATCAGAATCAGGATTTGAAGCCCACATGAACTCCATTTGCTGCACAAGGACACTCTACATTTGGCAGACTCTTTTGCTACCAAGAGTCATTCTCTAGTGAGGAATAAAATTGGGTTTCCTAGTGTCAGATGATTTTTGTATTGGTAGCTCATCCTAAGATGTGTCTGTAAGATGAGTCTGGTGGTGCTTGTTTCTTCTTTGCTTCTTATCAAGGGAGAATATGACCAATTGTTATGGGAATGGGAATCTAAGATCTTCCCTGCCCCTAGGCCCTTTGATAGGCTTAAGTGACTTTCTTGATTTGAAAATATACTCTGCCCCCTAACAGGCTGAATGTGGTCATGTGAAGCCTTTGGCAAGAGGCTTGTTTTTCAGGAATGCCCACACCTTGATATTTTGCTATTGGGCAGTGGTTCAAGAAGGTTGTGACATTCTCTGAGCCAAGAGAACATTATACATACCCTTATGTCAGGTTTTGCTTTAGGGCTCCTTTTGAGAAGAGTTGCATGATTTGACCAGATAAGACTCTGGGCAGCTGTTGAGCCCCCCAGCTTTGAAAACCCAGATATTGGTGCTTCCCTCTGTGGTAACTGACTAGGTATGGATGTAATGGTCAGATAGCTGGAAGCCTGTCTGCTGATCTTTTTCTCTGTCTGCTTTTAACTTCTGCTTGTAACTTTTTTGTATGCTCTGAAGTTTAAGGTGCTGACCTTCTTCCCCTGAACTAGGTAAATGATATATATTTGATTGAAGCAAGATTAACCCATTTTTGAGTTGCTTTCCTTTAGAAAAGCAGATCTAGGAACCTGTATTGGCAGCCACCCTGGGTATGCAAGGGTGCTTGCTGCTATACCAATCACCAATGATGGGGAAGGAAGATGGTCTCTGGTTTTTTAATGGCAACATCTCATTGCATCACAGTAGAGGATGGAGCATATTCTGAGCTTCATGAAGATTTAAATAAACTCTGTTGTAAATATGAATTATGCAAAGGGATCCCTATCCTTTAAGACGCTATTAACCACAGGGCCCTTGTAGTACACAGTTTGTGCTAGTTTTTTGAGAGGAAAAAAGGCAAACCGTAGCAACTGGCAATTCCACAATTAAACCCTCTGTTGAGTAATAGGCACTGAAACATGTGTCTTGAAAACATTATTTTTCTTTCTTGCAGCTCCAGTTCTAGACAATTTGCAAAAGTAAATGACAATGATGTGTAGGCTACAAACTGTGTTCCTCATGAATTCTTGGTAGGAGGAGAACTCAAGGCCTTAGCCAAAACGATTGCATGGAGTAATCAGGTTCTTTGTAATCCCTTCACACATAGTAATTGTTTGACCAAGGTCACTGTCATAGCTATAGAGAACAGAAGAGTCGCTAAAGGCTTTCTGCTTCAAACTTCTAGCTTTATTGTGGAGGAAAGGAACTGCCTGGGAAGTTCGGTGACTTGACCAACATCCCACAAGTAGGAAATATTAGAGGCAGGGTATGAACCTGCATCATCTGACTCTGGAATTGGTGTGCTTTCCACTCTGTGCTTTCAGCTAGTTGTCTAGCCAGTCTTAGTGACATGAAGCACTTTTGTTTTCTCACATGCCTGTGAGCTCCTTGAAAGTAGGGACCATCTTTTGCCTCTCTTTGGATCCTCAGTGCTAGGAGGCGCTTAACGAATGCGTGTTGACCGTGGATCCTACACATGCTCTTTAATGCCAATGACTGTCAAATAGATGACAGTTAACAACTACTCTTAGTTAACTGTTTTATTACCTCTAACCTGGACTATTGTGTTGTTGTTCAGGTGTTTTTCAGTAGTTTCTGACTCTTTGTGACCCCATTTAGGGTTTCCTTTGTAAGGATACTCCAATGATTTGACATTTCCTTCTCTAACTCATTTTACAGAGGAGGAAACTGAAGCAAAGAGTGTTAAGTGACTTGCCCAGGGTCACATACCTAATATGTATCTGAGGCCAGATTTGAACTCAAGAAGATGAGTCTGCCTGACTCCAGATCTGGTCCCCATCCACTGTGCCACCTAGCTGTACTATTGTAATGGTCTCCTAATTCATCTCCCTTCCTCAAATCAGTCAGTCAGTCAGTGAACATTTATTAAGCTCTTCCCATATGCTAGGCATTATGCTAAGTACTAAGGATCTGTCCTGTACACTTAGTGATGCCAAAATAATGGCTAATATCAAAGTAATTACATTTAAGCACAATTCTGACCATGTCATTCCCCTACTTGATCAACTCCAGTGGTTTTCTATTGTATCTAGGATAAATAGACATAATCCCCTATTGAGCCTTTAAAGCCCTCCACAAGCCTGGCTCCCACTTCTCATTCAAGCCTCATTAGACAGTCCCACAGTCTGCAAACCAAGGAAACTGTATCTTCACACCATTCCTCATGCTCCACACCATCTCTCATCTCCATGCCTTTGCCTAGAGTATACCCCTTCCTTTCTTTCTTGCCCTTCCCAGAGTCTTTCTCTTGATTAGGATCAAGCCCTGTCTTCTTCATCAAACCTGTCCTGACTGATCCTCTCCCAAGTGCTGGTACCCTTCCTCCTTAATTGTCTTGTATTGAACTACTCTCTATATATTTGTATTTATTAACTTCATATGTCTACTGTGTACACTAAAAATATACTTCTCTCTCACACTAGATAAGCTTCTTGTAAGTGCTTGTCCTCACATCCCTAGCACTTTGCAATGTCCCATACACAGTAGGGGCCTGATAAATACTTGTTGATTGATTAATCATTGATTAGTCCTGTGGTTTCTTGGGGTGGTGGCCATTCACTGATGCAGATTATAACACTTTCACATTTCTCACCCTTTATGATTATGCTCTTTGGACTTTCCATGAATTCTCTATAGAATATCCATGCAATTACCTTGAATACTTTTCATTCTCTTAAGACATCTGGCCTGGAGGTGCTGAAATCAGTAGCCACTGTCCCTCCTTTCCTCCCCTAGGGGAAGGCATTAGAGTAGGCTCATTATACTGTGTACATCAGCATATTTTCCAGGCACAACTGAGAACTCTAGGTATGCCAGTCATACTCCCATTTAAGTGTCTAGCTTCAGATTCCCATTAATGATATACAAGTGATCTATATGAAGTACTGGAAACATGGTAATAAGACTAATATTCTAATAGAACCTGCCCAACTTGGCTAATAATGTCTTTTAAGGAGAAAAAATGCATTAAAAATCCCAAGTTGGAATACCAAGAGTATATATCTTTCCTGAGCCCAATAGATACATGGGCCCTGCTTGGAACTGAGGCTGACAGTGCCATTGTGGAGACCATTCTGATTACAATGAAGGGGTTACAAAGAGGAGATATAAGAGATGAGGATAGCCAAATTGTAGAGTCAATTGGATGCCAGGGTAGAGAGCTTGGTCTGTATCCTCTAGTCAATAAAAAGACACCGAGGATTTTTTAATCATTATTTTTTGAAAAAAATAAATCTAGTTGTTCATTTTGCCAGGAAGTTAGTATGGGGAAACTCTTGTTTTCCGGGAGCTAATTATGAAAATCATGTATATAATCAACTGGGGAGAGGATGGGACACTTATTTGAAGCCTATTGCAATTGTCCAAGTGTGAGGTGATGTTCTAGAATCAAACTGAAGAAAGTGGCAGTAGAGATGATGACGAAGGGACAGATGTGACAAATGTTGGCAAAGAATACTCTTGGTGATGGACTTGATCCATTGTATCCTATCCGGCCGCACTCCTTTTCACTTCTCAGTAGTGGTCTTGTGCCAGGTATATTCCCTCTCCTCTTTTCAGCTTTCTATTATTGTGTTTTGTCTTGCCCCATTGGACTAGAAGCTCCTGGAAAGCAGACTATCTTTTATGGTATTGTATCCTCTTCATTTATCACACCACCTAGGCTACAGTGGGTATTTAATATATGTTTATTGACTGATGGACCAAGGTTTTCAGATGTTTTTAGTAATCCATGTGAGTTTAGTTCTTTTATAAAACAGAGCCCTTGATGAGTTAACTGACTTACCCAATGGCACAGAAATAAGAAGTAGACTAAGAACTAAGATTTGAACTCAAGTCCTCAAATCCCATTTCTCATACTCCCCCTATACCATTTTTTTTCAGTTATCTCTAATGGTAGTTTATACCAATTCAACAAAGTAAATGCCTCTCTACCCTAATGATGGAAAATAGACCAATGCTGGACCCTCTTGGTTTGGGCTTTTCATGTTCTCATCACTCAGGCATATATTAGCTTTTCATTTATCTCAGAAAGGATCAAAAATAGGGATCCTGAATTACTCCATCTTCATTCTTTTAGCTCTATGAAAATTAATTTTCAAACCTGCCTGGTAATTTTAATTTCAGCTTTTAGTAGATGGTCCCCTTTGAAATGCAAAAGTTTGGCAACAGTGCTCCATTGTTCCTCTATCATTTTCCCTTCCCCTACCAGTAAAGGAAGGCTTCTGTTACCAAAGAGATAAAACATAATTTCAAGGTGCCAATTTTGTTGGCGGCCCAATATATGAATGTGACTTTGATTATCATGTTTTTAGGTCTTGTGACCTTTAGATTTAGGAACTCAGCCCTCAAAATGTACTTTGTTTCCTTCCAGGTACTTTTAGATGATCTCATGGTTCCAAGAGTCAGGTTTGCCATAGGTGTGATTAAAAAAAAGATTTCTCTAGTAAAGCAGTTAAACTGAGACATTAAAGACAAAAATAGTCACAAAAAACCAATACTTTAAGGAAGACTTTATCTCTGTTGTCATTTTCACTAGCCAACACAACAACAACTTAAACTTTGGTAAGTAAATTACTAGTGGTGGCATAACACCATGGAGGGCATGGATGAAAGGGAATTAGAAAGATTAAAGAAAACATGGTTCCTTCCTCCATGGAGCTACAGGAGGATATAGTCACAAATATTAGAAATGTATCAAAAAAACAAAAACAAAACTGAGTGCTTCACAAGGTTTAGAAGAAAAATCCTTATTGATCAGGATTCATGGAAGAGATAGATTTTTTTGGCTGTTTGTTGTTCATTTGTTTCAGCAGTGTCTGACTTCTGTGACCCATTTGGGTTTTTCTTGGCAAAGATACTAGAGTGGTTTGCTATTTCCTTCTCTAGTTCATTTTATACATGAGGAAACAGGGAAATGGGGTTAAGTGACTTGCCCAGGGTCATATAGCTAAGCAAATGTCTGAGATTATATTTGAACTCAGATCTTCCTGACTCTAGGCCAGGAACTCTACGAACAGCATCATCTAACTGCCCCCAAGATATTTAGCTAGACCTTAAAAGATGGCTAGGATTTGAGTGGTTGAAAATTGGGCATAGATTTTGGGGACATATATATATATATATATATGATATTCCAAGTGGAAGAAGCAATTTGAGCAAAGGCAAAGAGGCAAGATTATGGAGGTGTATGTTCCAGATGTCCAGAAGTCCAGTTTGTGTAACAAGCAGCACACTTTGATGGGTGACAGTGTGAAAGTGTACTGGAAAGGTAGGGTATTTCCCAGGTGTGACATGTTTTGTATGTCCAGACTAAGATTGGGGAGGTAATAAGGAGCCATTGATGTTTTCTGAGGAAGTTAGTGGTGAATTTGGATTAGTACAGAATAGATAATAAAATAATATCAAATGAATGAATATATTAAAAAGCATTTATTAAGAGCTGCCTGGCACTGTGTTAAGCACAGAAATAGAAATACAAAAGTTAAATCATTCCCTGTTCTTGAGATGTCCTACACCAGTGCCTAGCATATTTCTTTCTCTGCATCCAGTAATCATTTCATATGTATTTCTTGAAGTTTGTGTAAGTTAGTTTTGTGTAAGTTAGTAGTACTCTTAGTAATGGCACCAAAGAGAAAAGTTTTCTTTAAAGCCTTCTACTTTTGTAACTTTTTCCTTTTCTCTTTGATGTCTAAGCCTAGCTATTTTGTTAATCGTATCTTTTAATCACACCTGTGGGAAGCTTGTCTGTTTTCACCACATTCTAATGAGGAAGACACTACTTCTCAGGGATTGATGGCCAAGAGGAGGTTTGATCCTGTGAGCAGTAGAGGTAGTGAGTTAGAACTTACACATGAGGGGTAATTTGGAAGAGAAAGACACATAGCTGGGTGTTTAGTTAGACAGAAGGAAAAAAAAAAAAACAAAGCTCAGACTGGGGGCCAGCTTGATAGGACAGCAAAGTAAATTTGCCCACACTCCAATCAAGAGAGCTCAGCAGAGGTGACTTTCCAAGGTTATAGTAATTATACCTAGTTGTATTAGTAATTAATTAGTATACATTCATATTAACATGCTGTATTGCTCATATAATTATATGATTATGTTAGAGGTTCTTAATCTTGAGGCCCATGAGCTTTTAAAAATATATTTTTCTATAATTATATTTTAATATAGCTCATTTCCTTTATAATCCTGTGACTTGTTTTACACCTTTAAAAACATCATTTTGACAAGGGCTCCATAAGTTTTTTACAAGGTCTTAAAAGGGACCATGATACAAAAAAAAAGTTAAGAAACTTTAAGAAGTTTACCATACTTACACAGTTTTGTCATCTTACCTGGTTCTATAATCATTGCATTTATCTAATCTTTTAAGGTGTACAAAGAACTTTCATCATAATAACCCTGAAAGTAGGAGTATTGCTATTTTATAGATAAAGAAATTAGGGAAGATAGTAACTTACACAGCTAGCAAGTTTTAGAGTCAGAACTCAGAAGAGATTGTTTGATCCTTTGAAATTGATGTGGCAGAAGTAAGAAGGATTGGGTGGAAATCAATCAATTTACAATTAATTATTAAGCACCTAATATATACCAGACACATGGTTAGATGCTAGAGCAGGGGTGGGGAACCTTTGGCCTTGAGGCTACATGTAGCATTCTAGGTCCTTGGGTGCTGCCTTTTGACTGAGTCCAAGTTTTACAGAACAAATCTTTTTATTAAGGGGATTCTGTGAAGTTTAACTTCAGGCACAGGACCTAGAGGGCCACATGAGGACCTCCACTTGAGGATGTAGAGGGCCATATGTGCCTCAAGACCATAGGTTCCCCACTCCTGGTAATAGCTTAATCATTCCCTACTCAAAATTTGACTCACTTTGAATCTCTTATCTCAAAACCAGCCTCCTCGAGCTGCCAGGTGGGCATCAAATACCCATCACCATCAGCTTCCTCAGTCCTTGATGCCAATGAGTCATTCACTTTGTGTACCAGTTCTTAACTCCAGATCTTCCCTTCATTGTAATTTTCTGTTCAACTGGTCACTTTCCAATATTTATTGCATTTAACAAGTACATTTTAGGAGAAATTAAAGAGTTTGGGGCAGATGTATAAAGCTGCATTTTTATCCAGTGGAGCTTAGACCAGACATTAGGAGTTCCAAAGTCTAGGCTCAGCTCTGATTATTCTTTGGGGAATTTGTCCAAATTGCAAATAGCTTCATAAAATAAAATAAAAGGTTTACCCCATAGGGGACTCTATCAAAGAAACTTGAACTGGCAACATAATTACTAGGCTATAGTAGGGAATTCATCTAAATGTTAACTGTGCCCTCTATTCCCTCCACCCCCCCAAAGAATATCTTACAGTATTTCTTCACACATAATTTGCTAACTAGTAAGGATAAAATGTTTCTTCCATCTCTTGAAAGGTAATGTGGTGTAGGCAGGGCATAGAGGGCTGACCTTTGATGCACAGACAGAAAGACTAACAACATAGATAAATAGAGCATTAATTAAGTGCTTACACTTACTAACATAGCGCTAGTGGGAATAGAAATACAAACTAAAAGGAAGACTTTCCCTTAGGGACCTTACTTTATAGTTGGGGAAGACAACATAGAAAAGGAAGCTGGAGGAAGGGCAGGCTCAGAACTGTCTCTGAACCTGTGTACTGGGGCTCGGGGCTCAGGTGTGAAACTTTGCAGGTGGAATGTTAAAAGTGAACACGGATAGCTTGGCTTTTCCTTGAATGGAAGCCATGAGAGGGAGGAACTCACCCATGGACCCCCTCCTCAGGGTCCAAAGTATCAAAGTCTGGATTAGAGACCTTGGAAATGTTTGAGTCCTGCCTATGACCCATATGAGCTATGTATCCATGGGAAAGTTTTAGAACCTCTTAGAAAGAACCCTAGGTTAGGAGTCTATAAGATAGGAGTTCAGATCCTTCCTCAGGAATTACTTCTTGGTCAAGTCCATTCATCTGTTCTCTCCCCTGTTTCCTCTTTTGTAAAATGAGGGGTTTGGGTTGGACTTATGAGATTCCTTCCAGTTCTGATTCTGTAGTCCTGTATGTGAGCCCCAGGCAATTGTCTAAGCCTATAAATCATGAATGAATTGTGATCTGCTTCAATGAAGGGGGTTTCCATATTGGAGAGTCTTCCAGGATAATAAAATCACAGGCCTGTATAAGGGGAAAAAAATTCTGCCTCTGGAGAGAAAGATAGATGTTCAACTCTTTCTTCTTACGGAGAGTATGTTTATTTAAAATTCTAATTTATGAAATGGACACATTTGCCATGCACTGACGCTAATGCTTCTATTTTCCCCGATAATTATTTTAAAGGAAGTTTTCATTTCATGCAAATAGAAAACTTATCCAGAACACACAGGAATGATAGTATCCTGGGTTCTTGGTTTCTTTCCAAACCAGCCTATCATCTCTGGACACAGCTTCCTGAATTTCTCTGTTGTCATTTTTATTCCATTTGTAAGTAAGGCCCTGTCTTCATTTGAGCTGACAGAGTTTTGATAAGTAGTTCAGAGGGAAAAAAAAGCATACGATGTTTTTTTTTTTTATTCTTCAGCCCCTTCTGCCTTAAAGAAAGCTCCCTCAAAGTGGGTTTGGTAATTGTTCTAACTGTTTCCATGAAATGCTAAAAGGATTGGGGCTCATTCGCCCAACTGGAATAAGGGATGAAGACAAATTCTACATCTTATTTTTTTTTTGAAATTGCTAATGCATGAATCTAACTGATTTTGTCAGAGGCATTATTACTGATTGAAATGAATGACTAGGAAAGTCGGAATAAGTAAAAAGTTATGCTTCTTCAGCTGACAAAAGTCAAGCTGTGGATTCTCTGCAGCAGGAGGAATTGGATACATTTAAAACGGCAGGGAGATGTTAGTTTCCTGAATGATGCTTCTGGTCAACAGGGGCTTAGACCAAATCTTAAGCCTCAGTGGGTCTCAGGTAGTAGTGTCAGGCATAAAGCAAGAACTACTCTATGGAAAACAATCATTTTCTTCCAAAGCAGCAAGGCACAGTCCCTTCTCACATTTATCTAAAACATTAAAATTTCTGAAGGTATATAAGGCTAGTCAGGTCACTGCTCTGATTGGGTAAAACAGAATACTCAATGGACCAGTGTCCATTGGGTCAATTAACAGGAGCCTTGTTGGGTGACAATTGGTAAAGGTAATTCTTTCTTCTTTCATTTTGTTCTATCTTGAAATTCAAGTAATTCTCTTCTTTTCAGCCATATAGGGAGAAAATTTGGGTAAGTACTGTAGTTAAACAAGACATAAATTCCCAGTATTACTTGCCCCACACAATCTGGCTCCCACTCTATCCTATTCAGTCTTTGCCAAGTCATTAACCTCCCTGGGCCTGGGTGGCCTCATCTGGAAAATGAGGGGGTGAAAATACATGGTCTTGGATGTTCCTTTTAGGTCTAGGTTTAGGACATTATGTTCCTGTCTTCCAGTGTTGGTTCATACATTTGATCAAATGATTAGGTATATGCTAAGCACTTACTATATGGCAGACACTTTACAAAGATGCTGGGGATAGAAAGAGGAAAGAAAATCATTCCTTGCTAAGGAACTTCCAGTCCTAAGAAGATGAGAGCTTGGGGGAGAGCTGTGTGAAGATAGAAAACTATACCAATAACAACAGGAAGAACTAACATTCCTATGTGCTTACTATGTGCTGGACCAAGTGATGTTGCTAAGCAGTTTACAATTATTATCTCATTTGATCCTTGCAACAATCCTGGGAGGCAGATGCTGTTATTATCCTCATGTTACAGATGAGGAAACTGAGGCAGAGAGGTTGAGGGATTTGCCCGTGGTTATATAGCTTATAAGTGTCTGAGGTTGGATTTGAACTTGAGTCTTCCCAACTCCCTGGCTGAATGTTCCATCTAGTACACCATACTCACAAAACACATGAGGACTGATAACTTTGGGAATTATAACAGTACCTCCTGCTCAGGGTTCTTGTGATGATCAAATGAAAGAATATTTGTAAAGCACTTAGCATAGTCCCTGACACATAGTAGGCACTATATAAATGCTTTTTCCCTCCCCCCCATCCCTAGCTCTGGCACATTCCAGCAAAATTGGACTACTAGGCACTCGGATTCTTCTCTCACTATTGCTCCAGCCTCTCGTGAGCCCTTGCCCTAACCTCTGCATCTTAGAAGTCAAACCTTCCTGCCTCTCTTGCCCAATTAAATTGTCATTCCTAACCATTATTCCTGTCCAGCCCAAAGATGGGTTCTTTCACTCCATGATTTCACTCACTATTCATATGTGTATGAACGCTGTATTCCTGTTGTAGAATGTAAGCTCCTTGAGGGCAGGAATTGTTTTGTCTTCTTGCTTACACTAAGCCTGGTATATAGAAGCTATCTAAAAAGGATTTGTTAGGTTGTGTCATTCAACTGAAAAGAATGGAGTATTAATGGAGGGAATTCAGAGAGAACAGACTGGTTCTAATGTCACAATTTCCGCAACTGCTCTGAAATCTGCTCTATGTTGTGTGTGGGCTCTGTAGCAATGAGAACTGTAGTCTGGCCTATCCCCAAGACCAACACCTGTAAGCTCTCCCACACACTGCCATGATGACATCTCGGAAGATACCCAAGACCAACACTACAAGAGACACTCTTCCAGTGTCTTGGTCCCTTCCCCCAACACACACACACACACACACACACACACACACACACACACACACACACACACACACTGACACACTCTTCTGGCTTGGATCACATATTGATTCTATGTTAAATAATCCATTATCTTCTTGGTTCAAGCCTTCTCCCTCCCAAATAATAACACATTGCCATCCAACCCCCCTCATAGGCTAGCAGCTTCCCTCCTTCCTGGAACCTGTCAGTGTCTCTTTGGCAGCAGTGCTGCAGCCATTGGCCGCTCCTACCACTTCCCCCTCCCTGGGGTTGGGAGCTGTATCTTTGTGCCTCTCCACCTTCTGGGGTCTCAACATCCACATCTTCAGATTCACTCTAGCTGTATGCCATTAGTCATCAGCTGCTGCTAGGGGAGGTCCTCACCTGGCAGAATTCTGTGAAGTCACTGAATCTGAGCCAACACGTTCAAATATGCTGCATCCTTTCCAATTATGTGAATGTTGATTTTTTTTTTAATTTCACCATTACTATTTCTACTGATTTCCCTAGCTTGATATAACTTTTAATTAGTAAACTGTGAATTTAAATCAAGGCAGGGGCTATCTTAAACCTAATTGCCAAATAACTCCATATTCCCTATGCTGTGTGGCTTAGAAGACTATTTGGATTTGTCTTTTCAATTCATTTTCTAGTGACAAGTTTGACTACAATGAAGAATAAAATATTCCCTGTTATAATTCTTTTGTGGCTATTTGAACTAACAAAATATTTCCAATTTGTAACCAGTACCAATTTTGATGATTACTATTTGGTAGGTTAGTTTGAGATCTGGTTTGTGAACATTATATGAAATAATATTTGTAAAATATTTAGCATAGTACTTGATACATTTCGGTGCTTAATAAATGCTTATTCCATTCCCTTCCTCCCTCTCTCTCTCCCTTCCTTCCTTCCTTCCTCCCTTCCTGCCTTCCTTCCTTTTTTCCTTCCTTCCTTCCCTCCTTCCCTCTTTTCCTTCCTTCTTTACTTCCACAACAACAGTGACTCTGGAGTCCAAGGGCATCAATAGACATTTATATTTTAAATTTCTCACTTACCTTCAGTCAAGTTCCTTTTATGCTTGACCTAACAAAGCCATGACTCAGGTCCCATGCTAATTGTTTGGGTCATTTACCATTGTGTCTTTTTTTTTGTTGAGGGCTTTGACTTGTAGAGAGAGGAGAGAGGTGCAGGTTGGCTCTAGCAAGACGTACTGCCCTCCTTGGGAACTCACTTTGTGTTAGTGTTGCTTTTTAAGCATATATTGATTTGTATTTAGTGGTATGTTTATAAATGGAAAACTAAAAATAGTAACCTGATTGGGAACAAGGCATGATGGGATTTTTAACATTTTGTGAGGTCACGTGGTACATGGAGAGAGTGGGGTATTCTCAGTTAGTGGAAGATGGTTTAATTCTTGCCTTTGCCACCTACAGCCCAGGTGACCTAGAGCAAGCCTCTTCAGCTTTCTGGGCCTCAGCTTTCTCATCTGTTCAAAGGAGTCATTGGATCAGATGATTTCTGAGGTAGTTTCTAGCTCTCAAACTACAATCCTATGATCTTGAAAAGAGCCTGAAAGCTTATATAAATTAATACTAAAGTTGGTATTACATCCAGATAATAACAGTGGCTCACCTACCACACATGCACTTCTAGACATCATCATATTTGATCTTGACAATAACCTTAGGAAGTCGGGGCTATTATTATCCTCCTTTTACAATTCAGAAAACTTAGGCCCAGGGAGGCAGGTTAAGTGAGTTGCCCAAGGTCACACAGCTAGTTAGTGTGTGAGGCAGAATTCCAGCTCGGAACATCCTGACTCCCAAGTTGTTATTCGATCATTTCAGTCATGTCTGACTCTTTGTGACCCCATGTGGGGTTTTCTTAGCAAAGATACTGGAGTAGTTTGCCATTTCCTTCTCCATCTCACTTTACAGATGAGGAAACTGAGGCAAACAGGATTAATGACTTGCCCAGGGTCACAAGGTTAGTAAGCGTTTGAGGTCCTGTTTGAATTCACATCTTCCTGCCACCAGGTGAGATGCACTCTTCACTGTGGAGCCACTTGACTGCTTTGAAAGGAGAACCTTACTCTCTATACTGCATTTCTTCTCTATGCTAACCTATGGCATGAATTGTTTATTAAACGAAAAATTAAGGAAGAATTAAAATTTGGGCAGAAAGCCATATTCAAGGCATTTTTAAATAAAACAGGCTGATAGCATTTCTTGTTCATTGAATTTTCATGGCCAAGGTAGTGAAGTTAATATCAAACAATAAAATTTTAATAAGCTGTTTTTTAAAAGGAAAACTGGGCACCCCTTAATCGCTTGTTTATTAAAATGTTTCTCTTTCCAAGAGACATTAAATATTTCAGCCTAGAATAGTGAAAAGATGACTAGGTTTAGAGTCAGAGCATCTAGGTTCTTGCTCTTATGGAACTGTCTTTGGGGAAATCATTTAACCCTTTTGGCTCTTGGGTCTTTGCTAGGCAAAATAGGCAGAGGAGGAGGGGAAGGTGGAGTGGATGGCCTCTGAGGTCACTCCCAGCTCAAATTCAAACAGTTCTAGTACCTCTGCCAAGAAAACCCGAAATTGGCTCATGAAGAGTCAGACACAAGTGAAATGACAGAACCACAATAAGTCTTGACCCCTCTGGGCTACATGTCACAAAGCTGTAAACTGACCATCTCTCCCACCCCAGTTTGCTCCATTTGATCCCATCACTTCCCCCTAAAAAGAAAAGAGATGAGAGTTGTCAGGGATCCCAGAGCATTCTGGCCAGGGACTGAGCACTCAATGTCATCATTGTGTTAAGTATTTGAAGTCAAATTCTTGCCCCTGGACACCACATTTTATCCTGGTATTCAGAAGGGCAAAAAAAATCATCCAAAATAGCAATCAGAAAGTTGAATATCCCAATGCCATTTTTCACAAAGTTCTCTCAGGAACAATACTAAGCAGCCCAGAGCCTTAAGGAAGGTTGAGGAATACCAGCATTAAGCATTTAAAATCTTCTTGCAGCTGCTTTTGTTTTTACCAAACACTGACAATCACAAATGGTAAAATGCCCACCTGGTCCTTTTGTTATTGGATCAGAACATCTTCAACTTGGGTGTTAATTCATTCTTATGGTGAGTGTCTAATGGTCAAAAGCACAATAAAGACAGAAAATATATTCGGGAGAATTCTCTGAGTGAATTTCTTCTTCCATTTTTCATGACAAAATGATCCTTTGCATGGATTAATTGTCACTACATTTTTATATCCACTCTAAAGTTTTCTTTTTAAGAAAATTATTGTGTTTTATAGTCCAAGTTGCATAGATTTAGGTCTTTAAAACAAATCCAGGTTCTGTTCCCATTTAATTTGGGAACATCAATAAAATCTGAATGAATTGGCTAATGAAGTAATAACACTAATTTATGTCATGGAATATAGGTTACTGTTTATGAATTTGCTGAATTGCTTGAGTGCCTTGCCTTGCTATGAGATAGCTGTCTCCTTCCCCTGCCCTTTTCCAGTTCCCAGATAAATAAGATTAGCAGAATAACATGTCACTGAGATCTCCTGTCGTGAGATAAATTGGTGGAATGAAGATGAGATATTATTGAGAATAAATGGTCGGCAAAGACAAGAAGTTTGTCTTCCAAAGTGTGAGACATCTTTTTTTTAATCCCATAAGATTCTTTTTATCTCAGTCCATGTTTTCCCTTTGTATTTAGTGATTTTGAAATGTGGATAAAGTTGAAAAATGGTCCCAGAGAGCACAGATGAAAAAGAAGTCATAGGGCATTCCCTGTGACTGCTTGGTCACCTCATCTGCAAAGACCATAATGGAATCAGTCCCTGAACATTGATTGTCTACTCTGTTCTTTGATTCCATAGGTGATTATGCCAAGATAAGATTCCTGCCCTCAAAAAGTTTGCAGCCTAAGTACTAGATCCTATGAGAGACTGGTGATCTCTCTGATAGGGGTAGTCCCTTCATCAGCACAGATTTCCAAGCCTTCAAATTGTTTTCTTGTTCTGTATGTGTTTTGTTTATCCTTTCCTATAACAGTCCATTAAGGCCCTATACAGGACAATATAAGCCTTCCTCTGGGCCATTTAATATTGTTTACATCTTCTCTGATAGGAGAAGGGATAGAAGAAGGAGGCTCATTAAGATCCTCTTTTGTCTTTGTAACAGTGCTAACAGAGTGACTGGCTTATGGCTGGCACTTAAAAAATGCTTGTTGATCAACCAGTTGATCTTCATCTGTTACCTCACTCTTGATACATTATCAGCCCACCTCCATTTTGTCTGATGTTAGGTTTCCCAGATTTGTTCCCACTTTTGTTTTTTATAGCTGGCTATCTGACACCATCTATTGACACTCGTCATGGATTTCTCCATTGCCCTTTGGATCACTAACAATCCAGTTAGGGGAAAAAATGATGCTTAAACACATAAGCAATGAATGAAATAAATGTTAGATTGTGATATGGATGGTACATGTGGTAGTTTAGAGGAGAGGGAAATCAATGAGAACCATATAGAAATGGAACAAGAGATGGAACTGGAACTGGACCTTGAAGGATGGATAAGATTTGGATAATGGCGGAAGGGAGAGTTTGTCCCAAGAGAGGTGAGGAGAAGCGTGAAGCATTTCTGAAATAGGGGACTGGCTTAGCAATGGGAGAGATTAGTGTAGAAGGGTGACTACTGGGAATCAAGTAGAGATGGGAAAGTGGGACCTTGTTCTTCAGTGCTCTGCAAACCTGGCAAAGACTTGTATCTGTTGTGTTATTATATTATCATTTTTAATGAACTAGTATTACATTAGGTTGATTTTTTTTGCCTTTCTTTATCTCCTCAACATTTAGCACAATGGTTGGCACATAATCAGTGTTTAATAAATGCATGTGGATTGATTAACTGTTGACTTTGCATTGATTTATCCTTCTTCTTATGCCAAGTTCATAATGAACTGGGAGAAGATCTTCGAAGGATCTCAAAAAACAGTGCTGTTTGGTGTTTACTTTCTGTTATTGACAATATTTTCAGTTAGACTTGGCTGGGACATGAGGCTTTATTTTTTTAATGTGTATTAGAAACCAGGAACCTGATTGGCTACCCCCCAAAAAAATCACTTACTAAATTGAGTGTGAAAATGGTTCATTATATCTGAGCTTTCATAACTATGGAAGAAAACCCATTGTGTAGCAACTAATTTTGTTGTGATAAAGCATCACTTTACTATATCCTATTCTGATTTCCTCTTAATGGTTTCAATTTTCAAATGCTTATGCTGTGTTTGTTGTTGCCCATGGCAGAGAGGGCAAATGCTACCATAAATGTCAAGTTAGAAATAAAAGTATGTGTTGATAATATCATAGGTTGCAATTTAGGCTGGAAAACATACTTTCAGGATAAAATCCAGACCATATTTTTGCTTTTATTATTCAGTATTTGTTGAGTACCTTTAGGGAATTTGGCAACATATAAAGCCCATATTTGGGCCAAGTAAGAGAACTTAAGGAAGGAAAAACCATAGACACACACACACTCACATTCACACACACACACTCACACACCTTAAATACAAGATAATTAGAACCCGTTTTTCTTAATAACTTGTCCAAGATTCAATAGATTTCTATCAACCAACCACCTTTTAAAAGTATCTACTATGGGAAAGTCAGGAAGTCCTATGTTCAAAGACTTCCTTTGACCTCTGATACAGTCTCGTTGTGTGATCCTAGGCAAGGCAGTTGACCTCTTGAGTGTCTCAGGCAATGCTCTGAGATTATAAATTGTATAACTTATTATCTACCCTGGTAGGGTAAGTTTCCTCACTGGGTATTCACCACACTGATGAAATCCCTGGTCAGGATACTCCCTGCTCCACAGAAGGAACAATATTGAACCAGAAGTAGGAGACTTCTGTAGGGCAGAATAAACCCACAATTCCCTGGGGCCATGGATGATTCCAGGATGTTGATCCTGTGTTATGAATTTTATTATTATGGTTTCAAAATTATCTCAGTGAGTCAGCTTGAGGCAGTTCCTCTAAATCAGGGGATACTGACAAGCTCTAGATTTATTTCAGGAAGTAATTTCCTAACAGAGAGATCCCAAATGGAGCTGGACTGTCTGGGAAGGCAGTGGGTTCCTTCTCAGTGACAGTCTTCTGATACGTTATTGAAAGCATCCTTGTATGTGTCAGACTAGAAGACCAGTGGGATCTCTTCAAACTTTGAATCCTATGATTCAGTGAATTCAGATATGTCTACCATTTTAACATTCAACTTGATAGTGGATTCATTGACTAAAATTTATGAGGTGCCTACTATGCATCAGACCTGTGCTAAGACTTGGGGAACACAAAGAAAGGCAAACAGACAAACAAAAACTAGTCCCAGCTCTAATCTCCAAGGTCCATGATGTGGACAGGATCAGGGACACGAGACAAGCCAGGTGTGTGTTCAGCAAATTCCAGGGCTTATTTCTATGGCTATTATTCTAAGTTGTTTCAAGGATATTTCTCAGCTTAAAAAAGCTATAGTTAAAGATAGTATTAGAGACAGTGTTTATAAAACAGTGAGTAAAACTGCCTGCCAGACTTCATATTACTATTTATCCAGGTTCTTATTGCCTATATGGGCAATCATTGCATCGATCCTTGTTTTTCACGTGCGCTCAATGTGCCTGTAGCTGTAGTTAGGGTGTTCCATCTCTGATTTTCTGTCCATATTGAAGTTGGGATCTGAGGAAACAAGGTTAAGTGAAATTATGCTACAGCGAGATGAATCCAATAGCCTACAGCGACCTTATCCACAGAGCAATGGATTACATGTGTATCCTGTAAGTTAAATAATGTATGATTTAAGGCAGGAATGTGGTTTGTATTCACTTTTTTTATAGTAAGAAAATAGTAGGCATATCAATCCCCTGGGAGACTTTATTCAAGGCTTTACCCTTGAGTGGATTAAAAGGTACAAATACCGCTGAGCTGGAGAATGAATCAGGAAGACCAGCAGTCAAGTAGCCTGGATGTTTGATAGGCTTCTAGGCCATTCCAAAACCACCAACCCAACTGCCTCAAGTGACTGCCAAAGAGCCAGATGCTGCTAATAAAACTGACTGCATTCCACTTGGCATCTGGACCTTGTGACTCCCATCCAAAGGGAATTGTTGGAGGGAAAAATGTTTAAAATTCTCTTTGTAAAAAAAAAAGTTATGTTTTGAATCAAGGGTAGAAATATGTTTCAGGCCTAGCCTGTTGCAAATGAAACAGAGGGCAATAACATCTTGATGACAACAGGTAAAGAGAAGTCCATTTTAAGTGGGGAAGATATGCTTGGTATTGGAATGGTTAGTGGCATTTAAAGATAGCTGATGGATATAGATCAGTCACTCAATGCCATTTTCCAGTTGGGGCTTCCTGGTCAGTTGTCAAGTGGCTTAATGATGTACTTGGGCCAAGAATATGAAGTCCCTGGAGGTGGAGTCTATGACCTACACAGAGCTTAGAGAGGTCCCCATATATAAGGGCTAAGATCAATTTCAGGAAGAAGGAAGAAAGGAAGGAAGGAAGGAGGGAAGGAAGGAAGGAAGGAGGGAAGGAAGGAAGGAAGGAAGGAAGGAAGGAAGGAAGGGAGGGAGGAAGGGAGGGAGAAAGGGAGGAAGAAAAGAAGGAAGGAGGAAGGGAAGTAAGGAGGAAGAAAGAAAGGAGGAAGGAAGGAAAGAAGGAAGGAGGGAGGGAAGGAAGGAAGGAGAAAGGAAGGAAGGTAGGAAGGGAGGGAGGGAGGGAAGGCAGGAGGGAGGAAGGAAAGAAAAGAATGAATGGGAAAGAGAGAGAAAGGGAAAAAGAAAATATAAAGTTCTGATTGGAACTAGAGTTCATTCCATAGTCTTTGAATATTCCTTCTGGCTTACATCTTACTGTAAACTCTTTGAGGGCAGGGGCTATCTTTTGCCCCGTTTTTATCCCTAGAACTTAGCCCTGTGTCTAGTACAGAATAGGTGCTTATTAAATATTGATTGATTATTTGATAAGCTCCACTACTTACCAGGTTCACTAATACTCAGACCAAACTTTAGGCTCAATGCAGTTAAGTCCAGCTCTGCCACTTCCTCCCTGTGGCCTGGGCCCTACAGTTTCCTATACTCTGCTATGAGGAGGTTGGATTCAGTGACCTCTAAGGCCTCTCCCTACCTTAGGTCTACGATCTACAGCAAAGAATAGGTCATATTTATATAATGCCTTGTGATTATTATATTATTATATCCTTATAATGTTCCAATGAGGTAGGTGCCATTATCATCCCCATTTTACTGATGAGGAAACTGAGGAAAAGTAAGTCAAAAGTTCCTAGTGTGTTTGGATTTTTTTTTACTGACTGCTCAAACTGATTTAAAGTAAAAAGTTGACAATAAGCTACGCCCATATTAAAGGAAACAGCAGATCTGCCAAGGAAGATGAGCAGCCTCTGTCTGGAAGCCAGAACTGCTATGACCCATTAATTCCACAAGGTTATTTATGTTCCATTTTCGGGGAGATGCTTTCGTGTGGTCATCTTTTCATTTTGGCAGGAATGGCACAAGAAAATCTAATTTCTTATTTTTCCTTAATTAAATCATCATGGCTCTATATACTCCCAGGCATTCTGGGAATCTTCTGACGACTACTTTGTTGCCTAAAAGTTAGGGAATTTGGGAGTTGCTTGTAAGTGGAGGAGAATGTGTAAGTCATAAAAGTAGGTGGGGGTACAAAGTGATCAGTGCTACTGGAATCATTCAGGTCATTAGGACTTAACCCTTCTTTTGTTATTTGAGACCTTCAGTATCACAAAGGACTATGTGGTGGCTGTAACATGGGATCTTGGAATGAATGATGACAGACCTAGAGTCAGGATATCAGGTCCTAGTTCTGAGACTGGAAGTGTCCCTATAGCTAGTCCTGTCTTCTCTCTGGGCCCCACTTTGTTCATATATGAAATGATGTATTGGATCAGATTATTTCTTGTGTTAGGACTCTAGGAGAGTATTTAACAGTGTGTGAAATATGGTAAGCACTTATTAAATGAATGTGACTTGTTGACTAGGAAGAGACAGTATTATATGAAAAGCTAAGAAGTCCTATAAAGAAAAGGGAGTTATAGGTATGGGGAGGCCATACACGATGGACAGAAAGAAGATCTGAAAGGTTTATAAACCATAGCAATGCAATAGAGGTAAGAACAGTGGATTGGAAGAATTAAGGAATATTGTAAGTCAGGGGAAACAACGGAATTGCAAAAAGTAAAACACATAGAATCCAGACCCATGGGAAATTGTGGAGGGAAACCAAAATCTTGGAGGGAATTGAAAAGGGAAAAAAATGTACATTTTTAAAAGGGTGATAGAACATAGACAAATTCCATTTTTATAAAATCTGATCCATGATAGAGCTGATCATTTAGATTTATTTTACTGAGTTAAGATGATATATTTTCAAGGGTTTTTTAAAGAGAAAATATTGTTTTTATATATGAAAACTTTAAAAATGAACATATATGATCATTTTATAGTAGTTTTTAAAATCAAATATGTATCCCAACATATATTCATTTACATATTTGTATGTTAACATGCAGACATACATACATGTGAGTATAGGTTGTAACCTTGTAAGAACTGATGTAGGCCCTTGAGATGGTCAGTATACAGAAGAGATGTGGGGGGGGGGGAGGGCTATGAGCATCATCATGTATCCAGAGGGCTGTCAGTTAGATGGAGTAAAATTATTCTGCTTGGCCCTCCAGACCAGAGCTATGCATGTACAAATATATACACCCATTTCTTTTTCTAAGGGGAGAAAAAAATCCATGATTTTGAATAGTCATCCCAAAAAGGCACTTTGAATTGTAAAGAAATGTAAATGATAGTTGTTTTAGTAAAAATTTTTAAATCTTTTTAGGGGAAAAATAAACACCCATGAAGTCCTGAAGGCATTGGTTGCATTATGGACTCTATCTAAAGATTACAAAGACTCTGCTTTGCTGACTGATTTTATCCTGAGCCTACAGGGCAAAGGCTAATTTTATATATATATTTGTTCTTTCAGAGCTCTGTCACTGGCACCACTCACAGAATCCCAGACTCTCTGAACTAGAAGGGACCTCAAAGGCCAACACGCCATCTGGTCCAACTTGCATCATGTTAGGAGATGTACAGTATGTCGGGGCTAAATCATAGCATGGTATTATAGTAGGCATATTCATTCAATCAACATGAATTTTCTTAAGTGCCTACCATATGCCAAACACTAGGAATATAAAGTCATAATTGAGACCATCCCTGTCCTCAGGCAGTTTACATTTTCCTAGGGAAATGATAGCTATACATATGATATAGAGATAATATACCCAAAATTAAGAGGTAATTATGAGAGGAAGGGGGTTCAAGAGGACATTTGGTGTAAAGGTATATCCTTGAGCAGAGTTGCAAGGAATGTAACAGCTATCAACCAAATAAGCCAATTGGTGAGTTAGCCACTTTAACTTCTTCTTAGCTCCCTTCAAGACTCAACTCAAATCTTTCATGAGATTCTTTTAGCTGATGGTGACTTATGGCCTGAGATCACCTTCAATCTCCCCCCTATAAATCTTTCATGTGTCTAGTTGTTTCACATTATTTCCCATATTAGAATGGGATCTCCTTGAGGGCAGGGGCTGTCTATATCTTCTTTGAATCCCCAAGTCTTAGTAATGTGGTATCTCACACATTATAGTCACTTAATAAATTCTTGACTGAATAGATAATAACATTATGCTAAGCACTTTGTTAAAGCTGAGAAGGATAAGACATTGTCAAAGTCATCAAGTCATCAAAGGGCATATAGCCTCCTTGGAAACTAGAAACAAACAAATGAGAGAGAGAGAGAGAGAGAGACAGACAGAGAGAGAGAGAGAGAGAGAGAGAGAGAGAGAGAGAGAGAGAGAGAGAAGAGAGACAGAGAGCAAATGCAAAAATAGATAACCACAAATATAGGAACGAATGAGGAAACAAGGTCTCCTTGCTTGTTAAGTGAACAGATGGAAATGGATAACCGCTAGTCTCTTCACTATGAAATTCTATGATGCCATAAACCTGACTATTAAAATACCTGTTGTTGATTTTACTAGAACTTCAGAAAATGAAGATTCAGTGTGATCTTGAAAGTGAGGACAGATTATAGAAGTTCGTAGATAAGTTGGCCAAATCTACTTGGATTTGACCTTGCAGTCAATGAATAGCTAATATAGGTTATTGAACAGGACAATGCCTTAATATCAGTACTATTATCAAGGAGTTAATTTTGTAGCAGTTGTTGTTGTGTGTCCTTCCTTTTCAGAGAGGACTATGGCATCAAGGAAATGATGATATGGCTGGCAGTTGACTTTGATTTGAGCAAGGGAGGGCTGTGCAATGTCACCAGCCTCAGTATCTCCTCTGGAGTCATCTGGGTCCAGTGACCTGATGTTCATCAGGATGACTGGAGATGACCCAGGATGCAATGGGAGACCCTGGCTTTTTTTAGGCTTTTCACATACTCACTTAGAGTGAGGTAACACCCATTCAGTGAATAGGCCTTTTTAAGAAGTGAGTCAAGGGATGGCCCCTTTAATTAGAAAAAAAGAAAAAAAAAATGAAATTGGGAGGGGAAGACCCTCAGGCTTGCTGTTCCAAATAGAAACAGATACTATAAGCCAGGAGGATCCAAAATACAGCCATTAAGTGGAGCTTGGGCAGGGATCCATTGTGGTGCAATCTATGAGCTTCAGAGTGAACTGTGTTAAAGGTTTTAGGAAGGAAGGAAGGAAGAGAAAAGAAAAGAAAAGAAAGAAAAAAGAAAGGAGAGAAAGAAAGAGGGAGGAAGGAAAAAATGAAGGAAGGAATCTAGCCAGCAAACCCCAAGTTTAGTGGGCAGCTTCTGGTCATCAAAATTTACCTTCCTTTGGAGAGGAGGAGAAGGAAGAGAAGATGAGCTGAGTTATCCAACTAGCTGGGTCTCTATTCATGCAGCTCCGTCTACTGGAGTAGTATATAGTCTGGTCTGGAAGACAGCGTAACTAGATATTCATCGGGAGATCAGATAGATCAGAGGTGTCAGACTCCTGGCCCATCCACATGCCCACAACTCCTGGCTGAATCAGTTTAAGATGTAATTGGGAAAGTTTAACAAAAGGAATGAAAAT
Source organism: Gymnobelideus leadbeateri (assembly GCA_011680675.1). Classification (NCBI taxonomy): domain Eukaryota; kingdom Metazoa; phylum Chordata; class Mammalia; order Diprotodontia; family Petauridae; genus Gymnobelideus; species Gymnobelideus leadbeateri. The sequence continues at coordinate 12,132 of WOXC01001402.1, read as the reverse complement.
TCAGTGCAGCATAGATAATGCTAATGTGCAGTTTTCTAAGTCAATATGTAGCTAGCTGGTAAAGATTGATTTCTATTAGAGTATGATACCATTACACAAGGTCATTGGATCTAGAAAGTTGACTCTAAGGTACTGAGACTCTGGGCTGATGCAGCAATGGGAATAAAGATAATGTTCCAAGTAGAATTTTGATGGTGGGAAATGGTAGCACCTGGACTTGAATTCTAAGGAGTATCCAGCCATAGAGAATGAAGGAGGAGGATTATGATCCCACGATATCAGGCTTGACATGATAGAAGCTTATTGACTGGCATGGGTGGGGTTATGGCCTCAGAACCAGAAGACTCAGGCTGGAGTCCTGATGTTTGTGTGATGAGCCGGGTAAGCCACTTGGCCTCTCAGTTTCTTCAGTTGTAAAATAGGGATAATCATGCTTAAAGTTACCTGCCTCAAAGGGATGTTGTAGGAAGTGGACTTTGTTAACATTAAAGTCAATAAGGTTATAATTCCCTGCCCTGGAGGAGACATAGATACTAGATACATACAAGAGATATGCATGGTATCCCAAAAGCCTTAATGAAGCTTTAATAGCTTAATAAAACTTAAGGAACACCCTGTACAGAGGAGACAGATGGTAATCTCAGAGGAAAAGGCACTCTCAGCTGGGGGACCTAGTAAATACCTGAGGCCAGCTTTGAACTTGGCTTTCCTGCCTCCAAGTCTAGAGAACTGTGACCCTGTGACCTGGATAGAGAAAGCTGGAAGGAAAGGAGTGTTCGGAGAGATCCTGTGTTATGGTTCCACAAATCCCGAAGAGACGGAACAGCAGCCAGAGGAAGCCATCTTTTAGGCAGAGCTAACTGCAGTGGAGTGTCTGGGGCTTTGTTTCAGGGTGCTGACAACACATACAAACCTTCAGACTGAATAGAACAGAGCTTAGCATCTCATCAGTCTGAATAAAGACTTTGATCAGGTCTCAGATGGTGAGCTTGGGTGACCTCTCTCCCATCTCAGCTATACTAGAAGGGGTTTTTGCCTAATGTGTCTGTCTCTGGGTCTCTACTCTCTATCACAGGACTATGTCCTCTCCTCTTAAGAATTTTGGTGCTGTTTTCCTCCCCTGGGAACAAACTTAAGGCTCTGCTTGTAGACAGTTGGAAAACAAAATCTAGGTCATAGCTTAGGGCTTAGAACTGGTGACCCCAGGAGTTTGAGGAAGTCAGACTAAACATCACCATGCCTTATGATCTTATGTTTGTCACTGGCTCATCCCTCTCTGATCTCGATAACCAAGAGGTTCAGCCTGTTGATATCAAGGAAGCAGAGTTACCTCTAGCCAATAGCCAAACACTTTCTGCAGTCTGTGTGGGCCTGCATTTTCACCCCTGGAATTTTGGATATTTATATGTTGTTCCTGCATACAACTTTTCAATGAGACAAGTGTAGGCACTTGAGACTCATCCCTCCAAGCTCTGCCCAGTACCTAAATCAGCAAGGCAGTTATCATTAGGGAGTTTCTATTAAAACTTTACTAAGAGTGTAGAGCAGTAAAGATATTTGATTGGAGTGCAGTGGGTGGGAACATTTACAAAACTGTGTCCTTGTGTACCTGCAGGTCAGAGATTGGAAAATATATGAAGTGCTCAGCAAACCTTAAAGTATTCTTTAAGTGTTATTTAGTCAACTGCTTAATCAACCGTCAAGAAGTGTTAAGTACCCACTTTATGCCAGGGCATAGTTGGGCAGAAGTTCTTAACCTTTGTTGTGTTGCATACCCCCCTGGCAGTCTGGGGAAGCCTATAGAGCCCTTCTCAGAATCAGAGTTTTAAATAAATAAAACAAGATGCGTGTGATTACAAAGGAAACCAATTATGTTGACATAATTACCAATATGTCAATGTCTATCTAGATCTCTCTCAATCTATATATCAATATATGTATTTAGTTATATGAACCTATATCCATAGCTATATTTTACAGTTTGCTGACTCCAAGTTAAGAATCTGTTGTATAGAGAAAGAGCTATGTTGGTGCAGTGACACCTTTGAGATGGAGGGCCTGGGCTGACAATTCATTGATATAACAATCTCTCAGAAAAAGAAATTCTCTCTATGAAAGCAGGTCCAGACCTGCTTGGTATATAGAATCTGATAAGCTTTGTCTATAGCACTGAGGGGCTGTGACTTGAACAGGGTCCCACAGCAATATGCATCACAGTGAGATCTGACCCCTGTTCTTCTTGCTCCAGGGTCACTTTTCTTTTCATGATGCTACACTGCCTGGATGCTTTTTGTTTCCCTTCAACTGAATTCAGCAAACAATTATGAAATTCCGAGTTTGCACCACAACTGTGCTGGGGTTCAGGAATATAAAGACAAAAGCCTTTAAACAATTCACATTCTATTGAAGGGAATACATGGTATTTACATAGTCCTACCTGAATACTTGTTAAGTAGGAGAGATCACTAACCACTGGAAGCTGGAGAGGATTATGTGGCAGAGGACACCTCAGCTGGCCTTGGAAGGAATATTTAGTAATATGTAGTACATACATTTTATGTGTCTTCTTTAAACATCTGAATGCATATGTATAGCTATAATCTATATCTATCTATATATCTATGTATCTATGTATCTATATGCCTGTCTGTCTTTCTGTCTGTCTGTCCATCCATCTCCATCCATCTGTCCATCCATCTGTCCATCCATCTGTCCATCCATCCATCCATCTCCTTATTAAATATCCTAAGAGACAACCATGGCATAAAGCTGGGCTTGGAGTCAGGAAGGCCTGAGTTCAAGTTCAGCCTTAGACACATGCTTATTATATGACCTTAGGCAAGTCACACAACTGATAGTGCCCCAAGAAATTTCTAAAATGATTATTTCTCAAGAAACTGCCAATTTGTGTTGGTAAAAGGAACTCTTTCACTGATTTCTGTAGACCAAGGGAATCAAGAATGTAATACAAAAACAAAACAACAACAGATCGTCATGGAATCATGGAGTCCTAGAACTAGAATTGGAATGAACCCCAGAGGCCATGCAGTCCAATTTTCTCATTTTTCAGATAAAGAAACTGATGAGCAGAGTTAGTGAGTGACTTGTCTAGGATGGTCGCCCAAGCGGGAAGTGGTGCCAATGGGATGTGAGCCTGGATGATGAAGCACTAGTTTACTGGTTTTCCACTGTGCAATGCCACTCCGTATGTGTTTCACTGTCTTTGGATCCATCCTACCATTGCCATTAAAAGTTTGTTTTTGTTTTATTAATGGAAGAGATGGATTCAAAGAGGTGAGTAATCCAAGAAAGACATGGGATGGAATAGAAATTAGAGGGGGGGAAATACAAGCCTGGATTGAGGAAGAAGTCAACCTAAGAGAATGGAGAAAAGGAAGATGGGAAAAAAGAGATTGCAGAAGTCATTGAAGAGCACTGAGAGAACCATTGAAATACTGGCAGGAGGATGACCTCAGACATTATGGGCCAACTCCAATAAATACAATATTCCCAACTTGATTCTTCTGTTTTTCTCATTATGACTGCATCATAGTTTTCCAGTTTCATTGCCAAGGGCAAGACAATCATATTTAAGAGGAATAGATGCTGGGTACTCAGATGTTTGTGTGCATCAGGGTGTGTGTGTGTGTGTGTGTGTGTGTGTGTGTGTGTGTGTGTGTGTGTACAGGCACGCATGAGTGGGTTGGCCAGTCAACTTTCACCTTGCACTGTATTTGACCTGATGAACTGGGAGCTGCTGGTGGCGTTGTTTGTCCATTAATGACTCTTTTTGTTTGCAGCAGTCCTATGCACCAGCTCCCCACCCCATGGCTCCTCCCAGCCCCAGCACAAACAGCAGCAGCAACAACAGCAGCAGCAACAACAATAGCGGAGAACAGTTGAGTAAAACCAACCTGTACATTCGAGGCCTTCCACCCGGCACCACGGACCAGGACCTAATCAAGTTGTGTCAGCCGTAAGTGTCTTTGACAATACTTAGTAAGCCCTGATCGTCCCCTAAGCACGCTGGTCTGATGGTTCATCCTCCAAAGGCTTCATGGGTTTCTGGTGGCAGCACTTTGGCAGGTCTTGTGGACTATGAGCTCGCCAGTATGAGTGAGGACTAATAGCTGGGAAATCCAATTGAGTTTAGGTTGAGTGAAAAGAGACCCAGTGTCCAGAATAATGGAGGTGATTGATGGTCTCACTGTAGTCTTCCCTGGAAAGACTATGCCTACAGAACTATGTTGAATTCTGGGCACAAAATTTTAGAAAAGATATTTATAATTTGAAGAAAGTTTTGAGATGACCAGCCAGCTTGGTGAAGGGCCTCAAGAGGATGCTATAGAAGGGTCAGCAGAGGTGGCAGAGTGGATAGAGTGTGGGGCCTGGAGTTAGGGAGACTCATCTTCCTGAGTTTAAATATAACCCCGAATACTTATTAGCTGTGTTATCCTGGGCAAGTCACTTAACCCTGTTTGCCTCAGTTTCCTCATCTGTAAAACGAGCTAGAGAAGGAAATGGCAAAACATTACATGTCTTCACCAAGAAAACTCCAAATAGGGTTGCAAAGAGTCAGACACAACTGAAAAAATGGCTGAATAACAATCTAGAATTATTTAAGGGGTGTCTCTCGGAAGACCCATTAGTCACAGGTGGCAGCAGTAGAAACAATAGATAAAAGATGACAAGAGGGAGATTTTGGGTTTATCTAAGAGGATGAGAGAGGAACAACTTCTTAACAACAAGAATGGGTTAGTTTGGGACATACCACTGGAGGTCTTCAAGCAAAGAGTGGCTGACACCTTGTTGGGTTTATTGTAAAGAAAATTCTTCTGGTGTATAGTCTGTCCACTAAGAGGTCTTGGAGATATCTCCACCTGAGAAATTTTTTAGGTTATTTGCATAAAAAACACCTGGCCTTAAGACCATTTATCCATTTGATAGAGTCTTCCCCAAGATAGATTATTCACTCTTAGATTGCACAACAATATGTGCTAAGCCAACCAGGAATCAGCATTGGTCAGACAGTCAACAGTCAGTTTAATAATAAGTGTTCATTTAAAAACAAACATTTATTAAACACCTACTATGTACCAGTCTCTGTGCTAAGCACTGGAGAGAAAATGAAAGGCAGAAAAATAATACCTGCCCTCAAGAAGTTTGAAGTCTAATCAGCTGACATGGGTTGAGATAGACACCACCCACAATGGCCCTCCTACCAGGTTGATTTCAGGACTTGCACATGCTTGATGATGTCAGTCTTGTTGGTTGTATGTATATTTGTTGTTGTTGCATTGTTTCAGTTGTGTCCGACTCTCTGTGACCCCATTTGGGATTTTCTTGGCAAAGATACTGGAGTGAATTGCCATTTCCTTCTCCAGCTCATTTTACAAATGAAGAAGATGAGGCAAGCAAGGTTAAGTGACTTGCCCAGGGTCACACAGCTAGTGTCTGAGGCTGGATTTGAACTCAGGACCTCCTGACTACAGGTCCAGCATTCTATCCATTGAGCCATCTAGCTGTGTGTGTATATGTTTGTCTGTATACAGTTTTTATCATCAAGGACTAAAAGATTGTGAAACAATTTCTTTCTTGTAGCCAAATATCTCATATGAAGGCTAGTTTTCAGGAAAGGAAATGACACAGAAATGTCAGAAAACATTAACTTCATAATAATAACGGATGTTTGCATAATGCTTTCTAGTTTTCCAAGCTCTTTCCTTACAACAACCATGCAAGGCAAGTTTTCAAAGCACCATTTCCCCCAATTTATAGATAGGCCTTAAAGATTAATAGACTTGTCCAGGGTCACACAGTTAAGCAAATGGCTGAGTTGGAAATGAACTTAGGTCGTTGCTGAATCCCAGGTTGTTTCCATTAATGACTCTTCCCCACTCATGCCCTTCATAGCTTTTGCTTTAATTAACCCCTCTACCCCTATCCAAAAGCATTCCCTTTCAGAAACACTGGGTGGTGTAGACTCAGACAGAACCATGTGAATAAGTAATTGCTGTGTTACTTAACTAATTCCCTTTGAATCCATACTCTAGCTTGACCCATGTTATGTTCACGAATACAATTCAGTTATGGAATCTAGCAGAGATTTGATTTTCATTGAATATGGTTTCATTAACTTTATGTGAATATGCAAATTATTTCATCTTATGGTAATGTGGAAAGAATAATGACTGTCCAATTAGAAGGTCTGAGTTCAGATTCTGTCTCTAATGCTTCCTGTTTGTGTGACCTTGAGGAAGTCAAGTAATGACTCTAGGCCTGTTTTCTCGCCTGTAAAATAAAGCAGTTGTATTCTAAGATAGATTGAATTCTAGATCTAAATCTATGATGAATCTTGATAGAGGTATCCAGGATAGATTGTAGATTCAGCTTAAGGAGTTGTCTGAGTCCAGGAGAGGTTAGAGTTAGGCTGAGACTAACAGATGTGTGAGTTTGTCTTTTACTTGAAAGTGCTGAGTTACTAAACCAGCTTTCTATATAATGCTACATCCTAACATATTTACAATTTAAACCATCAACTTTAAAACCATTAAATTGTGTTAAATTTTGCCAGCTATATTAGTTGAAATGAATACAGCTTACCTTACCTTTGTCATCAGATTTCCTGCTAATATTTTAGACAGGTTAAAATGCTATTTCTGAGAAGAAAAATAAGGTTCTAAAGACTCTCCTTCCCCCAAATTCCCAATAATTTGGCGTATTGAATGATTTGAGCATTGAATGCCCAAAGACATAGAGCTGGTGAGGGGCATAGATGGGACTGGAATTCAGTACCTTCAGACTCCAAACAAGCACTGTCCCTATAAGGTTCAGCTGCCTCCCTTTATGACCCTTATCTGACAAAATGATTTCTGTCCTAAGGTGCACAAAATATTCCTGTGGAGAATATAGTTTTTATTTTCTTTTGTTTTGTTAAAGCATCTAAAATGGGTTGTCACAGAATGCATGGAATTTTTTTAAATCTGGGGATCTCTTCTCATAGGATTCTCAATCAGAAGCAATATTGATGTACTTATTTGTCATTTAATTGGCACTCAGCAATACTATTTTTGTAGATTTGGCAGGAAGTTGCTCAATTGTTCTTTTTCATTTTAGCAATTTCTTTAAAAAAATAGATATTTATTTTGTTAATTTTCCAACCTCTAAAGGATTGGAAAAGGAAAACCAAGCAGACAATATTTATTTGTCTTCATTCTGGATTTTCAAGAATGGGAGTAAATATCCAAACAGGAAGTGGGAGATAAACTAAGCTACAAATACAGACTAATATCATCTGGGGCCAGTGCACTATACAGATTGGTGCTCTTCCCACTGGTCTGGAAATTCCTTGAGTTTTAAGAAAGCAGAAGGTATAAAAGGGAAGGGTAAATCCACACTCTGAACCAAACCTTTCACTTTTTTTTTCAGAATTAAAGCAATAAGCTAAAACAAAATAAAATAATAGTTTCAGGAAAATGGGGTCTCTTAAAAGACCTTAAAGATTTTATCTTATTTCAATATACATCTCCAGCTGAATTATTCATCTACTTTAAGAGAATCTTGTCATGCAAATGCAGAGCAAATACTCTTGCTTCCCATGGATGTCTCTTAAAAAAAGAAAATTTATATTTGTGTCAGGACCCTGTCTGTTTCTGTATCCTGGAAAATTTCAGGCCACTGACTGCTTTTCCTACTGCGTAATATTCTCCTTGATGAGAAAATTTAATGTGCTGGGAAGAGCTTTGGGTCACAGGGGACCTGGGTTCGAATCTTCATGATAACACTTAATGAGCCATTTGGCCCTCACCAATTTGCTTTACATCTCCAGGACTCAATTTCTTCATCTGAAAAATGAGTATAGGCTAGTTGATTAAGAGAGTGTCATCTGGCTTCAACATTCTACAGGATGACTTTCCCTTTTTCTATGAATACAGTCCCAGAAAACCAAAGTGCTTGAAATCTTACCTAGGAGTCATTCTGCCTCAGCTGGACCAAATTTCTTCTTCTTGTTGTTCAGTCTTTTCACTGATGTTTGAATCTCCATGACCCCAATTGGGATTTTCTTGGCAAAGATAAGATAGAGGAGTGGTTTGCCATGTTCTTCTCCAACTCATTTTACAGATGAGGAAACTGAGGCAAACATTGTTCAGTGATTTGCCACCTCTTAATAGCTGGCCAGACCATGATATGAGGTGACATATGTTGCCAACTTGAATCCTTCTCCTGGTATTTGGAGACTCTGGTGATATATCCCTTACCTATTTGCTGAATACTCAGCCTACAATGTGTATCTGTTCTTTTGGTGACTTTAAAGAGGGCCCCTAGATCCATTCACTGTGGTCCCAAGGCCAGGTTAGCTCAGTTCAGAAAGGCTTAGTGATTGAAGATTTATTAACTCAGTGGAAAATTGTTTGCTCAGGTATAGAAGAATCATGACTTGAGATAGCAGAAGCAATTGATGCAATTGAAGAAACAAGAATAAAACTTCAAATGATTTTATTCTGACTTATCCCCACTCACTTTCCCAATCATTCATCACTAAAAAACAAGCCTTTATTTGTACCCTTTAAATTTCTGCCTCCATTAGCATCCATTTCCCATAATGTTTTGCTGTGAAATTGCAAGTCCTTTCTGACTTCATTTTTTCTTATTTTATAGGAAATGTAATATTTGCTAATATCTATGGTAATAAGATAATAGAAAACACAGAAGTACAAAAAAGGCAGAGACATATTGAATTATCCTGCATTTAGTATACAGTGTTCATATTAATACTAATGAACAGCAAGAAAATTATATTAAAGAAAAAGAAATTAAATTATTTCTCAATGTATAATCCAAGAGCAAAGGGATGTCATCTGGATTTGTAGCATCCCTTTGCAATTCTTATTAGATAGCCCCATTAACATTTATCACCAGAGATCTGGAGATAGAATTACAAGCAAGATAAAAGTGAAAAAGAAAATATAGAGAAATAACATCCATGAAGAATGCTTGGCCTCATGGGATCTCTGGGAAATGTCTTTAGATAATTAAATATACCATAGCTTGGATAAAATAATCTATCACAACTTGGTTATTTCTTGAAGGATATGATGCGTTTCTATATTCTTTAGGTTTTATACCCCATAGACCACCTTTACTCTAAGAATACAAAGTCCTGTGACATAACTCCATCATCCAGAGTCGATTTAGAATAAGAGCATTTATCTCTATTTGAACAGGTGACAAATGTGGGTTAGAGAACACTGTTCTATGGGTTCAAGAAAAGTCAGATAATTTCTGAGATTTTGTCTAGTTAGAAAATGCACTATGTCATGTAGAGATGACTCTACAACTGAATGTTACTATAATGTGATTTTTAGTGTGTTATCCATAAGATAAAAGGACATAAAAGCATAGCTGGAGCTAGAGTTGGAGGGGCCCCCAGAAGCCAGCTAGTCCATTTCTCTAATTTTATAGGGGAGGAAGCAGAGGCCCAGAGAGGGTGTTTCAATGACATACCAAAGACCTCCAAGGATGCTTCAGAGTCAGAATCTTCTGATTCCAGAGCCCTCAATGCTCTGCCCACTTCCACATTGCTGCCCCCTTCATGGCTATGAAAATAAGCAACTCTGATGGGCCTATATCATTATGGAAATGGAGAAAAATCAGAGCAAAAGGAAGAAACTTTAATAATTCTAGAATAAATTGAATCTGTAGATGTCCTTTTGGTTTGGGTTTTCAGTCAGAAACTATATTCATAGATTTCTGAAAGGTGTCCATTGAACCATTCAAATATTGATTATATGCCTATTGTTTTCAAGGTTCTGGGAATAAAAAGACATAAATAAACAGCCTCTGTGCTGAGGGGGAACCATGAGTTCTCATAGTAGGGGGATGAACCAAGTACTGTCAATAAGAAACTACAAGTAGAAATGTACAAGTAATTCAGTGGCATTGAACTTGGAATGGTGGAACCCAAGGTTAAGTTCCAACTCTGTCACTTGATTCTTGCAAATCTTAGGCAAGTGATTTCACAACCCTCTGCCCTCAGTTTTCTCATCTTTAAAATGAGAGACAACTTCCAAGGTTCTTTGCAGTACAAGATCTATAATTTCAGAGGAGGCAGTTATGATTAATTGGGAATAAGGAAAATCCTTTCATTGGAAGGAGCACCTGAGCTGAATCTTGAAGGAAATTAAGAATTTTAAAGGGTAGAGCTGAGAAGGAAATTCAAGTCAGGTGAGATGAACCATCCATGCAAAGACACAAAGGTGGGAAATGGACTTTGTTTATTAGGAACAGTGAGTTTACTGTGGGGGAAAAAAGATGCCCATGTTTTTCTCTTAGCTTTGTCATATAGGGAAGGAAGAAACAGAGGGAGAGCAGAGTTTAATGTGAAGATAGACCAGTACAAGCTTTATAAGCCTAATATAATGTTTGCAGATTAATGACTTTTGGAAACTCTAAGGCTACACTTATCTGTTAGACTATACCACCTTCTATAAAAAGTTTTAAGTTTATCTAACAGATACTTCAAAATACATCCTTGGGGTAAAATGAAAATGTTCTTTAAAAAAAAAACACCTAAGTAGTTTCTAAAATGAGCATAATTGGAAACAACAATGAAATTCCCATTGAAATGCCCACGGTACCTCTTATCACAGGATCCCCAGTGTCTTACAAAGTTTAATGAATCCTCAAAAAGGTTTTAAGAATCCCCCTTCCTCCACTTATACACTACTTTGTGAGGTTGTGTGGGCTTAGAAAAAAAAAAGGGTGATAGAGGGAAGAGAGGGGCTAGCCTTAAGGTACTGGAAGTCTTGTCTCTGACATAGACTCTATGTCAAGGTCATTTCTCGACACTATATCCATGAAGCCTATCCATCCTATGTCTCTGCCTGTCTCCTCTTTCTCTATCTACTCTGTCTCTTTCTGTCTGTATGTCTGTTTTCTTCTCTATCTCTGTCTCTGTCTCTCTTCCTCCATTCTTCACATATATGTGTGTATATGTACACACACATATATACACATGTATATACATATGTGTATGTGTACAGAATTATATACATATTATATATTTATGTTTAATCACATCCTTGTTATGGTTCCTTTTTGTTATGAATTTAGAGCTGATTCTGAAGCTTCCTGAAGCTAAACAAAGATAAAAGAGCAGGAAAACTCCTGTCTAAGTTCTAGTCCTAGACAGAGGAGCTGGTGAGGCATCTCCCATGTTTATATCCATTCTATGCAAATTTCCTCCTTGCTTAGTTCCTTCCCTTTCTAGCTGCCCCTTTAAAGCCACACTGAGCTTGCCAATTTCACTGGAGGCAAAGGAGACAGATACTCCAGCAATTGAAAATGAGGGAACCAAAGAGCTGATATTTGGGCTTGATAGCGAGGCTCTCTGCCTGAGCTAATCTCCCAGACTTTCCCCAATCCATTTGCACCAGCATTTTCATGCCAAGCACGGAATGCTGAAGCCAGATTAGGTAGGGAGTCAACTCGTGTACTGGGGATGCTCTCGTGCTGAGTCCATTATAAATAGCGTCGGACAGTTCTGACAAATGCCCCGACACAATCAAACCTTTTATCAATTTAAAAGTAACCTTGTCACAGTAATCTGTCAAACTGTTCACATACAACTAAAAGGAAACAAGTCATCATGCACCCAGAGTCACCGAGTAAACAAGAAATATGTGACTAGGAAATTGCTGTGCTCTTTCTTGTAACGTCTTTCTAATAAGAACAAAAGAAAGAATTAAAAGCATCTCACTACAAACGAGTCTTCATTTGTCCAGTAGCTTGGCCAGTTCTCCAATCTGCTTGGGAAGATATGAGATTGAATAGAGAATCCAGACATTGGTGATCAGAATACCTCTGTCATAGTCCCAGCAAGGAGAGGTTTAATTACTGATGCACTTAAAGGAGAGAGTTATAAATACGTACTGCCATAATTGTTCAATGTGTCCACAACAGAACTCAATATCTTTCCCCCTCACAGTGGCTCTTCTTCCAGCCTTCCCTGTTTCTATGAGGGTGCTTCTGATTTGTGGATTCCAGGACTGGAATGAGACTGCAGGATGAAGAGTTAGGAATTTAGAGAATAAATCTTGAATACAGCCTGAAGAGAAATGAGACCATTCTGAG
>WOXC01001401.1:0-36671 GCA_011680675.1 Gymnobelideus leadbeateri | reverse complement strand
ACACATTCACATATGTATTCATATGACCACACACCCTTCTTCCAATATTCTCATACTGAGAAAGATATCATCACTCAAAGTTATTGCTTTTCCATATAGGAATGTAAATAGTTCAACTTGATAAGTTCCTTTTGATTTCTTTTCCCTGATTACCTTCTCAGGCATCTCTTGCTTCTTGTGTCTGGATGTCAAATTTTCTATTCAATTTTGGTTTTTTCCTCAAGAATGCTTGAAAGTCCTCTATTCCACTGAATGACCATATTTTCCCCTGAAACAAAATACTCAGTTTTGCTGGGTAGGTGACCCTTTGGTTCATTCTCAGTTCTTTTGCCCTCTGGAATATCATATTCCATGCCCTTCAATCCCTCAGTGTAGAAGCTGCCAGGTCCTGTGCTATTCTGATTGTGTTTCCACAATATTGAAATTGTTTCTTCCTGGCTGCTTGGAGTATTTTCTCCTTGATCTGGGGATTCTGGAACCTGGCTATAATATTCCTGAGAGTTTTCTTTTTGGGATCTTTTTCAGGAGGTGATCTGTGGATTCTTTCAACCTCTATTTTGCCCTCTGATCTAAAACATCAGGGCAGTTTTCCTTGAGAATTTCTTGAAGGGTGATTTCTAGGTTCTTTCTTTGATCATGGCTTTCAGGTAGTCCAATAATTTTTAAATTGTCTCTCCTGGATCTATTCTCCAGGTCAGTGGTTTTTCCCATGAGATATTTCACATTGCCTTCTAATCTTTCATTTGTTTGGATCTGCTTAACAGCATCCTGATTTCTCATAAAGTCATTAGCTTCCATTTGCTCCAGTCTAACTCTGAAGGAATGAATCTCCTCAGTGAACTTTTGAGATTCTTTTTCCATCTGGCAAATTCGTCTTTTTAAGGCATTCTTCTCCTCATTGCCCTTTTGGGCCTCCTTTGCCATTTGAATTAGTCTATTTTTTAAGGTGTTGTTTTCCTCAGTCAGGCTGTTGACCCTCATTTCATACTTTTCCTTCATCCTTCTCATGTCTCTTTCCAATTTTTCTTCCACTTCTCTTATTTAATTCTTAAAGTCCTTCTTAAGGTCCTCTATGGCCTGCACCCCGCTCATGTTTTCTCCTGGGGCTTTTGGAGCAGGACTTCTGACCTCACAGTCCTTTTCCCACTCTATGCCCCCAAAATAGGAGTCTAGGGTTGCATTTTTCTGTTTCCTTTGCCTTGGCATGTTGCCACTTAATTGCTTGACTTTTGGCTTGTTGCCACACTATGGCTTTAAGGCCAGATAGAGGAATTTTCGTCCCGAACGTGTGGGGGGCAACTTCCGTTTCTGGCAAGCTGTAAACCCACCCACAACTTCCACCCTAGATCACAATCCAGATCCAGGGAGGTTAAAGCAAGAGCGATTACCCCCCAAGACTGATCGCTGGATCTCCCTACAATTAATTGCAGGCCAAGAGCTGGAGCTGCCTCTGAAAACTACAAAATGGCGTGTCTCCTCAGCGGCTTCTAGCCCCCAGGGGAGGGAGCCGACACATTCCCCCAAAAACAGGTCCCAAAGTCCATAGGACACTAACCTCTTACTTTGTCCTAGGCATGTCTATGTTGATAATTCTGGAGTCGCCACAGCTGCTGGTGTTCTGGGGTTCCTCCAGCTGGCTGCTGGCCCTGCCATCCTGGGGCTAAAACCTCGGCTCACACAGACCTGGGCTCAGCTCAGCTCCTGCGCTCTGCCAGCTCCCAGACCGCTGCACTGGTCCTTCCTGCAGGGCTGCTGGGCTGTCCTCAGCGGGAGGTTAGCTTCTCTTTGTCATTCTGTGGGTGCTGGGGCTCCAGAAGTTGTTCAGAGTCCCCTTTTACATAGTTTGGGGGGAATCTGGGGGCAGAGTGGCTTGGATGAGCTGTTTCTACTCCGCCATCTTGGCTCCACCCCCCTAAAAAATTTTTTTAACATTTGTTTTTAAAGCTTTGAGTTCCAGATTCTCCTTCTTCTCCCCTCCTCACCCACCCTCACTGGGAAGACAAGCAAGTCAATTATACATGTGTAGTTATGCAAAACATTTCCATAGTAGTCATATTATGAAAGACTATTTCCCTCCATCCTATCCCACCCCCCCCCATTTATTCTATTTTCTCCTTTGACCCTGTCCCTTTTCAAAAGTGTTTGCTTCTGACTACCCCTCCCCAATCTGCTCTCCCTTCTACCATCCCTCCTTTTATCCCCTCCCCCCCACTTTCCTGTAAAATAAGATGCCCAATTGGATGTGTATGTTGTTCCCTCCTTAAGCCAAATCCAATGAGAGTATAGTTGATTCATTCCCTTTCACCGTCCTGCTCTTCCCCTCCATTGTAACAGCTTTTCCCTGCCTTCTTTATTTGAGATAATCCACCCCCATTCTATCTCTCCCCCTCTTTCTCTCAATATATTCCTCTCACCTCACAGAATGCCGCAAATCTGAAGACAGCCATATTCAATTTAGTTAATTGCATGGTCAAAACATCCTGTCCCCACAGCACGCCTGGAGACATTATATGACTCCCTGAGACTAAGAGCAATAGTGGATTTTTAAAAAATTTATTTATTTATTTTCAGTTTTCAACATTCACTTCCATAAGTTTTAAATTTTCTCCTGCTCCCTCCCCAAGATGGCATGTACATACATTCCTATGAAAACACATTTTCACATTAGTCATGTTGCATTAGAAAAATTATAACCAATGAGAGAAACCATGGGGGAAAAAAACAAAGAAAACAAAGCAAAAGAGAAAATAGTCTGCTTCGATCTGCATTCCAACTTCTTAGTTCTTTCTCTGGATGCAGGTGGCATTTTCCATCATGAGTCCTTTCGTTGCTGAGAAGGGCTAAGTCTATCAAAATCAGTCCTTGACAACTGTGGCTATTTCTGTGAACAATGTTCTCCTGGTTCTGCTCACTTCACTCAGCATCAGTTCATATAAATCTTTCCAGGTTTTTCCAAAGTCCACCCACTCCTCATTTCTTATAGCACAATAGTATTCCATTACATTCATATACCACAACTTGTTTAGCCATTCCCCAATTGATGGAATCCCCTCAATTTCCAGTTCTTGGCCACCACAGAAAGAGCTGCAATAAATATTTTTGTACATTTGGTTCCTTTCCCCATTTTTGTCATCTCTTGGGGATACAGCCCTAGAAGCAATGTTGCTGGCTCAAAGGGTATATGCATAGTTTCATAGCCCTTTGGGTATAGTTCTGAATTGCTCTCCAGAGTGGTTGGATCAGCTCACAGCTCCACCAACAATGAATTACTGTTCCAACTTTCTCACATCTTCTCCAACATTTATCATTTTCCTGTTTTGTCATGTTAGTCAGTCTGATAGGTGTGATCAAGTCAAATCAAACTCAGAGTTGTTTTGATTTGCATTTTTCTAAATAATAGTGATTTAGAGCATTTTTTCCATATGACTAGATAGCTTTAATTTCTTCCTTTGGAAACTGCCTGTTCATATCCTTTCACCATTTATCAATTGAGGAATAACTTGTATTCTTGCAAATGTGATTCACACACACACACACACACACACACACACACACACACACACACACACACACACACACATATATATATATATTTTTTTTAGAAATTAGACCTTTATAAGAGACACTGGTTGTAAAAATTCTTTCCCAGTTTTCTGCTTCCCTCCTAATCTTGTTTGCATTGACTTTGTGCAAAAACTTTTCAATTTAATGTGATCAAAATTATTTGTTTTGCATTTCATAATGTTCTCTATCTCTTGTTTGGTCATAAATTCCTCCATTCTCCATAAATATGACAGATAAACTATTCCTTGCTCCCCTTTGGATTTTATTCTGGTATATAGTGTCAGACATTGGTCTATGCCCAGTTTCTCTCATACTATTTTCCATTTTCCCAGCAGTTTTTGTCAAAAAAGTGAGTTAATAGTCAATTATTTTATTTTTTTGCTTTTTGGAGGGCAACTGGGGTTAAGTGACTTGCCCAAGGTCACACAGCTAGTTTTTGTGTCAAGTGTCTGAGGTCGCATTTGAACTCAGGTACTACTGAGTCCAGGGTTGGTGCTCTATTCACTGCACCATCTAGCCACCCCCAATAGTGGATTATTTTAATGTCCTGCTCTGAGTGCTACACATAATGAGTGCAAAGGGACTCTTGGGGGTGGTAAAAAGTTCTCAAGGAGAAAGTTATTCAAATAATAACAGCTAGGACTTCTAGAGTGCCGTAAGGTTTGCAAAATGCTTTCCATGTATTATTTCATTTGTTCCTCACAGTGATCCCATTATTAGCCTTGTGTTATAGATGAGGAAACTGAGGTACTAAAAGATTCCATGACTTGCCCAGGGTCACATAGCTTGGGAGTGTCTGAGGTGTGATTTGAACACAGGACTTCTGACTCTGAGGCCTGCACCTTTACCCACCACACCACATAACTGCAAAGGGAACCTTTTGGCAAATGCTCTTGAGAAACAGTGCTCTCTTCTCTAAGATGGGAAAAGCAGACTTTCTGATTATTTATCAGAAAGTTTCTAGTAAAAATATGCCTGGGGACCTTCTCCCAGCTCCATCTCAACCAAAGTTCAGTTTATTTCATTCAATAACCATTTATTAAATAGTCACTCAAAGGCACTGGGCTGGAGTGGCAGATACAAAGATGGAAGGAGTTGGAGGCCTTGACCTCAAGGGACTTAACATTCCAGGAATAAGAATAAGATAAATACACAAATAATTATAATACAAGTTAGAATACAAGAAGTTCACAGAAATTAGCCCCCTCCCCTATCAGTGCTAGAACTCCATGCCCTCTGATTGTCCTGCCCTCCCTTGCTGGACTTCATTGTCCTCATCTGCCAAATCAGGACCTTGGACAAAGTCCAGTCTGCTCTGGGTCTGTTCTAGGTTTATCACTCCACCTCTAACACTTGTTAGCAGTGTAACCGCAGGGAAGTCAGGGCATCTCTCAGCCTCAGTTTCCCTATCTGTAAAATGAGAGTCCCTTGCCATTCTAATGATGCCATGATCTCTGAGGGGATAACTTTTCAGCTCCCCCAACTCCAAACTCAAGGTAGCAGCTACGTGGAGCTGCCCCAAGAGCGCAGGTAGAGCCACTCTCTCCCTGGTGACTGGTGATGTCTGACTTCTGTTCCAGGCACATCCATAACCCAGTTTCCTGCAGATTTCCTTGCTATTCAGTCTTGTGACATCTTGGGCATGGGACCATCCAGGATGGAAGCTCCCTTCAGGGATACAGGTTGCAACTGCATCTTAGAGAATTGCATGGGGGCATTTAAAATTAGAGTGACTCACCCAGGGTCCCTGCCAGTGGTGGGCCTTGAACCTGGGTCTCTCTGACTCTAAGCTTGGCCCCACATTCACGAGGCCACATTTTCTCTCACTCTGTACATGGTAGACAATCAACCAAGTCAATCAATAATATTTGTTACTACTCTGTGCCAGGTGCCTAAAATGAAACAGTCCATGCCTCGAGAGTTTTTTAATTGGGGTCTATAGAGCATTTCTACAAGCCTCTGTGTCAAGAGGGGAAAGGACTCCACCCTCCCAGTGGTTAGAACAGTAACCAAGGCATTCTTTCCCAGTGAAAGCCTCATCTCCCCTGTCCCCCCACTCAGGACTGGGGCCATTGACTACAGAGCTGGGGATTGGGATGGGAAGAAACAATCTACATTGATGGAACACTTGGCAAAGTAGAAAAATCAGTTGAGTGTGTGTGTGTTTGTGTACATATATATACATATACATAAACATATGTAAAATCTCATTTGGTAACCAGCACAGACCATTAGCACTGGAAGAGACCACAGAGATAAGCCAGTCAAGCCATAATTGAAACCAGAGGCCCTGCTCTGAATCCCAGCTCTGCCAACTCTGTAACCTTGGTGGCTTCTCTCTGGGCCTCAGTTTCCTTCACTACAAAATGAAGTGGAGGGAGGGTGGCTCAGTGGCTTCCAGGTGCTTCTAACTCTAATCTGTGATTCCATGGATTTTACAGAGGAGGAGGAAGGGACCTGGCCTAGAGAACAAAAAAGACTTGCTCTGGGTCAAGTGGGCAGCAAATGGCATTTGGGAACCTGGGAGGTATAAAGTATTAGTTGTTCTCTCTGATGATGGTCCAGCTAACACAGAAGGAAGAAAGACCACCTTCTCCACCACCCATTCCATTCCCCCAGGAAACTGGCCAGTAAATGCTGCCCCATCCTAGTGATCCAGGGTGGTGCTGTTAAAAGACGGCTTCCTGAAGGATTTTTTCAAGGTCTTTGGTCCAGGTGACACAGAAACCTTGGTCTCCTTAGAATCTATCTTCTTCATGAGATCCTTGACCCACTGCTTTGTGGGGTCAGCACAGATTAGTCTGCCTCTTTTGGTGATAAAGCTGTAGGGGAAAGAACAGCAGATGATTAGAGACAAAAGGGAACTTGGGGATACTCAAAATTGATTCATCTCATTTCATAAAAGAGAAAGCCTGGAGGGAAGAGAAAGAAAGAGAAGAAAGGGGAAACAGAAGGGAGGAAGGAAGGGAGGAAAGAAGGAAAGAAAGAAAGAAGGAAGGAAAGAAGAGGAAAATCACATATTAAAAGATGGGTATCTTGGGGAATATATGATAAATAAGGAGAAAGGAGACTTGATCAAGAAATGAACCAAAATGAAAGTCAAAACTATTATCAATATGATTTAGATAGTTATGATGATCTCAAAATCCTAACCTTGGTTAGAAGGGAGTGCTCAACAACTGCAGGGAGGGAGGGAGGGAGGAAGAGATGAGGATAGAGGATGCAAAGAGAGGAAAGGGTGAAAAAGGGGAGGGGACTAACTTCAAAGCCTCCACAATCTCAAGGGGGCTGCCCCTGGCCACCACATTTAATCCAGATTATAATGGAAAATTTCGAATGTGATGGAAAATAATTGTACCATAAAAAACAATACACACAATAAAATCTAGAGTGATCCAGAGGAAATGTAGTAAAAAAAAATGTCACACACCCATTGTCCATGAAGGCTTTTTAAACTAGAAAACTGCTATGAGGGGCAGCTAGGTGGCACAGTGAGTAGAGCACAGGCCCTGGAGTCAAGAGGACCTGAGTTCAAATCCTGCCTTAGACACTTAAAACAAAACTAGCTGTGTGACCTTGGGCAAGTCACTTGACCCCAATTGCACTGCCCTACCCCCTCCAAAAAGCAATGACAACAACAAAAAAAGAGGGTCTTTCAAGTTCATCAGGTTCATTTTATAGCTAAGACAAGTTGGCATAGAGAATTAGGTGACTTGTCCAGGATCTCGTAGCTAGTAAGTAGCTGGGGTAGGATTCAAACCCAGACCTTCCTGACTTATTTCAAGCATTCTGTTCTTTGCAACCCAGATTTCCTACTTTTGTCCATCTTTCACTAACTGTGGGACCTAAAGCAAGGTCCTTGTCCTCTCTGGGCTCAATTTTCTCCATAGAAGGAAAGGCTTTGAATAGATTTCCTCTAAGTTTCCTTCCAGGCTCAGGAATCTATAACTGATTTCTTTTAACTGGGACTATGAGGAGTGACAGAGCCATGCAGGCCATGTAGGAGCCTCCTGGGGCTGCATAACCAACTCTGGGCCAGAAGAAGCCACAATATGACAGCCACGCCAAGTCAAGAGACCCAGTGAATTGATTAACATTTACTAAATATGCAGGCCCTGTGTTAGGCAATAGCAATAACAAGTGACCTTGGGTAAGTCACTTAAACCTTTTTTGCCTCAGTTTCTCCACCTGTCAAATGGGGACAATAATAGCACCTCCCTCCCAGGGAGGATCAAATGGGATAATAATTTGCTCTTGGCATAGTGCCTGGCACATAGCAGGTGCTATATAATAGCTAGCTGTTATTAAATGAGTGAAACAGTTCCTGGCCTCAAGGAGTTTACATTCTAATGTGGAAACATAACACATTTCAAGATAAGTAAATATGAGGATATATACACAATTATTTAGGTGTAAGGGGAGCATTCTAGTCACGGTAGACATGGAAGAGGAATATAGAATGTTATATGGAGGCAACCTCCAGAGGGCCACTAGGATTGAATAAATGTGGTAGCTATGTAGAAGATGGATTGAAGAGAGGGGAGCTTGGAGACCTCCTTGGAAGGTCTTTTTGGAGGGGCTTTTGAAGACCTGGACTAAGATGATGATCATATGAGTGTTGAGAACAGGATGGGTGGGAGAGATGTTGGGCAGGGAGAATCAAGACTAGGCAATGCATTTATTGGTTACAGAGTCCAGGAGAGTAGAGAGGAAGAGGGAAGAATGACTCAAAGACCAAGACCCAAGCACTCACATCACTCCAGCCATGGAGCAGACACTCCGGTTGGTCACATGGTAGCTGTCCAACATGTTTGGGGAGACTGCCTTCTGTATGTACTTCGTACAACAAAATGAGGGAACGACTGCAGCTCCTGAAAGGCAGAATGAGAAGGTTTCCTGTTTCTGTGTGTCTGCTTTTAGGAGAGTTTTGGTGCTTAGACCCATGACTAGGACTTCAATTTAATTCATCACAAAACATTCATTAAGCACCTACTGGGCAAGGGCTGCTGGAAATACAAAAATGAAACAAGATACTGCCAGTTCCCTAGAACTAAGCCTGAACCCCCAGCTCCTACAAGTAGTTAAGAGTTAGGTGATGTGGGGGGTAGACCTGGAGTCAGGAAGAGCTGAGCTCAAATTTGACCTTACACACTTAATAGCTATGTGACCCTGGGCAAGTCATTCATCTGCTGTCTGCCTCAGTTTCCTCAACTGTAACACGGGGATGAAAATAGCACCTACCTCATAGAGTTGTCATGAGGATCGAATGAGCTAATGTATTTACGGTGCTTGGCACATAGGAGGTGCCTAATAAATACTTATTTCCCTTCTCCTTCTTTCCCTCCCTTCCTTCCTACAATTTTGTTCCCATCTCAAGTATGGTAAAAGAAAACTTTCTAGGTTTAGAGCCAGGGAACCTGGTTCTAATCCTGGTTCTAATCTCCCCCCTTGGGCAAGTAATTTTAATTTTACAGGTCTCAGTTTCTTCATTTATAAAATAATGAGGGGGATGGAACTCTAAGCTTGCTTCCAGGTCTAGATTGTGAACTTGGCATTAAGAAGACCTGAGTTCAAATTCTTCCTGATATATTTACTAGCTATGTGCCCATGGACAAGTCACTTCCCCTCTGTTTGCCTCAGTTTCCTAATCTGGATGCCTTTAGGAAACTGCAAAGCTCTTTTAACACTAGAAGGACCAGGCACATTAATTGACACAGATTTTTTGGAAAAATTATTTTTTCTATAAATTTTCTATAAATTCTCTTGGCTGTGGCAAACACACATTAAATACAAACAATTAAAACCAGATATTATCATTTTACTTTGAAGTACAAATTTTCACCCTGCTATTTCAATTCTCTTTCTTATGGAGAGAAAAAAAAATGTTACAGCATGGTCCTTCTTGAATTTCAATCCTTCTCCAAGGACCCCTAGTTACTCAGGAAAGCAAAAGCCCCTCCTTAAAAACAACATTCTCCCTGACTTGCTAGATGGCAGCAGGACCTGGAATGCAACAGAAGAGAATGGAAAGGTGCACAGTGGGTGTGGATGGACTAAAGCTTGGAGCAAATAACCTGTTGGATCCAGAATTCGGCAGGAAGAGGCTGATCTAATGGAGACAACAGCACCCTCCTCACAGGGTTGTCATGATGATTGAACAAGATAATGCCTGGAAAGTACCTTGCAAATCTTAAGGCAAAGGTAAATAGTTTTCCTGGTCAGTAGTAGTAGTAGTAGTAGTGGTATTGGTGATGGTAGTAGTAATAGTAGTAGTAACATCTCACACCTCTTCTTCCTTCTCTGCTCCCCTGCTGTCTGCCTACTTTCCTTTCTTCTACTCCTTCCCTGAGCCCAGTCGACTTCCTATGGAATCACAGAATTTCAGAATGGAAGGGCCCTTAGAACCCATCTTGTCCAACCCTCTCATTTTGCAGATGAGGAAACTGAAGTTCTGGTTGGGTGGAGATTCACTCAAGGCAGAAAGCAAGGTAATGGTGAACTGTAACTGGAGCCCAGGTCTCCTTACTCCAAATCCAGTTACTTTTCCCCACTATATTGGTGGCTGGGGGATGCTTTGGTACAGCAATGCATGTTCTGGCCCAACCCTGCTCCCTGGCACTTAGCCTTTCTATTCCTGGCTCTCACGGCCCCTCTCCATCCCCAATCCCTAACACTTGGCCATTCCACTCAACTTTCGAATCCCAAACCAAGCACACTGAATCTAACCCACTCTATATCCCTAGGCTCTTTGCCTCATACTACCCACACCTTCAGCACGGGGAGGGGAGAAGAGGAGAAGAGAGGGAAGGCAAGTAGAAGGAATTTCATCTTACCTGCTGCAAAGGCAGTTGGACAACAGACAACCATGAGTAAGAGGTGTAGGAGAACCACTATGGAAGCCTTCATGGTCTTGTCAGGGAAGAAGAGATGGAAGAATGAAGCTAGAGATTTTTGTAAATAGTTAAGTACTTGTAAAAAAAATTAAAACCAAACCAAAGCAGATAGAAGAACCCCAGGGAATGGGTTGCTCTTGCTCCTCTGACTCCTCACCAGTTTCCCCACCCCTTTTATAGTTCACCAGTAAAGAGGAAATATCCTTTCTTGTGAATTAAAGAATCCTCAGTATTTCACCACGCAAGGAAAGGGAAGTTGGAGGTGGGGCTGGATCAAGGGGTTTACTTTGGGGGACTGATCCGAATCTAAACCTCATTTTTTTCCATTTTCAGGGGGTGGTCCTTGGCAGGCTTTTCTTAAGAGTTGGGCTGGCTCCAGCTGATTAATCAGTGGAACCAAGCATCCAGAAACTCAGTCCCACCCTCTCTTCTTGAATTCCTGATAACACTTGCCAGACAGCCTTAATTAAATCAAGTTAGCTGCTACTGGCTTAGGAAAGGTTCATAGGTTCCTAAACCTATAATCGGAAGTCATCTTAGAGGTCCAATAGAACAACTTGCCTTGTTTTTCAGGTGAGCGAAACTGAGGCCCAGGAAAGTTGCCCAAGGTTACACAGGTATTGGTGGGAGAGAGGAGACTGAACTCTGGTCCCTGCTCCAAATTCAGAGCTCTTTCCACTGTACCACAGACAGGTTCTTCTATAACCAACCAAAGGAACCTCACTGACCCAGCTGACAAATCTTCTTAGGCTCAGTTCCAGATTGTAGAGACATTTGGACCAAGTGTCAAGAGAACCATATCCTAATTTAGCCTCTGCCATCAACTGACTTGGGTGACCTTAAACTGGTCACTTTCCTCCTTTTCTCTTTACTCAGTCCATTAAATGAGGGTATTACAACAATTGGGACAGAGCTGTGGGTGGGATGGAGGGGGGAGTTAAAACTCTGACACAGGAAGACAATAGAATATTGCTGAGCTCCAAGGAATGACAGAGATGAACAACTCAGAGAAACATGAGAAGATTCTTGAGAAAGGATGCCGAGAACGCAGAGCCAAGGACCATACGCAAGGCTGACCACAACCATCTAAACCAAGTGGGGAATGACAAAGATGAACAGTGTAGAGAAGACTCTTGTGAAAGAATGCAGAGTGGAGAAAGCAGAGCCCACAGGACCAAACGCAAAGCTGGTCAGAGCAATGTATCTGGAGCCAATGGGATTTCATCAATTACTGTGGTGATTGTTAATATCAGGCTGTCAGGGTGAGCGCTCACAGCCCTCCTTTCCTATTAATAAGCCAAAAATGAAGTGTTCCAGGAATGGGCTTTCTAAGGGCTTTTTGCTGGGAAGTCTGCTGTACCAATACACTATACATTAATACTGCTTTTTTAAAAAAAAAAATGCTTTTAGGGGGCGGCTAGGTGGTGCACAGAATAGAGCACCAGCCCTGGAGTCAAGAAGTCCTGAGTTCAAATGCAACCTCAGACACTTAACACAAAAACTAGCCTTGTGACCTTGGTCAAGTCACTTAACCCCAATTGCCCTCCTAAAAGCAAATATATATATATGCTTTTGTGAGAATTTTAAAAAATGAAATAAGACAAGGGAGTTGGTACTCTATGACCCCTAATGTCTTGATTCTGTAGTTCTTTGAAATGTCTCCTGTAGGTCCAGCCCTGGGTTAAGAAAAGAGAACAGGCTCTTGGGCCAGAAGCCATGGGTTCAGATCCTGCTTCTATTATTTACTGTGTGACCTTAGATAAGTCTCTTAACTTCTCTTCACGAGCTTCCATTTCTTCCTCTGTAAAATGAAGAGGATTGGATTAGATGCCTTCTAAGGACCCTTCCAGATCTAGACATAAGATATATTGGGCAATTCTTAGTCAACAGGGTTCTCCATAGCAGTGACTATCAGAAACAGCCTTCCCTCCCTTGCTGTGGTCCCTGGTTCCTTCCTCTCCCCTAAACAGAAAGTGCAGAGTGTGGGGTCTGAGAGCCACACAGAGAGAACAGGCCAGGCACAGAGTCTGATCCGACATGTGTAGAGAGAAGCAGACTGGCTGAATAGGAGGGCGCAGGCAGAAAAGCAGTTTAGGTCTGAGTGCAGGCAGTCTGATATGGGAGAGAGAGAGCTGTACTTAAAGTCAAGAAGGCCTGGGTTCAAATCCCACTCTTGACCAAGC
The DNA here is from genome assembly GCA_011680675.1 of Gymnobelideus leadbeateri. Classification (NCBI taxonomy): domain Eukaryota; kingdom Metazoa; phylum Chordata; class Mammalia; order Diprotodontia; family Petauridae; genus Gymnobelideus; species Gymnobelideus leadbeateri. Next base: position 24,031 of record WOXC01001401.1, on the reverse strand, counting down.
CATTTAATGTCTGTCTCAGTCTCCTCATCAGTAAAGGGAAGAATAATAGTACCTGACTACTGTTGTTGGGAGGATCCAATGAGGTAGCAGATGATAAAATGCCTTCTAAACACCAAAGGTGCTATACAAATGTCAATGGTGATGATTATTTTAAAATAAATTTTATCACTATCTCTTGTGTTGAAAATCCTGCAAAATTATAATGAGTAAGTTTGGCCCCTAAGAAGAGACAGGAGAAGGCACCTTCCCCTCATTTCTTTGCAGGGTAGTGGGGGAAGGGGCAGAAAGACTATGGGTGTGTGTCACTGCATAGAATGGCAGACTTGTTTGGACTATGTTGGTTGGTTTTTATCTTCTTTATAATTCTTCAGCATAAAGGATGGCCTTGGGCCAGAGGGGAGGTGTAATACATTGGGAAATGTAGGTGGTGGTGATGTGACTATCAGGAACCCAGAGGACTTGAATTATACTCCTGCTTTTTTGATATTTACTAGCTGTGTGACTGTGAGTAAGTCATTGAAGTTGTCTCAGTCTGGGTTTCTTCATCTGTAAAATGGGGGTAGTAATGGCACCTCCCTCACAGGGTTATGTGGATCATGTTAGATAATATATGCAAAGTGCTTTGGAAACTTTAAAAGGTTGTGTAAACACTAGCTCTTGCTATTAATAATCTACAACATGTGATCTGGTCATGGTCAAAGTAAGCAGTAAAAGCTAAATCCAGAAATCCAGAGAGAGGAAGTGGGTGCCCAAGTATTCCAACTACCATCTGAGGATTTACCCGTCCTCCATCTCCTGGGAGTAACAGGAACAGTTATCAATGAGAGATTGGAGGCTGGGGACAGGGGTGAAGTAGGAGGGAAGAAAGAAAAAGCAACAAGGTAGAGATGGAAGAGGATTGGGGGATATGATGTGGAAGAAAGTGCCCTGAGCTAGCATCAAGAGGACGTCTGGGATTTAAATATCCTCTAAGGTTTACATCTTATGTGGTAGGTACCTGAGGTATTATTATCCCCATTTTATATATGAGAAGACTGAGGCTTGTGGGGGTAGCATAACCTGCGCACAGTCACAGAGCCCACCAGATTTGGGATTAGAACCCAAGTTTTATGGGGCTCCAATTTCTCCCCACTGGATTTTACTAGGGGTGTGTGTGATCTTTAGGACTTCTCTTCCCCACTCAAAGTCATTTTCTTCATCGGGTTGGATGGGCTGACTTGGAAAGGCATTTCCATCTCTAAGAGAATGTGGGGAAGGATGAAGGATGGAAATTGGAGAAGGGGAGGGAGGGATAGCAGCAATGTGAGAAAAGGGAGGGAGAGGGGAAGAGAGGCAGCTGTGGCCAGGGAAGAACTGGGACCTCTGTTGGGAGCTGTCATGTGGTCAGTCCATTTGTATTCCACGATAGTGGGATTGCTCTGATTGACCCTAGAGGGCAGAACCAGGAATGGTGGAAACAGACCAATTTAAGTTTAGCTGTTGGGTGGAAAAGGCCTCTCTCTTCACTAGTGGTTTTCTCATCACTGGAAGTCTTCAGGTACAGACTGAATGACCAGTAAACAGGACTTGATCCCTCTCTCACCCCCTCTTTGAAAATAAAGGTCAAGATTTCCCCTGACTCATTTCCATGGAGTCACTGAGATTTCAGGGGAAATCCTGAACTATTTTCAAAGGTCCTTCCCCTCTGCCCCCTCACTTAACTTTCCCTTAGGGAAGCTTTGCTCTAGACCAGGGTTGGGTAATCTTCAGCCTCTAGGCCTTGGGTGCAGCATTTTGACTGAGTCCAAGTTTTCCAGAACAAATCCTTGAGGATGCAGAGGGTCATATGTGGCCTCGAGGCCACAGGTTCCCTACCCCTGCCACCTGTATGTTGGTGTGGGTGAAAGAGGGTTCAAGTCATGTTTGCTGATTCATAACCTGAACTGTCCTAGTATTAGGCCTAGTATTAATTTATCCTGAGCCTGGGCAGAAGAGTTTCCCTTCAATCATAATAAAAGAACAACTGACTCCCCTCATTTCCCTCTCAGACTGCTCACCTTTCCCCCTTTCCCCCTTCCTTGTCCCCTTTCCGTTCCCTCTCCCTTTTGCCCTCCCCCTCCCCCTTCCCATCCTTCCCTCCATCTTTTCTCCTTCCTCCCTTCCCCGGCCTAGACAATGCCATGGTGGAGACGGCTGAGGAGGAGGCCCCAGAGCCCTCCAAGGCGGGCATCATGGGGCTGTGCCAGGACACGGTCTCATACATGGCCATGTACCTGACAGGCAAGCTGCCGGCCACCAGTGAAGATTATAAACTTCTGGAAAATATGACTAGCTTACAGTATCTAGAAATGACAGGTATCGCAGTAAACATAAATAGAAACCTAAAGGACTTAAACCAGAAACATGCTGCCCTTCAGCCTCATCTGGATCAGATCACTTTAACTGAGGAGCAGGTAGCAGCTCTCCAACAGGCAGCTTACAAGCTGGATGCATATTCAAAGAAACTAGAAGCAAAGTACAAGAAGTTAGAAGCGAGGAGAGAATTCTTTAGCACAAAGACTTTAACTACAAGAAGGTTTTATAAGAAATATGTGGGATGGGACTTGTCACTGGGCTTCAGTTCCCAAAAGGAAGCGGTGCTGCTGATCCGAGGAGAATCCCAGCCCGCACCTCAGGCTGGATACCCCTGGAACCTCGTCTTAGCGTGTGCTTCCTTGTGTGCCCTGGGCCAAGGCTCAGAAATCAGGATCAACCCGGTCTGGAGCAGACACTGATGAGAGGCTCTCAGCTCCCTGGCTCCTCCCTTGCCCCACCCAACTCATAACCTGTTCTTCAGCTTAAATAATGACCCTCAAAAAAACAAACAAAAAAAAGAACAACTGAGAGGAGAGAAGGAGGAATGGGAGATGATGTGACATGCTTCATCCAAGGGCCGCAGTGGAGGGCAGGGGGGATTGAACCTGATTACTGCTGAACCTCCACCTTTAGCTCTCTGATTAAATGGTCTCCTGCAGGTGTGACCCATATGACCATGGCAAGGGGTGGTGGGTCTGGCTCTGAGGTTGGGGTTTCAGAAACAAGGTTAGTGTTTTCTTCCTGCTCCTTGTTAGCAGACATTTCTAAGTGTGATCCCTCTAGGAGCCCACTCCTCTTGCTTGGGGAAAAGTCAAATAACTATGGAAGATTGATTTGGGTGTCTATTAGCAAAACAGTAGGCATTTGAAAAACAAGGTCTCTTATCCAAAAATCTCTCCTCTGTCTACCTATCACAGTGCCTGAAACCCCACTATTGGAGTTTAAATTTAAAGAATCACAGATCTAGAATTGGAAGGGCTCTTAGAGACCATCAGTCTCTTTTTATAAGGTTGAATGACTTACCCAATGAACTGGGGCCCTTTGACTCAAGAGCCAGGGCAGGGTGAGGGCTTCTCATTGTGTATCTTGAAGTGTTTCTCTGTCTGCTGGAGTCCCCTATGGAAATGGGAATGATCAGGGAGGTAAGCTTTAATGGGGGCCACAACAGCATCTGAGGACAAGGCCATGTGAATATGAGACTGAGGCTAGGTACCTGACTTGGGGGGAGGAGGGTAAGAGGGTGGCAATGGGAGGGGAGGAAGGTTATCTGGATTTTAAAATTACCTATCAGTGGATATTTTGTCCTTCCTAACAATGTAAGTTCTCTGAGGATGAAGACTATTTTATTTTTGACTTTGTATCTCCAGCCCTTAGTACAAGGCCTGGCACACAGTTGGGGGTGGGGACTGCTTTTCACCTTCATTCCTAATCCTTAATAAATACTTGTTTGATGGATTAATGGACTAATTCTATATCTGATCATAATTGCTCCATGGGTATGCCAGTGGTGCCCCTCCCCATTCCTGGAACTGCATTAGGAATGGGCTCTGCTGTTTCTTTTCATTTCCTTCCTCTCCTTCTCTAGCACAGAGCTGAAATCTGGGTATGGGAGAGGACCATCCAGAGACTGGCAAAGCATATCAGTGAAGGGGCAGCAACACACTTCTCTCACATGTCCCGAAGTCCCTGTGTCTTGAAGCACACGGCTCTGTGCCAGGGAGAGAAAACCATAGTCATGCAAAATCCCTTCTCCCTCCCCACCCAGGGCCTGGAGCCCTCGTGCACCCACTAAGGGTCCCCACCCAGGCTGGCAAATCCTCCTTTTGCCCTCTCCCGTCAAAATGTATATCACCTTCCAGCTTCTGCCCCCTGGCTCCAGAGGATCTGACCCAAAAGGTGGTTAATATATTTGCTCTTACAAGGGTTCCTATATTGGTCCTTATCAACATTGTTACTGACTTGGACCTTGGTTTAGAACTCCCAGTGAGAGGTTCTGTAACTTATAGCTTCCCAGAGGCACTGAAAGGGTTAAGGGGCTTGCCAAGGAGCCAGTATATATCACAGGCAGGATTTGCATTCAGATCTCCCTGGATCCAACCGAAGCTTGAGAACTATTATACCATTTGTAATAATAAGCTACTACCTATGACAATGATTGTTATTATTAAATGTTATTGATTTTGTTTATTTCTGCATCACCTTCATTTCTGAGCATATCTTGCCTTCCTTCCTTACCCAAGGAGCATTCCCTTGTAATACAATTTAAAAAAAATTAATCATAATATCAATAGTTGCTCACATGCTAGGCAGCTAGGTGGTATTGTGGATAGAGTGCCAGGCCTGGAGTCTAGAAGACTCATCTTCCTGAGTTCAAATCTGACCTCAGGTAGTTTCTAGCTGTGTGACCCTGGGTAAGTCACTTCACCCTGTTTGCCTCAATTTCCTCATCAGTAAAATGAGTTAGAGAAGGAAATGTCTACCATTCCAGTATCACTGCCAAGAAAACTCCAAATAGGGTCACAAAGAGTCAGATATGACTGAAACAACTGAACAATTCACATGCTACCAAATGGAGATGGAGGAAATCGTGCGATAATGCTGATTGGGTTCTCTATGTTACCTGACTCAACTGGGCAACCAGGCAACCTGCCTACACCTCTCTAATTAATTTCCTATTCCATTCACTGCAGTGACTGTTCCAAACCTTCTCTCCTCGTGTCTCTCAAACCTCTTCCTCCTCCCTTCACACTTCTAATCAGAGGATGTGGCCTCTTACTTTACTAAGAAAATAAGTCAGTCGATCATGTGCCATGTTTTTCCTCTTCTTTCTCTTTCTTTCTTTCTTTCTTTCTTTCTTTCTTTCTTTCTTTCTTTCTTTCTTTCTTTCTTTCTTCATAATTCAAAACCATTTGACATTGTAGGGTAAAGGAGGGGGAAGGGGCCAAGCATTTAGCACTTCAAAAATATTCATCTCTTCTCCTCCAGTCTCTTATGTACTTGTATTCCCAGTGTTTCAGACATTGATTGATGAGGAGGTGGCCCTTCTTCATGTACCCTTGGTCTCATTCCCTGCCATCTTCTCCAGAGAACTGTCCTAATAGTTATCTCTCCATCTACTAATTCCTTCCCTGCTGCCCATGGATACATGCTGCTATCCCTTCTCCTTAGCCAAACTTCTGGATAAAGTGATTTCCCCTTGCTGACTTCACTTCCTTTCTTTTTACTTCCTGACTCTTCACCATCTGGCTTCCGTCTTTACTCAGTGGAAATTGCAGAGTAACCAAAGATCATAAAATTTGCCAAATTTAGTGTCCTTTCTTTTGTCCTCATCTGGACCCTAGCTTCTCTGCTGTATTTGGCACTGTTAACTATGATACACTCCAGGAGACTTTCTCTTCTCCTAGTTTTGGTGAAAGTTCCCTCTCTCAGCTTTTCTCCTACCTCCCCGGCTGCTCCTTCTCAGTCTCCTTTGCTTGGTCATCTTCTCTGTCACATTCCCTAACTGTGGGTTCTGTTCTGGGACTTCTTTTCTTCTCTCTGTCCTCATTTGGCAACTTCATTAGCTTTCATGATTGGACCACTGTCTCTATGCTGATGTCTCCTAGATCTTTCTATAGAGCACCAAGCTCTCCCATGAACTCCATCCCCAACTGCCTGGTAGACTTAGAAAACTAAGCATTCCAAAGACATTTCAAACTTACCATGTCCAAAGAGATCTCATTACTTTCCCTTCCATCTCTACTGACCCCTCTTCTGAACTTTCCTATTTCTATTGAAGGCACTACCATCATTCAGTCAGCCCACTCTCATCCTTGACTCCTGTCTTCCTCACCCCACATATCTAATCAGTTGCCAAATCTGGTCATTTTTACCTCCACGATGTCTCGAATTATAGCTCTGCTCACTTAGTTACAGGGCCAGTCCCAACTTAGTCAGGCCCTCATCATCTCCTGCCTAATCCATTGCCAATTTCCCATGAGACCCTTCTCCTTCTGAGCAATCCTCTACATAGCTGCCAAAGGGGATTTCCCTCAATCTGACCACATCAATGTCCTCCTGGAGAAAGTCTGACTCACTACTGCCTTTATAATCAAATATAACCCCGCCTTTCCCAAGCTAGCCCCAACCTATCTTTCTAACTTATTATACATTATCCGCTTTCATACATTCTACAATCCACATGCATTTATGAAGAGTGATGTGCCTGATGCTTTGCTAAGCCCTAGGAATATAAAGATGAAAAAGGAAATAGTCCTTAACCTCAAAAAACCTTGCAATCTCCTGGGGGAGGGGGAGGAGAATCATCTAAATGAATACAAATTAATTGGGAGGGGGGAGAATTAGGAAAGGGTTCTTAGAGAAGGTAATGTTTGAGCTTAGTTTTCAAGAGAAATGGGAATTCCAAGACACAGAGATAGAAAGAAAGATCATCCCAAGCATGGGAGAAACCTTGGATCATGGGTTTCTGGAGCTAGAAGGGACCTTAAAGGCTCTTTGTTTAAACACCTACTTTTGCAGATGAGGAAATTGGAGGCCAAGGAGTTGAAATCACATCTGAAAGCATCAGGGGTAGGCTTTGAACTGAGGCTTTCACTACTGTCTCTAGAATGAGGCTTCCTTCTTTCCACTGTCCCACAGTGTTTCCCTGTTCTTTCATCTCCCTATGCTCGCTGTCATTAAAGAACCATGGGATGAAGATTACCTAGGCATTATCCAATCTACTGTAGCCCAGGCTGGGGGCCATGGTATCCTGGAGGGCTACTCAGTCATTCCAAGGGAGGCCATGGCTGATATTATATTTTATCATTCTTCAAATACTATCAGAACAATTACTATCACATTGGGGTCCACAAACATGTTCTATGTAAAATAGAAATCCTCACTCTTCAATAAATTCAAAACATTAAAGAATATGTCATTAAAAAAACTTAGAGAGAAGCAGATTTTCTACCCTTCACAGCCACAAGTAGATGTATTCTTAACTAACCAAGGGAAAGAGGCATTGACAAAAGATAAAAATCAATCATTTTGATTCCACGACATTGAACAGCTTTTGTACAAAACAAATGAATACATCTATAATAAGAAAGCTGTGGGAAAAATGTGCATATCAAATAACTCTGTCTGATAAGAGTCTGATTACAAAGTATACGACAGCAAATAGAAATAGAGAAAACCAAAAGCAGTTCCCCTGTAGATAAATGAGCAAAGGATATGAACAATTCTCAAAAGAAGAATTTCCATCTCTTAACCACTATATGAAGAATGCTCTGACTCACTGATAATAAGAGAATTACAAATGAAAGCTTCTGGAGGCTTTGTCTCACACCCAGGAAAAAATGACCAAAGAGAATAATAAATAAAGAAGAATAATCACTATTGGAGGAGCTGTGGAAAGAGAGATGCACTCACGCCTTGTTATTTTCTTAATAGAAAATAAAGTTTTATTATAAAACTTGTTAAAAGTTATTTGTGTTTATAAATTTTGAAAACACTATTCAGAGCATCTTTATTGATTCATGTAAATTTTCCAAGGATATGGGACCAAGGAGGGGACTATTTAACCTCTTCTTTATCATAAAAGCAAAAACTCCTAAAAATAAGAAAGGACTTAAAAATATGGCAAAACAAATGTGCCCTCAGATACATGAATAATACATTTGTCCATCCTTTGTACAAGGGCCTCATCAGGAGAAAAGGTGGGCATGAACATAAAATGTAGTCTCACCGTCCTTTTTGTATGCTGAGTAATTTCTAAGTCATGTGATGGGTGAAATCTGAAATAATTGAGGAAACAAAGATTCAAGCTTCTGAGCATATTTGATTTATTACACAATCCATGCTAACTGCATAACACATGTACCCTCAGCTTGGCACTAAACTTTGATTACAGGTTTTTATGCATTAAAAGAAAACAAGAGGATATTAAACCAAGGAACAATATTAGGTAATCTGATTTCTAATTGGAGGAAAGATTAGAGTCTTTTCAAGTTGGAAGGGACGAGCAAATAGGTACAACTCCCTGGAATCAGAACAGAGGTGGCCTGCTCCCTTGCATTCAAACAAAGGAATAAGGAAACAGTTACTGATCAAACAATACAGGGCCAATTTTCAGATAAGACATAGGGGTTGCTTGAGATACATAATTTTGAGAAAACTCCTTGCATCAATCTTCAGATTTGACTGGGTATCTGGTCAGCATAACCTAGGTATTTCATTAAGAGTCTCTAAGCAATAAGAGAGGCAGTCCTGCTTCCCAGTCCCTCAGGGCTAGATTCAAACAATGCAACAAGTTTTCTCAAAATTCTATAGTTTTCTCACAAGACAGAAATTGGACAAGATCCATAATTGAATAGAAAAGGAACTGAATTAGATTCAGAATTGAGTCACAAGAAGAAGTCAGCATGGTTCACTCCATTCCCCAATTCCCACAGGCAGAGTGAGTGGGAACACAGAATACCACTCTCCTTTCGCTTTCATTTTGAGGACAATCTTGCTTTCATGAACTCAGCATTTCAGTGATCATATAAGGAACACATTTGTCCATCCTTTGGAGAAAGAGCCTCATTAGGAGAAAAGATGAGATGGACATGAATGTAAAACCTAACCTGACCTTCCTTTTCATATGCTAAGTGATTTCTAAGTCATAGACTGGAAACATGTTCCGAATTCCACAACATTTTCTTTCATTTTATGAAGAATCCTGTTTTTACAAACTCACTGCTTCAGAGGTGATGTAAGTGTTGTTAGTTTGCTAAGAGCTGTCTTAGTGCCACTATGTTGAACGTGTCTTCTGTGAAGGGACACTTAGAAGGCTTTTTATCACTTGCATGTGATGAATATCCTCACAATTTCATCTTTGCATAGACTTTTCTTTTTCTGTCAAATCTCTGTGGGAAAAATTGACATTGCAGCTTCATATATAATAACTATAATGATAGCTAGCATTTATATGGTGCCTACGATGTGCCAGGTACAGTGCTAAGTGCTTTGCCGTATTATCTTATGTGATCCTCACAACAACAGTGGGGGGGGGGGCAGGTGCTTTATTATTGTCCTTTTACAGTTGAGGGAACTGAGACAAATAGAGGGTAAATGATTATCCCAGTTTACACAGTCAGTGTATGTCAGAAGCTGGATTTGAACTCAGAACATCCTGACTCTAGGGCTAGTACCCTTATCTGCTTTGCCACCTAGCAAATATATTATTTTCTATCAGACTACTTTCTCCACATTCCAGTTCCTTTGCTTCTGTCAGTTGACAAAGCTCTAAGAAATACTTTCTAAATAATTTAGGTGGCTAGGTGGCACAGTGAATAAAGCACTGGTCCTGGAGTCAGGAGGACCTGAGTTCAACTCCAGCCTCAGACACTTAACACACAAACATAAAAAAACTAGCTGTGTGACCTTGGGCAAGTCACTTAACCTCAAATGCCCTCCAAAAAGCAAAATATATATATAATTTATTCTCAGGTTTCTGCACTTGATATAATCACCAAAAATCTTTTTTTAATTATTTTTTTTTCTTTTGGGAGGCCAGTTGGGGTTAAGTGACTTGCCCAAGGTCACATGGCTAGTAAGTGTTAAGTGTCTGAGGCAGGATTTGAACTCAGACTGACTCCAGGGCCAGTGCTCTATTCACAGCTGCCCAATGACCAAAAATCTTGTAAGAATAGGGAGTGAAAGAACTAAACTTTTAATTCCCCCCCAAATTTAAATTCTGAGGTTTATTTCTCATAATATGAAAACTAATTTTTAGACAATTTATCATATGTTAGCTAAAACTTACTTGTCTTCCTTAAAGCAAAAACATTCAATTGAAATGGAATTAAAAAAAAAACAACAGTTGACTGTCATAGGTACAATTCCCATGCAAAGTAGGGAGAGATATAACCCAAGGAAGTCACTGACAAAATAAAAGCCTCCGCGTAAACTAAAATATTTCTAGCAGTTCTTTCTTTAAGAGAGCAAAGCAGATGTGGTGATTTGGAATGGCTAAATAAATTCTGGGGCATGATCATAAAGGAATGCTACTGTGCCAAACGAAATTACAGAAATGATGAAGGCAGAGGAGAATGAACTGCTGTGACCTAATTTCAAGTGAAGTAAATAGAACAAGGAAAACAATATGCACAATGACTACAATAATGTATATGGAAGGAACAACCTCAAGCCATCAAAACCAAAAGGTGTGAAATTCTCAAGAGCGAGCTTGGCCACAAAGAGGAGACAGGAGAGAGCACGCTCCCTCCCCTCCCCCAGCCCTTCCTGTGCAGAGGTCAAGTTCCAAAAGGTGTGGAATATTGTCAGGTCAGTTAGATATTTTGATTAGTTTTGGTGTTGTTGTTTTTTTCTCTTCTTCCTCTTTTTTAAAAAAGGGGAAGGGATATAGGGAGAAATTTAGGAGATGTAAAGATAAAAACTATCAACAAAAATCTATTTTTAAAAAATTAGTAAATAAAGAGGGGGCATTATACTTTAAAAGGCTCAGAATCACTGATCTAGTTGAATCCCCACACACACACCAGTTGTAAAGATGGAGAAACTGAAACCCAGAGAAGGAATTGACTTGCTATTATTATTCTCATTTTACAGATAAAGAAAGTGAGGCTGAGACTTAAGTGACTTATTCAGGGTTACACAGCTACTAAGTGTCTGAAGTAGGATTTAAACTCAGGTCTTTTTAAGGTAGCTAGGTAATTAGAGTCAGGAAGATGCATCTTCCTAAGTTAAAATCTGGCCTCAGACTGGCTGTGTGACCCTGCACAAGTCACTTAACTCTATTTACCTCAGTTTCCTCATCTGTAAAATGAGCCAGAGAAGGAAATAGCAAACCACTCCAGTATCTTGGCCAAGAAAACTCCAAATGGGGATCATGAAGAGTTGGACACAACTGAAATGACTCCAAATCCATGACTCCAAATCCAACAGCAGATGTGGTGCTTGAATTTCTTGAACCATAAAATAACAAGGTTGAACTCAATGGCCGCTAATGGCTCCTTCTAGTTCTAAAACTATGATGCTAGGAAGGGATGAGTGAGAGAGGTGAAAACTTCTCAGACTACATCCTAAACTCTAGTAAGGTTTCTTGTGGGAATAAGCCTGAGTCCCCTTTACCAGAAATTACATGATTTACAAGGACTCAAAACTCAGAGTGGCACGTTGTCATCCCCCTCCACTGCCACTTCAACATTGTTTCCCAAATGAGGACATGTACGTTTGGATTGGCTGTTTCCTTGTTCTTTGTCTTTGGAGAAGATTTTCATACCTAGATGGAAAGCTCACCTCCCAGCCAATGGGAATGAGGGATGGTGGTGGGAGGGGGTTTGCTTATGCTAGGGTATATAACCTTGATTTGCCTTCTGTAACAGGCTTCTTTCCACTAGCCCATCCTGGTGGAGGTGGCACACTTTTTTCCAAAGAACTGAATAAATGCTTCCTGTTCTTACCTTGAGACACCTCTGATTTTTATGAAATTTGGGTAGGGGATTTTTGGGGTCCCAGTATCCCACACAGGGTTAAATCGAGTTACTTAAATTCTGAGGGCTGTCTCAGTTTCCTCATCCATAAAATATAGGATTGGACTGGATAACTTCTAACATCCCTTTGAGTGTTAAGTCTATGACTTCCTGGGTGAGGATGGGGGTGGGGGGAGGAGGGAGGGAGCCATTTTTCCCCAAGACAACTTCTTATATTTGGGGGCCACTGTATCTGTCAGCAAGTGTTTCCTTTACAATGAATTTAGGTCTGCTCTCTGACACCCAATCATCAATCAACAAACATTTATTAATTGCCTACTATTTGCCTGACAAAGCAGACAGATCAAATTTCCCCACCATGAGCCTTCAAATATTTGAAGCTAGTTATACTACCCGCCCACCCCCCAGCTGAACATTCCTATTTTCTTTAGCAGATCCTTGAATGACCCAGTACCCCCTTCTCTTTCCATCATGGGCGCTACCCCTTGGACTCCTGCTAATCAAAGTCAATTCTGAAAATGTGATGCCCAGAACTGAGCGCTAAACCCCACGTGGGTTCTAACCAACGCTCCCTTTTCCTCCACTTCACCATTTTGTCCTCTGCTGGCCTCAGGGCATAGTGACTTCCCCAAGCAAAGCCCACAATTAAGAGAACCCCACGGAGAAAGAAACCAAGGAACACTTACCTCCAGGTGACAAAGTACTCCTAGTTTCCAGTTGAATCGACTGTTCTGATATGGAGTGCATTTTATCTGATATCAGGGTGATAGGGAGGGTGAAAAGGGGTGTGCCTTAGGCCCAGAGGGTGGGGGAATGAAGTGGAAAGGAGTGATAGTATTTTATAAACTCTGATGGAGAAAAGGAAGAACTTGGAATGTGGGTAGGGGAGGTAGGGGTGAAGGTTTCAATTTCTGTATATTTTTTCCTGATGCCCTGGCCCTATACAAGTTCACTAATGCCATTATCATAATAATAACCTCATAATAAAATCCACGAATATCAAGTTAAGGGTCAAGGTTCAAAGGCAGGACTCAAAGAAACCACTACCTGGTCAGAAGTCTGTTTCTGAGATTCCCAATCCAGGCATTAACTTCCAAGTCTTTCATGTACTCCTCATTTAAAAAAAAAATCACCTAGATATGAGATTAGCAGTAATCCTCCCTGATGCGGCAGGAATCAGAGGGAGGACCTAATTACTTGACTATGGAGTGGAACATGCTTTATTTTCCTACCTAAATACTGAACTTGGCTGAGACAAACAAAGGTTTGGAAAGATACAGAATTTTGTTGAATATTCAAATCTGAGTATGGGATAAGAAGACCATCCCTACTTAGTTTAATGAAATTAGTATAGTACCTGGGTTTACATAGTTCCTGATTTCAGGCCTAGATTGCTAGGTTCCTGAGACTACTAATCATGCTGAAGAGGAAAAGGGTGATAAGGGTAGGGAAGGCTAAGAGGTTCTGCCAGGGACCCACCCTGGCATCCAGTCTGGAAGGAATTCACCAGGCTCAAGCAAACTTGGAGTCAAGATTGTAAAGTTTATTGGTACACTGTGCAAGGACAGCGGGCTAGATTCTTATGGAACCTGCAAACTTCCAAGGGTCACAGGCATAGTTTTATGGAGTCAAGACAGTAAATCAGGTGCCAATTATGCTAACTAGGTGAGTAAGGGTGGGATCAGAGAGGAGTTAAGGAGTGGTCAGTGCAACTGCGCAGGCGTATTGCCCATGATTCCCTGGGAAATAGCCCCAGGGGGGGCTGCCTGGAGGTGTGGTTTTAGGCCTGACAGGTCACTAAAGTCAATCCTCGGTCATGGCTACTGAGGAGTGCCCAGTCTGCCACCCATCAATGTCAAGCTTGACAAGATAGATGTTGGGAACCAAGGCCATCAGAGATACAGTGTGGGTATAATTGGCTAAGGAGTTACCCTATAGATAGGGTACTGAAGAATTCATGGTGCACCTGGCCACTCTAACTAAGGGAGATAACACTTGCCTAAGCTAAAAATGTTTATAGATAGTTTTGTGAAGGATTCATAAGTAGCTTATTGTTTCAAGTAGAGATAAACAGTTCATGAGTTGTTGCTGGGCAGAGTGCTGGCAGGGGGAAGGGGCAGAGTTAATGCTTTGAGACTGGGCGGGGGGAAAGTGTGACTTTACAGACTGCTTTTACAAATTGATTTTACAGACATAGATCCCAAAGCACCCCATTTACAAACTGATGTTACAAATGGATATTACAAACCGATGTTACAAACATATATGCATCCCAAGGACCCCATCAATGCCACCTCAGGAACAAATGGAAAGGTGTCCTCAGAGACCCAGGTGGCACTATCCTTGTGACTTCATCATTAATGCTCATGCCTTTTCGTGTTTGACTCGCCCTAAGACCTCCATATAATTTTCAATATAATTGATTGCACAAAACTGTCTCTAGGCACACATATGCAACATTGAGGAAGTCAAGGAAAGCCACTCTGTCTACCAGACTATCCAGACTTGAACTGCTTTGCCACTTGGGCACTTCCACTAATTCTTCCCCTCTAAACACATTTATTGTTTACAGTCTGGGGGCCGCTTTAGAAATAACAGCCCAGAAGCTAAGGCTAGCTTTCTTTTTGTGAGCTGTCAGCGGACAGCATCAGAGTGAGAGGTGGCTGGTGCCATCCTCAGGGCAATACTATTATTATTGGTAATAATATTGTTATTGGCAATAGCTACCTCTTTCCTAACCCACAGATTAATCACTGCGCCATAATTGTGGTAACATTTAAGAGGATTGTCAAATGAAAGGTCTTCATAAGGTCAACCTAGGAGTCACACAATTAGGTCTGCCCATTAGAGCTCACATTTATTCATGTAGCATTTGTGGGAACCCACCCAAACACCCCAGTGATCACAGACCCCAGTGATGGCTACTCTGGGAGACTAGACTAGAACGTAGAATTTGGAGACACAAAGACCTGAGTTTGAATATTGCCTTAGACATTTACTGTAGGACTACCATTATTACTATCATTAAACCCAGACTCACAAGCCTCCCACTGGTGCCATGCCTCTAATGGTCATCCAAATGACGTGATTAGCTCAAAGAAAATATAGTTAATTAAATGGAATAAGAAGAAAAAGTAAACTTAAGGTACTTAAGGTAAACTTAACTCCCACCCACATCATCAGTGGGAAAAGTAGACCCATGTAGGGAGCACTCATAGAAAGGCAACATATAGAGAAGACGGGCAGCCAGGGTCAGTATTGCCCATCATGTTCCTTTTCCTGGTCTTTTCTATGATGCTGTGATGCTACTCTGGGGCCATTCACTGGAGTCAGAACCATGGCCAGAGACTACCAGCCACAGGCCTTCTGGGCACAGGGTGATGCAGCAGCCCTTGCTTCTAACTTCTCTCGGGTTCTTTCACATCACTTCTTTTTTTATATTTGTTTGTTTACTTTTAGTTTACAACATTCAGTTCCACGGTCCCTTGTGTTTTAAATTTTCTCCCTCTCTCTTTCCCTCCCTCCCATCATGGCGGCATGCAATCAAATATAGAATCTACAAATATCTTCACATTAATCATTAGTCAGGTTGTAAAGAAGGACTATAACTGATGGAATGATCAGTGGGAAAGAGGAAACAAAACAAAACAAGAAAAAGAAACCAAGCAAATAGTTTGCTTCAATCTGCATTCAGACTCCACAGCTCTTTCTCTGCATGTGGACATCTCTTTCAATCATGAGTCTTTTGGAGCTGTCTTATAACGTTACATTGCTGAGAGGAGCCCAGTCTATCAAAGTCAGTCATCACAGATATGATGTGTCTGTAATTGTGTACAGATTTCTCCTGGTTCTGTTCTTCTCACTCAGCATCCGTTCGTATAAGCCTCTCCAGGTAAATATGAAGTCCGTCTGCTCCTCATTTCCCATAGCACATTAGTATTCCATTTCGTTCACATACCACAACTTATTCAGCCATTCCGCAGTTGATGGGCATCCCCTTGATTTCCAGTTCTTTGCCACCACAAAAAGAGCCGCTATCAATATTTTTGTACGTGCAGGTCCTCCTCCCACTTCTCTGATCTCTTTGGGATAGAACCCTCACATCACTTCTTTACAAGCATGGTTGGGCTCTGCTGGGCTCTTTAGGTCAAAAGGCTGAAAGCTGTTGTTTGTTTATCTTTTACTAGTTCTTTAAGGAAGGCAATCATCTCAACTAAAAGCCTTTCTGGGATAAAGGGAAAACCTCTGTTGCTGCTGCTGCTGCTATTCTTTACCTAATGATATATTGTTCCCTTTAGAATCTCAGACTTTCATCTCCAGGAGGAGATAGTCTCCCAGGTCAGGCACCCAGCCCCTTAGAAGAAAGAGCAGAAACCCTTTAGCTAATTTGCTAGCACCCCCAGGCTCCTGCCTGTCTTTATTTTTGACCTAGATGCTGACTGGGGGTTTGACTCTCTGTCAGACACTTCACTCTCTAGCTGATGATGAACATTGCCTAAAGCTTCCTTATTTTCATCTTGGACATTTGGTCATCCTTCATCTATGCACTATTGACCCAGTTACTACTAGTCATTTCCAGTGTTCAGGGTTCCTTGGTTTTCCAACTCCAAACTTCATCCATTTCTCAGTGTAGAGGGATGGGAAAAGGCACAAAAATAGACCTAAAGCCAGGGATCAAAATCTCTTCTACCTGCCTAACCATCATCTGGTCTCTTAAGTCTTTGAGTTTCCCTTTAAACACATAATTGCTATATCAACAAAATCTTCTCATATCAAATTTGACTTTTCTGGACCCCTAGGGTACTTATAATATGAATAAACATTTTGTTGTAAAATTATAAGCAGCAATGGAGTGGAAAGGACAAATCCTAGCTCTGCTATGTAGTAGCTGTTTGTCCTTGGACAAATCATTTCCCTTATATGAACCTTAGTTTCCTTATCTAAGAAATGGGGATTCAATAAATATTTAATAATCACTGACATTTACCAGGGATTGTGCTAAGTGCTTTACAATGATCACCTATTTTATCCTCCCAACAATCCTAGGAGGTATATGCTATTATTATCCCCATTTTACAAATGAGGAAACTGAGGCAAACAGGTTAAATGACTTTCTCAGGGTCATACAATTAGTAAGTGGCTACCAGCAGAGTTGAACTCAGGCCTTTCTAACTCCAGGTCCTATGACACCTAAGAAGCACAATGACAGGTGGCTTGGGGTGAAGAGTATTCCACTGGAAGTTAGAGGACTTCCATTCAAACTCAAGATAAGACACTTATGTCAGGCAAGTCACTTGACTTCTCAATTTCCTCATCTATAAAATGATGGAATCGTGCTAAAAAATGTCTTCTGAATTACCTTCCAGGTACAAAGTCTGGTCCTGTGAGTCTACCATGTGCCAGGAATTGTATTTTTTACTGGGGATTCAAAGAAAAAAATTAAATATTCCTTGCCATAAGGAGTTCACATTCTTTTTAAACATTATTTTGTTTTTATTGAAAGGTTCTGTTTTTATATCACGTTCATTTCCAAATGCATACATTTAAAAAGAAAGACAAAAGCAGGTCAGTAAGACTAATAAACACATCACCTGCATCCTTCAGCTTATGGAACAATAGCATTTGATTTTTTCTTCTTTCAACTTACATAATTATTTTTAAAAAATTTTAAATCTTATTCTCATTGATACCTTTTGTTTTTCTATCACCCTCATTTCTGAATACAGCCCTCCCCTTTCCCTACTTCACAAACCACCCAGCATGACAGAGAGAGAGAGAGAGAGAGAGAGAGAGAGAGAGAGAGAGAGAGAGAGAGAGAGAGAGGGAGAACAACCTATAGACCAAGTCTGACCTTGCATGAAATATTTCACATCCCTAGGCCCCCACCTTCACAAAGGTGGGAGATGTGAGCCTTTTCTCAGTTCCTCTCCCAGACCAAGCTTGTTCTTATCATCACATAGCATTCAGCTTAGTTTTATTATTCTTTTTGTTGACATTGTTATAGTCTTTGTGTATTCATGTTTTCTTGTTATCATTCTTCTCATGTTTCTCTGGATTTATCATGTTCATCATTTCTTACAGAATAGTAGTCTTCCATTCCATTCATGTATCACCTTTGGTTAGACAACTAGTTGTTCCAATTGCTGCATGATGCTTTGTTTCTGTTTCTTAGTTAATACAAAAAGTACTGTTACAAATATTTTGGTGTATATAGAGCCCTTCTTTCCATCTTTGATTTCTTTAGGATAGACACCTACCAATAGGATTTCTGGGTCATTTCTGGATATTTTAGTCACTTTCCTGGCATAATTCCAAATTGCTTTCCAAAATGGTCATATCAGTTAATAACTCTACCAATAATGTACTAAAGTGCTTTTCTTTGGAAAGTCCTTCCATCATGAACTATTTCCATTTGTTTTGATCTGTGCCAATTTTCTGGGTGTGAGATGAAACTTCAGTGCTGTTCTGATTTGCATTTCTGTTGCCATTGGTGTTTTGGAAAAGTCATTCATTTGGTTGTTACTAGTCAACATTTTTTTTGAATTTTGTTTATTCCTTTGGTGACTTATCCTTTGGGAAATAAAGAGGTTGTATTCTGCTGGGTCGATACAACATGTACACAAATCAACATGATACAAAAGAGAGCCTAAAAGGAGAAATCAAGAGAATTGCTCCAAGAAAAACATTTTTAGATAACATGGATGAAAGAATAATTAAGATGTCTAGAGCAAGAAAAAGAAATTAAGTGACTGGGATAGAAAATTTGGTATCGAGGATCCATGTTATTTCTCCTTCTAACAGGGTGAAGCTTAAGGTCCTTTGGAGCGCCAGGTCAGAGCAAAGCATCGAAGTAGGGAGAATTGGATGACTGGAGAGTCCTTTTGCCTCCTCCCATCTCCCACTTAATAACACTGACTTCTTTTCTTGCACCTCCAGCTTCTTCTGGAGGGAGGGGAAAGTCAAAGGTCAGTTGAGTTCCATTCACTTACAAGGTGTGATTGTAGCTGACTAGAACAGTCCTGCTTCTTCTTGTTTGTCCTTCATTCTCTCTTAAATTATCATCCCCCCCCCCCCAAAGGCTACAATTAAGCGCAGACACACACACACACACACACACAGATATCTATAAACATATATATATATACACACACATATACACTCATCCACATATATGCAAAACCTTACTATGCTTATTTCCACTTGTCTGTTTCTCTGAAGGTAAATTACATCTTCCTTCATGTGTCCAAGTCTTTCCATGTTTTTCTGAATCAACCAGTTCATCATTTCCTAGACCACAGCAATATTCCAACCCAATCACATCCTAGCTGAGACATTGTCTGTAAAAATTTTCCTCCAATTTTCTACATTCTTTCTGTTCTTGGCTACATCGATTTTATTTATATGAGAAATTCCCATTCATCCACACCCCCCCCATCCTGTTCCCTCATCTTCTTATTGCTCTATAAATGTATTTGTTTTATACCCTTTTAAATGTATACATTGTACTCTCTTTAATCTAGATCTGATGTCAGTAGGGTTCCAATACTACTAGCCTCCTTCCTCACATGATTCCTCTGTATCAGGTCTACCTCTCAATCGGCATTTGTATGAGATAATTATTCTTTTTACCTTTTCCTACAGCATTTTACTTTTTAGATTCACATCATACTGAGCTCTACTTCAATCTTTCTTTAAAACTACCCAATTACTAATGACAATCTTATGCATACAGTTTACATTTCCGTGTATAAAAAGTAAACAATTTATCCTTATTAAGTCCCTTATAATTGGTCTTTGATGTTTACTTTATATTTCTCCCAGATCTTGTATGTCAATTTTTCTATTAAGCTCTGATCATTTTGTGATAAAATCCTGAAAGTCTGTCAATTCAGTGAATGCCCATTTTTTTTTTGTTCAAGATTATACTTAACTTTGCTGGGTATGATATTTTGGGCCACAACCCCCAATTCTTTTGCTCTTTGATGTATATTATTCCAAGACCTGCAGTCTTGTAATGTAGTCACTGCTAGGTCTTGTGGAATTCTAGTTGTGGCTCCACAGTATTTGGATTGTTTTTGGTTTTTTTTGCTCATAATATTTTCTCCTTCACCTGGTGTTTGGGGAATTTGACTATGATATTCCTGGAAGTTTTCATTCTGGTATCACTTTCAGATGGTGATTCATGGAGTTTTTTTATTTCTATTTTCCCATCTTGTTCTAAAACTTCAGAGCAATTTTCTTTAATTATTTCTTGTATTATTGTATCAAGATTCTTTTTTTATCATGGTTTTCAGGTAGTCTGATTATTCTTATGGTTTTTTTTCTTCTAGATCAGTCATTTTTCTTATAAAATGTTTCATATTCCCTTCTATTTTTTCATTTTTCATTTTTTTCTTATTTCTTGATCTCTTATACTGTTGTTTGCTTCCCCCTGCCAAGTTCTAGTTTTCAAATAATTATTTTCTTCCTTAAGATTCTGGGTCTCGATCAAATAATGTGAAAGGGGACTCCGAACAACTTCTGGAGCCACAGCACCCACAGAACTGCACAGAGAAGCTAACCTCCTGCTGAGGACAGCTCAGCAGCCCTGCAGGGAGCAGCCAGCGCAGCGCTCTGAGAGCAGGCAGCACAGCCTGCTAGGAACAGACAGCGCAGCACGCAGAGCCCAGCCCAGGTCCGTGGTTTTAGCCCCAGGGCGGCCAGGCCTTCAGCTGGCTGGAGGGACCACAGAACACCAGCAATTGTGGCGATTCCAGAATTATCAGCACAGCGGCAGGGAGGGGCGCGTTACTCTCGTCCGGTTCCTGAGTCTCTGCGGCGTCTCCGGCTCCAGCTCCCCCTGAAGTGACGCCCCCTCCCCCGCCCGGCCGCCGCTCCGACCCCTCTGCCTCCCTTGACGCGCCATGGGCACCCGAGACGACGAGTACGACTATCTCTTTAAAGTTGTCCTCATTGGAGACTCTGGTGTAGGAAAGAGTAATCTTCTGTCTCGTTTCACTCGAAATGAGTTTAATCTGGAAAGCAAGAGTACCATTGGTGTGGAGTTTGCAACAAGAAGCATCCAGGTTGATGGGAAAACAATAAAGGCACAGATATGGGACACAGCAGGACAAGAGCGATACCGAGCTATAACATCAGCTTATTATAGTGGAGCAGTAGGTGCCTTGCTGGTTTATGATATTGCTAAACAATTTACGTATGAAGATGTAGAACGATGGCTGAAAGAACTGAGAGATCATGCAGATAGTGACATTGTTATCATGCTTGTGGGCAACAAGAGTGATTTACGTCATCTCAGAGCAGTCCCTACAGATGAAGCAAGAGCCTTTGCAGAAAAGAATGGCTTGTCATTTATTGAGACATCTGCTTTAGACTCTACAAACGTAGAAGCTGCTTTCCAGACAATCCTGACAGAGATATATCGCATTGTTTCTCAGAAGCAAATGTCAGACAGACGTGAAAATGACATGTCTCCAAGCAACAATGTGGTTCCTATCCATGTCCCTCCAACCCCTGAAAACAAGCCAAAGGTGCAGTGTTGTCAGAACATATAAGGCTCTGTGCTTCTCCCCTAGAAGGCTGTGTATAGTCCATTCCCCAGGTCTGAGATTTAAATATATTTGTAATTCTTGTGGTCAAAAAAAAAAAAAGAATTATCAGCACAGATATGCCTAGGACAAAGTGAGAGGTTAGTGCCCTATGGACTTTGGGACCAGTATTTGGGGAACGCATGCCTTCCTCCCCTGGGGGTGAAAAGCTGCTGGAGAAACAGCTGCACAGAAGCCATTTTGCAGCATCAGCAGTGGCTCTAGCTCTTGGTCTGCGAATTGTAGGGAGATCCAGCAATCAGTCTGGGGGTTAATAGCTCTTGCTTTAAACTGCCTGGATCTGGATTGTGGTCTGGGGGGGAAGTTTGGGGTGGGTATCCAATTTGCCAGAGTGGGTGGAGGCTTTACAGAGGCCACCCAACTGTCGGAAGTTGTGAAGACCCCTCATTTGGGCAGAAGCTCCCCTGTCTGGTGGCAGAGTCCTACTGTGGCAACAAGCCCAAAAATCAAGTAATTAAGTGGCAAAATGCCTAGGCAAATGAAACAAAATAAACAGAAAAGTTCAACATTGGACTCCTATTTTAGGGGCAAAGAGGCTCAAAGCATGGAGGAGGACTGTGAGGTCAGAACTCCTGCACCAAAAGCCCCAAATGAAAATACAAGCTGGCTACAGGCCATAGAGGACCTTAAGAAGCAGATAAGAGAAGTGGGGGAAAATTTGGGAAGAGAAATGAAAAAGATGCAAGGAAAGTATGAAATGACAATCAACAGCCCGACTAAGGAAAATAACACCTTAAAAAATAGACTAACTCAAATGGCCAAAGAGGCTCAGAAAGGCAATGAGGAGAAGAATGCCTTAAAAAGTCGAATTTGCCAGATGGAAAAAGAATCTCAAAAGCTCACTGACAAGATTCATTCCTTCAGAGTTAGACTGGAGCAAATGGAAGCTAGTGACTTTATGAGAAATCAAGATACTATTAAACAGATCCAAGCAAATGAAAGAATAGAAGGCAATGTGAAATATCTCATGGGAAAAACCACTGACCTGGAAAATAGATCCAGGAGAGACAATTAAAAAATTATTGGACTACCTGAAAGCCATGATCAAGGAAAGAACCTAGAAATCACCCTTCAAGAAATTCTCAAGGAAACTGCCCTGATGTTTTAGATCCAGAGGGCAAAATAGAGGTTGAAAGAATCCACCAATCAGCTCCTGAAAAAGATCCCAAAAAGAAAACTCCCAGGAATATTATAGCCAGGTTCCAGAATCCCCAGATCAAGGAGAAAATACTACAAGCAGCCAGGAAGAAACAATTTCAATATTGTGGAAACACAATCAGAATAGCCCAGGACCTGTCAGCTTCTACACTGAGGGATCGAAGAGCATGGAATATGATATTCCAGAGGGCAAAAGAGCTGGGATTGAAGCCAAGGGTCACCTACCCAGCAAAACTGAGTATCTTGTTTCAGGGGGAAATATGGTCATTCAGTGGAATAGAGGACTTTCAAGCATTCTTGATGAAAAAACCAGAGTTGAATGGAAATTTTGACATTCAGATGCAAGAAGCAAGAGATGCTTGAGAAGGTAATCAGGGAAAAGAAATCAAAAGGAACTTATCAAAGTTGGACGATTTACAGTCCTACATGGAAAAACAATAACTGTGTTTGATGAAACCTTTTTCATTATGAAAATAATTGAAGAAGGGTACATGGCATATGTTCACAGGTATACATAGATAGAGGGCACAGGTTGAATTTGATGGGAAGGGATGATTCTTTTTTTTTTTTTTTCGGAGGGCAATTGGGGTTGGGTGACTTGCCTGGGGTCACGCGTCTGGGTTTTTGTTTGTGTGTTGGCTGTCTGGGGCCAGATCCGAGCTCAGGTGCTTCTGGCTCCGGGGCTGATGCTCTGCTCACTGTGCCACCTAGCCGCCCCAAGGAAGGGATAATTCTTAAGGGGTGAAGTCAAGAGGTGAGAGAGGAAAGTGGCAAGAGGAGATGGAGAGAGACAGGGTAGGGTAAACTATATCATGTAGAAGAGGCAAGGGGAAGTAGTTGCAGGGGAGGGGAAGAACAGGAAGGCAAAAAGGCAAAAGCATATTCTCATTGAAGTTGGCTCAAGGAGAGAATCAAATACATACTAAATGGAATATCTTACCCTCACTCACTCTCCTGGGTAGGGGAAAGGGGGACGAGAGGGGGGATGATGGAGGGGAGGGCATTCTGGGGGGAGGGGAGGTTGGAAGTACCCACTATCAAAGAGGGACAGGATCAAAGTAGGGAATGGACCAGGTGGGAGGTGAGACGGTGGGAAGGAAATATAAGCAGTCTTTTACAATATATCTACTATGGTAATGTTTTGCATAGCTATACATGTACAACACATACTGAATTGCTTATCTTCTCAGAGGGAGTGGGTGACAAGGGAGGAAGGAAATGGATCTGAAAATCGAAGTTTTAAAATTAAGTGCTTCATAAGATGTCTAGGCATTGGGGCTCAGAGATTCACCTTGCCCTAATGGCAAAGTTGAAGGGGGTATGGGAGAAGATATGGGAGAAAGCAGATTGGATGAGGGGATATCTAGTGGGACTGCTATTCTGGGGTGGTGGGTAGGGAAAAATGGGGGGAAAATGTAACTCATAATCTGGTGGAAATGAATGATGTAAACC